>JAENHJ010000115.1:0-358907 GCA_025330945.1 Mucuna pruriens | reverse complement strand
TCAGCAAAATCTTCAAGTTATCATGGCCAAGCTCTTCAACTGCCATGGAAAGTGGAACAGGAAATCTGACTAGAGGCCATAATTGACTACAAATGTACTTTGCATTAATTGACATGTAAATAGTAGGACAAAAGAAAAAGGAAGGAAAAAAAGATCCAATCATATTGACCACTCTTGCTTTGTAGAGTTCATCACCTGGAACCTAATTTTTCATATCTTCTTTGGAGCCATTTCAACAACCTTGGGGTGAGAAGGGTGTGACTGGCCTCTCCAATCTCTCCTGCTGAGCCTGGAACCAAGGCATCAGCCTACAGGTTTACTAGAAACACGTTCTTTTTTTTTTGTTTTTTGATCTTTCTTACACACACTTTTAAGTACCAGAAACACAAGTATGAATCACCATCTAATTCTTATCTGTGAGTCCTACTTTCATTTAGCAAGACCCACTTGCTTGTTGCTCAAGAATAAAAGAATGTGGTGTTTATTCTTTGGCCCTTATCGCTACTTTAAGGAATAAAGACTCAATAAGCTAATTTTGTGCATGATTCCATTAAATTCACAATTATACAATTGAGTGATTATGACCCTGTGATGTTCCAGTTGAACATGGACTACTTCTATACTGTTGGTACACAGAATTTAATATATCTGAACTATAAATAAACTATTTTTCAATTGTCTTTTCTAAGGAATTTAATAAGAATAAAGAGTTGTTAGGTGAAACTAGTTAATATTGTTATATTTTAATTATTACATATAGATATTTTTTTGTTATATTTCAGTGAGGGAAGAAAGAATACATACAAGATTGTGTCCCATTTTACTTCTAATGAAGTATTGATTAGGTGAAGCTCTTAATTAACTAAACTTTGCCTTTGAAGTGTCTATAATGCGAGGAGTCTCAAGGAATAAAAGAAATTGTACAAAGCTTACAAAAAGAAAATAAAAAAAATATCATGTGGTGCTGTTGGCACCCACTTCACATATATAAGGCATTAAGGCTTAGATTAATTGATTTAGCAAATAAAATCACAGTACATTTGCTAATGAACTAAAACCACCCAATTCAAGAATAAGAACAAATCTAACCGTCTAATTAATGGAAATATAGATCATGACTGAGAAGGAAATAGCCTCAGATTGGGCTTTTTTTTTAACTATACAGATCTATCAAATTAAGATAAAATTTCCCAGAAAATCTAAACGAAGGGAGAAAAAAAGAAAATTAAAAAAATAATAAAGGAAAAAGAAACAAGAAACTGTCGTTAATGTCAATGGGGTGGGTAAGGTGGCAGCCACTAGATGACAGGAGAAGAATGACAACAAAATTAGTTATCCCAAGAAAGACACTACAGGAATAAAAAACAATGTCAGTAAGACAAAAAAAACTTAGATAAACATAAAGGAAACCACTCTAAAACAAAATTGTTAAAAATTATAATTAGCCTGAAAGTGGTTTTTTTTTGAAAACAAACAAAGGATACGCGTCTCTGAAACTGGGATTAACATGGATTATTTTTTTAAATTGATTAAATTATTACTGTAGTTCTTTATTGTAGGATAAAAATCGTTTTGATATTTTATTTTTTTAAAAAGATCATTTTAATCATTTAACTTTTTAAATTGAGTTAATATTGTTCCTTAAAAAAAATGTTCTTTAAAAAAAGTGTTTTTTTACTAATTTAAAATATAAAACTTTTCTCAATATATTCATCTAGATGGTAAGTAAAGTACAATTCGTGAAAATCTCGAAAATAATTAAAAACTGAAAAATCTTATATAAAATTATTTTTTTATGCATATGAGATTTTTTCACACACAATATGTTTATAATTTTTTTCGAACTTAAATTAAATTTTATAATTTTAATATAAATAAATTTAATTAAATAATTTTTATGTTTGAATCAATAAAAAAATAATTAAAAATCATGTCACAAATTAAAAATAATTATTTTTTAAAGAATAACATTGACTTAAATTTAAAAAAATCAAATGATTAAAATAAATTTTAAAAAAAATAATCTAAATGATTTTTATCATAAGATAAAAAAACAAAAATTATAATTTAGGAGTTCAAATTTCAATTTTTCTCTTATAATTGAAAATGTTATATCTTATCTTAAGTGGTAAATATTGACTCTTGAAATAATTAGACCCAAGTAACTAGTAATAATAATATACAAAGTGATTAAAGCATTCTTATTCTAATGAAGTGAGCAGTGGTTGTAGCCAGGTGTTCGAGCATTTTGGAGCGTCGTAGAGGCGCTAGCGCCGTTCTTGGTGAATTCACTTTAATATTTCACAGTAAGGCGGGCCTTGACCCATGGTCACTTGGCTTCGATCATCTTGGCCAGGTCCCACAGCGTCCAGGTGGGCCGCGGAGTGGAGCAAACGTAAAAGAGGAGGATAATATACAGCAGAGAGAATCGCCAAGGGATTTGGTTGTTATCTGGCCTTTGAGCTACATATAAACCCAGATGAAAGAGGACGGTGACGACGCGAGAGGAAGAAAGCGGCCAGGAGACTGAGAGGGACTAGCCGGAGGCAGACGAAATTGTGACGGCAGCAGCCTTGAAAGCGAAAGGAGAGATCGGCTGGCGAAGAGAGAGCAAACGTCGGACTAAAACGAGGACGCGGAGTTAGTACTCTAGTCAAATAACACCATCGTTCGGGTGAGATTCCACTGTTACCCGTCGATACTGCGCGGCCGAAATGACCTACACATCGACGCGAGCCATGCGGACGCTCCATACGCCAGTCGGGCGGACCAGTCGGCTTGGTCTCCAACTGAACACCCGTGTCCAAGCGGCTCGGCTCACGCCAGTGCCGAGCGGACGCCAGCACGCTCCTCGCAAAGCTCCTTAGCATCCACTATAACCTAAACTACCACGGCGAACTCAAAGTGGACTTTGGATCCTCTAGCCCAGGAGTCGTCGCTGGGGCCTTGTACACTGTGCAAAGTCGAAATCCCAGAGTCAGAACCTTTGCGGAACCTCCTCCTCCCTCACTGGGACTTGGGCCGAAAACACAATCCCGATCAAATGCAAGCGTTGTCCTACTCTCGTATAGCCAGCGGCCAGGTATTAGCCTCAGTGATAAGCGTCGTCAATTTTCTTATCAGCGTGTAACCAGCTCAGAAACGCAGTTTCGATTCGAGGCCGGCCTTTCCTTTAGCGCGCACGGGCGTTTCACTTAAACCCAAGCAGAGTGGCGACTCTGCTTGAGACCCGACTGCGGTTTCGGTAGGCTCTCTTGATAGTCCTGATCTAGGTTGTGACAGATGGCAACCATGTAGGGACTTGCCTTATGCAGAGTTGACATGATAAGGCTAGGCGTGGGGAGAGACCGGATCGACCAAAGCAGCTGGGTTTCCCTTTTGTTGTGTCGGGCTCATTTTCATGCATGGTTGTCTTGATACTCTTTTGACGCATCGCCTCTGCGCCTACTGCAGGGCAGGACAGCTAAGCCTTTGTCACATCGTAATATATGTGGCGATAGTTCGCATGGGCGGAGGCGAGAGTGGGGTGTGTGAATGGAGAGGGAGCCTTATTCAGGGCACTGTGAGTTAGGGAGAGAGAGGCGTGTAGTGGTCTCCGTGCTAGAGAGTGTCTCAGCTTGCAGATCGCGATAGTTCCACGCAGGCTAACTGAGCCTAAAGAGGAGTATTAATCATGTTGCAGGGAAATTTATCCTGCAATCGTAGTGTACCGTCGAGGAGATCTATAGACCCCGAGAACACATTGGAAAGGATGATTGAAGAGATCTGAAGGGGCGTGGCGGCCAAATCCAACACAATACTGATTAAGGGACAACCAGGTAATCAGTGGAACCCGGCCGGCAAAACCGAGATGGAATCGGCCGAATAAAACCCCTCATACCAAGCTAAAAGCATGCATGCATCTCATCTGAATGCAAATGAAAAACAAATAAAATCATGCATCATGATACATTAGTCCGCACGAATTTCCCCGAATGAAATGGAGCGGGGTCACAGTACTGTAGGCCAGACCCAGCACCGGCATGTCAGAGCCAAGGCGCCAAATGTCGAGTCCGCCATTTCAGCATTGAGGCGGTGCTGTGAAGAGGCCAGCCAAGCGCCCGGGCGCTTCGAAGCTCCAGCGGTAACCTACGAGGCCTACTAGAGTCAAAACACCGACGGCCAGCGCGGAGGCCCTGCGCCCGGTATTACGACCGATACTGGTGCTTTCACCGCTAAGAGACTTCGGATCGGCGCCAACCTTTAGGAGATATGAAGCGATTGGCTGGGATGCCGTGGCAGAATCAGCTGCCGCCAGGCCGCGCCCTTCTTGGACCCAGCTATCGCCAAGCATTATTAAGAAGTACTGACACGGAGAGTTGCTAAAGTGGAAAAGGAGCATAGCGGTATAGAAGGACACCAGAGGTGTGCGTAGAGGAAAAGGCGCTCCGTTCGAGGAAGAAACGAGGAATTGGGGCCGCCATGATAGGCGTCTTTGGAGCTACTCTGCAGGGGGTGAGTGCTATTTCCCTGCACATCGAAGATTACGTGACCTGCATGACCGCCAGAGGCATTCTTGGCTAAAGAGGGACGGAGAAAACACCATATGGCCACTCCTAGCTAACACCTACCACACCTTTCAAACTCTTTGCGGGTGGGCGGAGGCTGAGAGCCTTAGGTGCTGCACTCCCACTGATACCTATGGCTACTCGCCACTACTTCAATGCACCAAAATTGCTGCCGGGTAGAGATTTCAAAGTGCAGGCTGCGTGAAGGGATGACTAAGGAAGCGAGTGGGTAAAGCAAGCGGAGGCCACTTTGAAAGGACATGATTCGTTGGTACCCGCACCGGAATGAAAGACAGAGATGATCACCGAGCGCTGAGCGTACCCGATGTCGCTTCTCGGACTTTCGGGGGCCATTAATTAGACGAGCTAAGCGCCCGACGGGCGGGTTCGTGGTTTCGAGCCCCGTCGAAGTTCTGCCACCCACTGCGGGTGGAGCCATACTGAGCCCACTTGAGGGGGAGAACATCACGGAAAATCAAACCGAACTGCTGGCACTCAGCCGCGAACAGCGACATGGCGAACTAGAAGTTGTGGGGCCCTCACGAGAGTATAGAGCGCTGGCTCTCGAGGCTGTACGCGTCCGCCTCGTGGAGCTGCCTCGGGGAGTATCGACATCGGGATCAACAACCCGCGGGTTTATGAGATACAGAAAACGCTCCCGGGAAGTCGAGGCGCTCAAAGGTACCTGGAACAGAAGGAAATGAAAGCGAGCGAGGCGTTGAAAGAAAGCTGGCGGATCACGACGCCTCAGAAGAGCCACGACAGGAGAGGCGGTGGCAGAGCGAATTTTACCACAGTAAGAAGGCTCGGCGAGAGAGAAGAGGAAGTCGCATAAAATAGAGCCCGGTCACCTAAACGCTGCACGCACGAAATGTGCTGCTTTCAACTGAGACGAGGCGGAAACGCGACCAAGCTGATGGCACCGAGAAAAGAAACGATTGGAAGGAGGTCGCGTGGCAGCCCTACAGGCGGAGAGCGCAGAGAGGGAAGGTGGAAATGCGTGCCCTCGGGAAAGGACACACACGCGCCTCCTGAAGAATTAAGCCGCTCAGCTTTCGGAAGGAATCACCGCTGAAAACCAAAGCGTCCGATTACTAGCCGTAGAATACGAGGAAAGATCGGCCAGGCGCATGTCACGGCTCGGATCTAAGCGAGGTCTGAGAAAGCTGGAGCGAGATGCCAAGATGCTCCCCGCGGGCCACTGAGAAATACAGAAGTCTGAGGCACTTTCACAGTAGACACTGCGTAGCAAAGTTTGGAAGGGCGGATAACGATGGCTTCAGCATGGCTCGCCAATAGACCCGGGCGATGAGTATTCCGCAGGCGCACGCTCGCGGCGAAGGCATGATGGATCCACATTAGGCATGCCAGAGAAATCAAAGGAATTCTTAGAGGAACATTGTAGAGGCGTTGGCACAATATGGTGAAGGAGCTATCAGCCCCGCATGCAGGGAATTATTTTAGTCCAGATTCACGTACCCTAACTTAGGCACAAATAAAAGCACGTTATTTTGAATTTCAAGGTGACTCGATGTTAATCATTGCATTTGCATCGTCATCACTCATATAGTATGGCTAAATCACGTATTCAGCATGAGAAAGCAAAGAATTACCAATAGGAACAGGAAGACACGCATAAACTAATCCAAAAACACACCGGGAAGGAGAAAGTGAAACTGCGTTCCACTGAGATACCACACGCGATCAGGGACTAAAAACACTGGAGCAGGGCAATCGAGGAGTCGGAGCAGCTGAAGCTGCAGAGATAAAGCAGAGATGAGAATGGAGATGAGCAAATGAAAAGAGCAAATTAACGAGGATGTTCGGATCATCGCTTTCAAGCATAGCCTTGACCCGGCTCATGAGCACTATAACCCGAGGTGGCTCCAAAGCACGTCCACGTCAGGAACGCCCGCGCCGGGATTCACGCCCCCGTATGGGCACGCCACCGATGGAAGAACCCTGGGCGAGAGCAGCCGGCCGAACACCGAGGCCTGGGTCGCAGGATCG
Source organism: Mucuna pruriens (assembly GCA_025330945.1). Classification (NCBI taxonomy): domain Eukaryota; kingdom Viridiplantae; phylum Streptophyta; class Magnoliopsida; order Fabales; family Fabaceae; genus Mucuna; species Mucuna pruriens. The sequence goes on along the minus strand of JAENHJ010000115.1, from coordinate 352,350 downwards.
AGGAATCGAGACGTACCCGGCTCAGGGGCCACGGTGCACTCGCGCCACCGGATGCGATGCGCATGCTCGGGGCTCGATCCAGAGACCAACCATCCTAGGTAGCGACGAGATCAGTGCACTCTGAGAACATATCTAAACCGTACGGAGGAGCAGCGCAACCATGGCATGATGGCGTGCCAATTTATGTCACGGTTCCCGATGCTCGGAGTTCACCCAGAGCCGACTTTCAAAGGTCGAGTTTGAGACATACGAGGGGAGTTCTTGCCCATGGCGTACATACGGCCATGTCTTGTCGAAAGATGGCACCCGTAGAGACAAGATCCTGATGCGGCGCTTTCCAGGACAGTCTCGCCAGCGATGCGATGGTGACGTGGCCTAGAACAATCGGGCTTTATAAAGACTTGGAGGGGAACCCTCGCGCGGCGCCTTCCTCGACATGATACAAATACTACACTGAGAGATGGCCGGACCGCGCCTACAGAACTTGTCCAAGACGGAGCCATGAAGGTTTTCAAGGATTCTGTGCGCAGAGGTGGCGGAGAGCTTTAGCGCCAGGTGCAGCCACCCCTGTCGGGGAAAGAGAAATGGCGTCATGTTCATTGACACCCTCCGCTTCCCCCCGCTTCTCTGATAAAGTCGTAGGGTGTGGCTTCAACCTGATCTAGTCGTTATGGGGAAAGGATAGAGGCTGAGTATCAAATGGGGGAGGTTCCACGCAAGATGGGGAAGCCTGAAGCCGTCAGAAGTAGAGAAAAGGAGGGGAAATCTGAATGCCGTAACAAACGGATCCCCGGGGCGAGTAGCTAGATCTGACGGCAGGGATAGTCTCTCTACCCGACCCGTCACCCCAAAAGCGGGGACAGCAGCTACACCGAGACCCAAAGCCCAGTCTAGCCCCAAATGAAGAGAGTCTTTACCCCATCCCGATGCCTTACTCTACCCTCTTCCCTCTCCTATTCGGAAAGGGCATGATAGCGATCATGCCATTCAAACCGCTAGAGCCCCCTATCCTCCTCTTCGATCCTAGCCCTTGAAATGCGATTATCATTCTGGGAGCTGTAGGGCATTCCACTGAAAGGTGCCTGGGTCAAGCGTAAAGGTCGAGGACACTTATAGGCAGTGAAAGCTTGGATTTGAGGTAATAAACCCAATGATGGCACCAATCCCTCAGCCCACGAAGGCGAGACCATCAATATTGAGCCACGCTTTGTCACAGTACGGAGGAGGAGGGAGGTGGCATCGGCGCAGCCAGCCCATGGGGACGCGCACTTCGACGCTGATCATTCGGTGCGACCGTCAGATCCGCAGCCGCATGATTATCAACGGCCCGCTAGGCAGCTTACAAGGATAACCATCTTTGTCACATGGCATTATGACCCCGATGCAGGGAATTCCTAGAGAGGCGGACCACGGGACCTCCCGGCCGAGGAGGTTACTAATATTTGCGAGCTTAGGAGGATGACGCGTGGCGGACGAATCACATGAGCCAACCTCGGAAAAGAAAGGACCCCAGAGGAAGTCAGAGAGGAGGCACCTAAAGAAAATGGCCGGAGAGTTTCTCGAGCTCATTCGCTACAGACGAATACGAGTTGATTGGACGCTGAGACACAGGGCGCCACCACGCATGCACGCCACGTCCTCGTCTTGGATCAGGAGAAACTACCCATGACCTCTGTGAAAGTTCTAAAGGAGAGCTCACGTACTACGACATCGCCCACACGGAAAGACTTAGGGGGCATCGTTAAGCGATCTCACTAGCTGCAGACGGTTGACACTTCTGGACGAGGAGATCCGTCGAAAGCGACAGCAGCATAACCAGCCTCGCATTGCCGAAATCGAGTCGCGGGACCTAGCATGATTACGGAGGTATTAATTGATAAGACGCTCTCGCAGCGTTACTGCTGAAAAGCCACGCGACAAGCTAAGGGTCGCCGTCCCATAGACAGTGAAGAGCAAAGAAATCCGGTAATAGTGAGGGCGTTAAGCGGCGCTCAGAAGGACGCGATACGTGGGAGATACTCCCCCATCTACATCGGCCGACTACGATTTCCATTCGCTTCCGAGTCATGGATATCCACCCAGCGTACAGGCGCCTCTGGGAAGATACTGGATCCATAGGCAGGCCGATAGCGTCTGTCCGCTTTCAGCCGAGAGGTCAAATTTACAATTGGCGATGTGATCGAGCCGGTAATGGGGAGCAGAATCGGCATGATTAGCACCCCACACCAAATGGATACATAGAGGGGGAGGAGGAGGTCACTAAAACCTCCTTCCAAGCACTGAAAGCTCACAGGGAAGCCCAGAGGAGCCCCCCATCTGCGAAGGAGAACATGGCATTTGGCGTCATGATCAAGAAGGGTACCAACCTGGCAAAGGACTCGGTCCTCTTCTGGAGGGAATCCCGATTCCAATCAAGATTCAGAAAACAAGGGGGAGAGGACTCGGGTACCAAGCAAGCAACCAGACGAGAACACTTGGCCGAGATCGCTTAGAGTCAACATTTTGTTCGGGAAAGTGTGGCGACAATAGGCAGCCAGCCAGAGACCAACCCGGGGGAAGTTTTGCGAGGACAACTACTAATTGGGCGAGCGGAACCCTTGGCGGGCAATTTCTCTTTCAATGTAATTTCTTTGTAACTTCGCCTCTTAAAGGCGGCCCCAGATTAATAAAACTCAGCATACTTTCATCCATTCATCTTCTTCTCTTTGTCTTCTCTTTCTTTCCCGCATTTTCATACTCCAATTTAAACTAACAAAAAAAAAAAAAAAAAAAAAAAACCACCAATTATGCGAACCCTGTACCCCCAAACAGCGATACAACTCATGTGATGCGAGGACTCTAGTCCTATTGAGGAGCGGCGAAGAGAGAAGACCTGAAAAGTTCGAGGCTTTGGGTGAGATTAGAAGAGCGAGATAGAATCGAAAGACCAAGGACAACCCTCGATTAAGGGGTTAGAAAGCGTGAACACGGGAGATGAGGCGAATAAAAAAGAATGCGGACAGGAAATCAAATGTAAGTAGAGGCGAAAAAGCCCTCGTAGAACTATTACGAGTTCTCGAGACATATTTGCATGGTCATAGAGACATGCCAGAAACGCAGCATAGTGAGCAGACTCCCATGCTCCCAAAAGCGGTCCCGTTCATGGCCGTTGTGAAAAAATGAAGCCCAGCGTGGCATTAAAAATCAAAGAGGAAGTAGAAAAACAGGGGGCCTTGGGGTTCCTAACAGGTATCTAACTACCCCCAATGGGTTGCAAAGCGTCGTACCCGTACCAAAAAAGGAAGAAATGCGCATGTGTTTAACTATAGAGACCTAAATCGAGCCGGCCCCAAGGATAATTTTCCTTACCCCATTGATATGCTCGTAGACAACACGGCATGTCACGCCCGTCTTCTCCCTTCATGGGCGGCTTCTCGGGAATTTTCAATCAAATCCTAATGGCGAGGAAGAAGACCAAGAGAAGACAACCGTCACCTTGTAGGGAACATTTTGCTACAAAGGTAATGCCATTTTAGTCTCAAAAAACCCGGGGCAACCTATCAAAGGGCAATGGTGACCTGTTCCACGACATGATGCACAAGGAAATCGAGGTGTATGTCGGCGACATGATTGCAAAATCAAAAACTCTGGAACAACACCTCGAAGACTTCTGAAACTGTTAGGTAGGCTTCGCAAGTACAAAACTAAGGCTGAACCCGGCCAAATGCACAGCCAGGGTGACATCAGAAGAAAATTGTTGGGCTTTGTAAATGGCGAAGGGGTATCGAAGTGGACCGGATAAGGTGAAAGCTGTTAAGAAATGTCTCCCCCCCCAACAGATGCAGAAGTCCGGGGCTTTCTAGGCGGATAAATTTCATAGCCGATTCATTTCCCAAGCTAACACCACATGCAACCCCATCTTTAAACTCCTCCGGAACTTGCATAATTTCGAATGGGATGCGGAATGTCAAAAGCCTTGAGAAGATCAAGCGATACCTGGTGCCCCATTCCCTCGTCCCGCAGCCCACAGGAAAACCTACGATCCACAGCCTCTCACGGTGCTCGGCAATCCATGGGTTGCATGCTAGGACAGCCAAGACGAGGCGGGAAAAAGCGGCTTGGTCTACTACCTTAGCAAAAGGTTCACAGTGCGAGAAAAAGATACTCGGCCTTGGGCAACCTGTTGCGCCTTAGTGCAGGCTAAAAGGCTTCGACCATATATGTTGTCTCACTCGGTCCGGTAGCCAAGATCTGACCCATCAAATACATCTTGGAAAAGCACACTTCTTAGGGACGTATATACGTTGGCAAATGGCACTTTGTCCCGAGTTTGACATCACTTACGTAAACCGCCATGCTGTTAAAGGGGGTGCTCACAATAGCCGATCCACGGCCTATCACCCAGCGACCACGACCTCGACCCACTTAATTCCCAGATGAACACATCATGGTAGCAGGCGATGAGCCCCAGGAGGAGAAACGAATGGGCGATGTGGTTTTGACGGGACATCTAACGTATTGGGAAATGGGATTGGCGTGGTCCCTAGCCTCTCCAGACCATTACTTCCCTTTACTTCCGCCAACCTAGGGTTTGATTGTACAAACAACATGGCGAATATGAGGCTTGCACCATGGGATTCGCCATGGCCTGGAACACCAGTCGGGGAGACTCGAGAGTTTACGGAGACTCGGCCTTGTGATCTATCGACTCAGATGGAGAATGGGAATGGGAGCAGGATAGTAAAAGCGATCCCATACCATGACTACGTAAAAAGAGATGTGAAATTGCTTTTGACTCCATCACGTTCCACCACGTGCCACGTGAAAGAAAATCAAATGGCGGGCCTTGCGTTAGCACCACAACGGCTATGGTACGGGTAAATGACCCAGGCGGGAGATGACCATACGGTCCCAGCAACTCCCATACGGCCTATTGCCATCACTTGGGTCTCGAAACACCCAAGACGGACCCGAAACCTGGTACCTCGACATGAAGAGGTACTTGGAAAAAGGGGAATACCCGGAAGGAGTATCGGAAAATAGCAAAAGACACTAAGAAGGCTAGCGACTAGCTACCTCATGGCGGAGTGTACTATACAAGAGGAATGCAGATATGACACTTCAAGGATGTGTGGATCGCCAGAGGCGAGCAGGATAATAGAAGAGGTCCACGAAGGAACCTTCGGCACCCGATCAAGCGGTCATACCTGGGCTCGCAAAATACTTTCCGCCTTGGGTACTTCTTGGACAAGTTGGAATCGGGCGCCATCAACACGTCAGAAGGTGTTTGAAGTGCAGTCCACGCCCGACCGTATTAATGTCGCCCCTTCCTCCTACCACGACTTAACAGCGCCATGGCCATTCTCCATGTGAGGCATAGGCGTGGTGGGCCCATCCCGAGCCCCAAAGCTTCCTAACAGTCCTGGAGTTCATACTAGTGGCCATCGACTACTTCACCAAGTGGGTAGAAGCGGCGTCGTGCTCGGCCGTGACGCGTGGCGTAAGTGGTAAAATTCCTTAAAAGGGACATCATCTTGCCGTTATGGTATTCCATCCCACGTCATTATAGACAATGGCACCAATCTAAACAACAAGATGATGGCGGGCGTGCGAACAATTCGATTCGTCATCACAATTCTACTCCCTACCGCCCCCGGATGAGCGGGCGGTGAAAGCGTAACAAAAACATCAAGAAAATAATACGGAAAATGGCGGTAACCTACAAAGATTGGCATGAAATGTTACCCTCGCCTACATGGGTATAGGACCTCCGTCTGAACCTCCACCTAGCATCACCTTATTCCCACGGTTTATGAATGCAGAGGCTGTCCTCCCAATATTGATCGAAATACCCTCTTTAAAGGGTCCTGGCCAGAAGCGAAATTAGAAGGCGCCCGAATGGATTCAACGACGCCGTGACCAGGTAAACTTGATCGAGGAAAAAACGCCTCACGGCCACATGCCATGGTCACTCTACCGAGGCGGGGGTTAAAGTAGCCGACAAAAAAGTGAAACCTCGGATGTTCGGCGGGGGACATGGTCCTCAAAAGTACCGCTGACCCCATAACCCGGGGAAAATGGGCACCCAACTACGAAGGGCCGTACGTGGTAAAGCACGCTTTTCTCGGGTGGGGCACTTACACCAACAACCCAGAAGGGCCCAGACCTCAAACACCGGATTAACACCGGACCTTGATCAAGAAGTTCTTCCTTGAAATCTCGCCCAAGCGGCGGTAAGGTCGCCGCGTCATCCAAATTTGAGCCAGAATAGGACTAGGGGAAGCCAAGTAATGCGAGGTTATCTCGCTAGCCTCAACAAACACCATCATGTACAAAAAAAACCATACATTATCAATAAAATATCTTTTTTGTCCTACTTCAGCATGCTAAGTTTTATTAATTCAACAAGCGAGTTTGCATTGCCAAGAATAGTTCTTCAATCGGAGGTCTTGTCATTGTCATAAGCCCTTGCGGCTCCCCGATAAAAAAAATGTGGCGATCAAAGCGCGTAAAAAAAAGAGAAGAAAAATAAAAGGTAATAGTAATAACAAGCACGCGTTCCCAAAAAAAAAAAAGAAAAAGGAAAAGAAACTCAGATTCTAAGTTTGCCCTAAGGTTGATTCCATCTCGGTTCGGTTACCCTCATTCCCACACACAACCCTCACCCGAAAAAAAAAACAAAGGGAAAAATAACAACCATAAGAGAAAAGGAAAAAGGCAAAAAGAGAAATAATAAACAAAATCTTCATTCCATAATAATAAAGTTTTTTTACAATCAGTGGGGAGGGGCCTTGCGTCGGCCTGAGCAGGCACGCCTTCGGCTTGAAGGCGGCCCGGTGTTGCAACGGCCAGTCCTCACCGTCTGCCACACATCGCCGACTCGAATCTCGGCCCGACGGCGTCTCGGCAATAGGGAGCCGACTTCATCTTTGGTGTCGCTTGCACATCGGCCGTGGATGCGACTCCATCCCGTGGCAGACTTCCCGGTTTCACAGCGGACGCAGGCCGTTGGGCCAATTTCACCTTCTTAATTAGGGCACCATGTCGACTCCTCATCTTCAATCATTCACGCCAACATAAAAACAAAATAATAAAGACATCGGATACTCTACTATGTCTAAACAAAAGAAAAGGGACTTACTTTTCGGGTGGGAAAGCAGGGCTTTTCCCGAGGGCCGAGCCAATCTCCTTGCAATTCATCCCCGGGGGCAACTCGTCCAACGGTTGGAGAGTCACTTTCTCCTCGCGAGAAAGAGCCTTCTCGTCCTGAGGCCTTCAAAGAGGCGACCTCGATCTGGCGGCATAGGCTGCCCATGCGATTGTCTGAAGGACCCCTCGGTTAGGGCCACTTATCTTCAGAATCGGTCCTTAAAACCTTTGTAGGGCCTTGGTGTATCTTTGTGAACAAACTGGCGTTGGGGAGGGCGCCAAAAAGACCAGACCCACCTTCTTCCCCCACTCGGATAGTGTAATGACTTCGAAACTTGGGGGTGAAGGGGCCAGGGGAGTCGGCCTGCCACGCCCTGAAAGCTTTGAAAGCCGCCCACCCGTTGGGATGAAGTTGCGAAGGAGCCACGCCCACCCCGGCCTCAACACCTCCGTGATAAAAGCGGTCCGGAGGAAAAGTCACCCCCAATCTTGGAGGGCGGTTTTTTACATGTACCACGAATCGCCCTCTCCCTCTGCACACGTGGCGGACCCGCTCCGAGGAAGAGTGGGTCATCTCCGGTCGAGGGGCATGAGGCCCACAGACCCGGTCCCTTTGGCGGCAAAGGGACTCCACCTCCTCAAGGCCATTTTGAGCCATAGGGCCAGAACGTCTGGTGGACCCATTCATAGTGCTCCTCCCACAACAAAGAGGGGGCATTGAGGCTTGACTGCGCTTTGCCCGCCATAGCCACAGGAATGGCAGCTATGGCCTCAAGGCTGGAAGTAGAAGTAAAAAGAAAGAAGACGATGAGGTGAATTTCTGACACGACATAGTGGCTAAGAAGAAGGAAGCTTTGGAAGAAGAATGCAAGAGAACAATGGGAAAGAACGCGAGAGAAAAGGGAAATCTGCCGGGCTCGGAAAATGGGAAATGAAGCTCCAACGGGCAACTAAGCGCCTATTTATAGCAATCAAGGGGCTGCCTAGGGACAAGAGGCGACGCACCATTAAAGAGGGCGCGATCCCCGTGGTCACGTAATCATCACGCCTGAGTTAATGAACCCAAGAAGCGAAAAAGACACATTAATGTGTCCCGAGGAATGAAAAGGCGCCATCAATGAAAAGACAAACCCGGAGAGGCGCGTACCTTCAGGCGCAACTATTGAGTTCCCAAAGAAAAAAAAAATGAAAAATATATATATATATAATAAAAATAATAATAATAATAAATAAACAAAAAAAAATAAATAAAAAATATATAAAATATAAAAAGGAAGGAAAATGGAAAAATTAATTCCAGCCAAGCCATCTCGGCCAGTACCAAGTCATCTCGGCCAACATCCAAGTCATCTCGGCCAGTACCAAGTCATCTCGGCCAACATCCAAGTCATCTCGGCCAGTACCAAGTCATCTCGGCCAACATCCAAGTCATCTCGGCCAGTACCAAGTCATCTCGGCCAACATCCAAGTCATCTCGGCCAGTACCAATTCATCCCGGCCAACATCCAAGTCATCTCGGCCAATGTCAATTCGTCTCGGCCAATGTCAAATCAACTTCGGCCAGCATCCAATGCTGTCTCGGCCAACATGAATCCATGACAATTAATAGCGAGGGAGTCTGCAAAAGATCCCATCAAATCAGATTTGACCCGGCCTATCCAATACCATACCAAGTTCCAATAGATGATTCGCCTCTCAAATCTGGACCAAGCAAGGCGGGACCGAAACATTATCAAACCTAGGCGCCCAAAGGAAAGCCCAAGAAGTCACCCTCGCATACGTACTGACCCAACGATCGCTCTCGAACCCGGCGCTTAATGGAAAGCTCAAAGGCCAATCAAGTCGAAACAAGTTAGCAATATCATCAAACCTAGGCGCCAAGCGGAAAGTCTAGCGATCACTCAAAAACAAATACCCCAATGGCCATCCTCGAACCTCGAGCGCCTAATGGAAAGCTCAAAAAGGCCAATCAAGTCAAGGCAATTCAAAGAAGATCATCAAACCTAGGCGCCAAAGAGAAAGCCTAGTAACCACCCCGAAAGCAAACATCCCGATGGCTTCTTCAAATCTGGGCACCCAATGGAAAGCCCAACAGCCATTTATTCCCAAGAACTTACTACTCGAAGCTCGGCCCAGACCACCTCTGTAGGTTCCCCAGAGAGCTTAGAGTCTTTATTCGCATTCATTAACCCAATACTGAATGCAAATAAAGAGGGGGCAAATCAGAAGCACTCAAAATTGTCCGGGCCGAACGTCCCATCCAAATTCCCCAAAGCTTGGCCCAATTTCTAGCTCTTGGGCCATTCCCCGCATGACTCCAAGCTAAGACGGGCCTTGACCACCGAGTCCACGCTGACTCGCCTATGCTTGACCGAGTCCCCCGCATCCCAAAGTGGACCCCAAAGCGGAGTGGAAGAAACATAAAGAAGGAGAGGATAATATCCGAGAGAATCTCGGGATTTGGTTGTTATACTGGCCACCCCCAAACTCTATATAAAAGCCCAAAGATGAAAGAAAAAGGGACTTGACAGCGTAGGAAGAGAAAGCAGAGAACGCTAGCAGTGGACCGAAGGGAAAGAGCAACCCTGACACAGCCAAGAAAAGTCGACGACGACGCCAAGAAAAACGAAAGGAGAATCCTGTGAGCTTCGGCAGAAAAGAGAGGATCCGACGCCGGACTAAGACAGAAAGACACGCCCACCATCTCCCAACACCGTGTTAGTACTCTAATTCAAACCTTGCATCGCCCAAGGTGAGATTCCCCTGTTACCCATCTCTACCGGACCGCCAACCGAAATGACCTAAAAACCCCCTATCCTGCCGCCCGGCCGACTCCGGCCTCGGCCACACCGGGTGGCCTACGCCCACTCTGACCTTTCCATAGAGAGTCGAAATTGTGGACGAGTCGGCTGGTCTCCAACCCCGAACACCCATGTCCAACCGACTCGGCCCGCCAGGCCGAGACTCGACGAGCATCATCCTCTCCTCCTAAAACTCACCTTCCACTAAAAACCAAACTCTCCCGGCCGAACTACGTGACTTTGAATCCTCTAAAGCCGAGGTGCGTGGGCCTGTGGGGGGGCACCCCCATCAAGTCAAATCCCAAAATCCCGAACACTTTACCCGAACCTCCTCCTCCCTCCTAGGACTTAGACCAAAAACACAATCCAAATACAAGCACCGTCCCTCTCTCCATATAGCTAGCCAAGGGTAACTATCAAGTGATAGACATGCTAGGGGCCCCTACGCCCCTAGCGTGTAACCAACTCCCGAACCCATATTTCTGATTCAAGACCAGCCTTTCCTTTAGGTTTCCTGGCGTTCCCTAAACCCAAAAACGCCGGTGGCGACTCCTGCCGGACCGACTCGGTTTCGGCCGGCTCTGCTCAACGTCACAATCTAGGTTGTGACAATGGTGTTTGAGTGATTGCTGGTAAAATTTTATTTCCAAAGAAATCGATTTTATAAAATTGATATTGGTTAAAATTATTTTTAAAGTATAATGATTTATGTTTGAATATTTTATCTTCAAAGCAAATTTCATGTAAAATTTAGTATAAAATTTTTAACCTAACACGAACTATTTTTTATAACTTCTAGTCAAATCAAAATCTGGTGACAAAATCAATTTTATCTGACAATAACCTAATATAACATCTACTTATTTACTAAAATCACATTTGATAGAAGGTAAACTTAATTCTAATATAATTATAAAAAAAATCAATTCTAATATTTCTCCGTATGAACCGAAACACATAACTAGTAAATATGTGATTTTTAGAAAAGTGGGTTTGGTGCGTGCTTGTTGAAAAACAGTTGAACACTTGAAAAAGATTTGGATAATAGGATAATATTTTAGGTTCAACCCTCAGTAATTGTAATTTTTATTTTATAAAAAAACTAACAATTATGATTCATTAACAACGTAAATGCATAACTATTTTGTCACCGTCAACATACATTGGGTAAAGGTGAATTTATTGTTTTGAGATAAAGAAAATTATCATCCGAAACGGAAGAAAAGCAAAAACAAACATATGCTAAAAATTTTCCTTAGGCAAAAATTGCATTGAGTTGTGATATTTTACTTTAGTAATGTTACACCAATTAAATATACAGACTCTTAGGAGTTGGAATATTATTATTTTTTTAGTTATTAGAAAAAAAAAAACTATTGCAATAGAGTACTAGTACTCACAAAAGAATACAATAAATATGTTACAATTAATTAGGGATATGTAATAAATATGTTAAGTTTTAGAAAATTAAAAAACTTAAAGGGTCTATTTGGTAACACATTGGATACACGAGATGATATTTAAAAGGAAATGAAAAAATAAAATCACTTTAACACAAACTCCAAGATATGTTGAATGAGTGTGGATATTTTTCACAATGATTAAACCACGTTTTGGACAATTTACAAACAGAACCAAAGTTTTGGATATTAATGAGGTTTGGTTGTAAATGGAACTTATTCACCTAGGTGCCTTGGGAGACAAAAAAAAAATTGGGTCCCAAGAGATTAGGAATAGAGAGGATTTTCTATATGACCAAGTGTTTTAACCCCTAACTATCTTCAATGTATGTGAAAGAAATGTTTGGCACACAAATAAAATAAATGCATTAATCAGTTTTGTTTTGTTTCCCTTGATTTCATTAAAAGGTGAAACTAAAATGTATCACCATTTTTACTTCATCTTATTTTATTCAATTTCATTTTAAAATATACCAAACACGAAACATATAACACAAATGTTATAAATACGATTTCAAAAGTTCAGAAACTAAAGAATGACTCCATTGTTTTCCAAAAAGGGATGTTACTATATTGAAAAGACAATTAACTCTTTTGGAAACATATCTTGGTGACATTAAATATATGATGGAGTTACCTGATATTGTAACAATCGTTGATCAACAAGAAGAACATACGACTCGAACTCTTTTAATTTATTTAATAGGAAAAACTAGGTAAAGTCTCAAGTTTTGGATGACATGAATATAAAACTAAAAAGAATAAAACTTGTTGCAATGGAGCATTAAAAATATATCTGAGTCCAATATTTAAAATGTCTTAGGTTCAATTGTTGTTTATAAAATATAGATAAAGACTTCTGTTAACATCCTCTGTGTCACACTAAACTTTTTTTAACTAGTATACTTAAAAAAAAACTTATACAGTGTAAATCAATATATTTAAAGTGATTTTTACTTTTGTAAAGCTAATTTATAATGAGTTTTTATCGCCACAAAATTTGTGGTATTTTAAAACTAAAAAAAATGATAAAAATCATCAAAAATTGGTTTTTACAAGACAAAATCAACTTTTAAGATGTAAATTTACACTATGTAGGTAACTATTTTTGAAGTATCCTAGTTTGGTAATTTTAAAATCAAACTAGTATAAAAAATGTCACTTGACATATTGACAAGAACTATATATATAGAAAACCATGATGACCTATATATAAAGAAGATATCGAACATCTAATAATCCAATATATATAAAATAAAATGTTTAGAGTTATCGATGCACTTTCCAAAATAAGTCAAACCATATCTTAAAGACTAAACATGGGAAACAAAGAAACAATTCACACAACACTCTCTCAAGCTCAATAACATATCGATATATGCAAATCACTTAGGAATAATCATCAAGTATTCTTCTATTGCACGGTAAAATGCCACATTCTTAATATCATCAAGCTCTCCCTTTAACACATTGGTGTTAACCTTTTTCAAGACATTCCCACAACAGATAAGATAGCAAAGGAAAAAAATCCCGTTCTCCAATGCTACAAAATCATTCACCTCCACTAACTTTAGAGATGATTCCAAGCATTCATAAATGATTAAAATTTTCATCAACAATATTGATCAAATATTCATAATCATTATTGTTGTCATCTTCATCTTCATCGTCACCGTCATCATCATAATTCTCATAATAATCCTCACAAACCTATAATGAATATAAGTATACCACATGTTATAATTAAAGTCTTAACACATACACACAAAACTCATGCACACATACACACTAAAAAATGTTACATACTAATGAGAAAATGTTAATTGTTAGGCTTGCTCACATGACTATAGACTTTGTATAATGCATAGTATAAATTGTGGTATCTATACTAACATTTTAATCTATTAAAAAAAATTGATTATTAATATAATAAGGTCATTATAAACCCATTTAAATAAGCCTAACAACTTTGTCAATCCAATACGTTCTTCAATTAAACACAACTTATCCACATTACTTGATAATCTTGGTCTTCATCCTATAATGTATATAAGCATATAACACATGTTATAACTAAAAGTCTTAATACACACATGAAAAACTCATGCATACACACTAATAAATATTATATACTATGAAAAAAATTTCATTGTTAGGCTTGCTCCCATGAGTGCATGCCACTTTCTCAAACCATTTTCAAGAAAACTACATGAAAAAATTTTAAAGATTCAATGGATTTATACTCATAAGCAAGAGTTGGCAATTCAATCAAAGCACGTATCATTAGAATATCTTCCATCTCCCAAAAGGGATTAGAGAAATCTAGCTCCAACTCTTTCATCCCATGTTGGATGACAAAGACAACACACCTTTCTATGATCTCTTGATAATCATTTTTAGGAAAAGAGAAGGTCAAAGAGAACTTTTCCATAAAACATTCTATACGATTATTAAACCAAAATTTTATGAATTTGAAAAAAACATTTCTTCAAACTTTTTTTATTCAAAAGATTCATAACGTAAAATAAAATGTTCATTGAACTCTATATATGATAATTTTTTCCATAAATGTAACCAACTTTTGGAAAGGACGCATGTTCTTGTTGCATCTTTAAAAGGAAGCAAAGAAATTATGATGAAAAGCAAAGATTCATGCAATGAGGAAATATTTGTCATAGTCACGAGGGTGATTGTGAGGGATGGAGTGAGAATAAGATTTTGGTGAAATGGTAGTTGTCTTTAAGTTTTTACTTCTTTTACTTTTCACTTATTTCTCATTTCTGGCTTTATAAAAAACAAATAAGAGAAAGAAAATATTTTATCTATTAATACATAAATAAATATTACATATATTAAATTCTATCATTAAATACAATGTAACTTTCTTTTGAAGGAAGGATAAAAATCAAATATAATTAAATACACTAAATATTTTAAGCTATATTAATAAGATGCATTTATTATGAAACACCTAATAAAATATTAAACGCATATATTTTAAAAGTAATATTAAATGTAAGAATGAAATATCTTTTAATATTAATAGATTTTTAATAAAATATACTTATTAAAATTTAATTAGAGGCTTTTATCTAAAAAAATATTATTTTACTAAGCATTAATGATTTTATTTAATACCACCTAATAAAAGGATTTATTAATACATATTAACTTATAAAGCATTAACGACAGCATTTGACTTTGATATACTAATGAAGGAAAAATATTCTTTATATTTATTATGAAAATAATAATAAAAGAATTTAATAATTACGATAGTATAAAATAATTTTATACTATCATACTATTATATATGAAAATTTATAGTTTAAAAATTATATAAAATTATTTTATACTACTGTAATTACGTAATTTATTTTCTTACAATAAAAATTAATTATCCAAGTCATATTGATTACCTGAGAACCCCTGAGCGCCTAAATAATTAATTCAGAATGGGTTATTCTAATTTTTGACCTATAACTAAAGTTCAAATCTTATAAAAGTATTGCACAAAAACTTTGTAATTAAATAAAATTTTGTCTGACCCTCTGACTGAAGGTTAAATAGAATTGTCAAATAAAAAATTTACTGATTCATTTTTGAATCATGTGGTGAAATTTGATTCTAAAATAACAGTTATGTTTTATCTTGATAGTACATGAAATTAAATTTGAATTTATTTGGAATATACTGATAATATAAAATAATATTGTCCATTTTATTATCCAACCATAAATTGTCAAATAATTAAAAAAAAAAACTGACTTTCTTAAAGTTATATTTAGAATAATTTTTAATTGATGGATAACTAAAAAAATGATTATTAGGTTTAATTTTAAAGATATTAATGAAATATAATTTACACGTCGATGATTTATTTCAAAATGTAATAAATAATTAAATGCATAGTAACTTTAAATATTAAATGAAACAATAAAATATTATTTAAACATTGAAATAAAGTAAAGAATTATCGTTTTAATATAGAATGCATCGAATACTATTAATGTAATTAATGTTTATATAATATATAAATGATTTTTCTTATCTAATATGAAACTGTTTTGTTGTTTAATTGATTTTTTTATAAAACTTAATTTATAAAACATATTTTAATAAATAAATTTCCAAATGTGTAATAATATAACACATAAATGGGTATATATAATTAAATTAGACTCAATTCTTTTAATATATCATTTAATAAAAATAATATAATATTTATACAAATATAATATAATATATAAAACTTGTTTTGATGTTTTCTAACTCTAGTCGACCTTTATAGTATGTAAAAATGCATCTAAGATGAGTTTAAGTGATGTGTTTAAGCTAAAAGATTAGTTAATGACTTAGGCACCTAAACAACTTAAGACTTGTGAAGGAAATTATTTTACCATGATTTGAAGTAAGCGGTTGAAGTGTTGTGCTTAAACTTTAGAGATATTAGTGGGTGAATCTAGATTTGGGGATTTTAGTAATCATGGCAGTCTTAGGCACTTGTTTGATAAAAAAGAGTCAAATATGAGACAATGTAAGTAGTTAGAAATTTTAAGAATTATAACTTTGATTTTATCACCATCTAGACAAAGTCGATATAGTGGTCAAAGCCTTAAGTGAGAAATCTTCACATGTATCTACCTTGACAGTTATAAAAATTTAAGAGATTCAATCATAATATGTAAGGTTACTTAAAGAGTGTGAAGTTGGATATATTAAAGGTAACTAGTTGTTTGATAAAGAGAGTAAAGAAGGCAAGAAATTAGGCTTGTATCTGCTAGATCAATAAAATTGATAATCTAAGAAAAGAA
Organism: Mucuna pruriens; assembly: GCA_025330945.1. NCBI lineage: Eukaryota > Viridiplantae > Streptophyta > Magnoliopsida > Fabales > Fabaceae > Mucuna > Mucuna pruriens. The sequence goes on along the minus strand of JAENHJ010000115.1, from coordinate 336,147 downwards.
GATCAGTGTTAAGACAAAAATTGATGGGATTGTGATATTTCATGATTAGATTCATGTGTCGAACATACTCAAACTTAGGAAGTTAATTTTACAAGGAGGAAATAATAGTTGTTTGAGTGTTCAGTCAAGAACCATAATGATGTATCAAAACCTTAGAAAGATGTTGGTTGACCTAGTATGAAAAGTGAGGTAACTAAATCTATATATGCTAGTTAGTTTCCAGGAAGCTAAGATAAAGCACCAAAAAGGTAGGTTGCAACTTTTGAGCATCCCAATACGAAAGTGGGAGAGTACCTTTATAGACCTTGTAATGAGCTTTGCCAATGACATATTAGATTCGATTTGGATAATAAAAGATGAATTGACCAAGTTTGTATAGTGTCATCCTTGGGGATGCCTTTTTCTCTCCAGTTTGTCATTCTCGTTAACAATGCCTTTTTCTTTATCTATTTCCTTACATTATTTTATACATTTCTTTAATTTTATTACTAAGATCTAAAAATATGGATGATAAACTAGTAATTTAGTTTGGACATAATAAATATTATATATATATATATATATATATATATATATATATATTTTTTTAAAGATCATAATAATTAATAAATAAATATTTTAAAATATATAAATTATATTATACTTAAAAATCACAGTAAAGAAATATTTAAAATATATAAAATAACTTTATACTATTACCTCATCATAATTTATAGTTTATATGAATAATATAAAGAGGAATAATTGTAATACATTTTTTTTTTCTAACATTCTCTTTCTTATCCTTTACCTATCAATGTCATTATTCAATGATTGCTTTTTTGTTGAGAATATTTTTAGGAATTTTTTAACTACTTAGGATTTGTTTAGTGGTTAGAACATGATAGGTTGTAATTTGATGTTTGTCGTATCAATAGAATATAATAGTCCTATCTCATATCATATCCTATTAATTTAGTGTACTTCTTGTTCTACGGGAAATTAGAGGAGAAAGTGTTAGATAGGATATAATTTTTTTCTCTTTCTCACCATATATAATTTAATAATATATAACATATAATATTATAAAAAATATAATATTATTATGTATAATATATATATAATAAAGTATACTAATATATATTATATATAGTAATTTATATTATATATAATAATGTAATTTATATACAAAATAATAAATATAGTTTTATATATTAATTTACATAATATATAATAATAATAATAAATATTATATAATAATTTAACGATATATTATATAATACTATATAATATGTATATATACACAAACACACAAAATATAGTAAATATATTAATTTATACAATATATATTATATATAAAAATATAATTTATATACAAAATAAAAATTATATAAAATTTTATTTAATATAAATCACAATAATATATATTATGTATTATACTATAATATGCATATATATTATATAAATTTTTTATTTAAAATATGATCTTATATATATTTATAATAATTTTGACATGTTAATTTATTGTATATTATTAATTAAAATATTAAAAATTAAATAATTATCATACACATAAATTTCAAAATATTTGAATAATAATTATAATTTTAAAAATATTATATAATTTTTTATAATTGTAAAAATGTAAGTGCATAAATAAAATAATATTTTGTATAATATATATATATATATATATATATATATATATATATATATATATATATATATATATATATATATATATATTATATAACTTATATTTAAAATTTTATCTTACATGTATATTTATAATAATTTGACACATTAATTTGTAAAGTATATTATTAATTATAATATTCAAATTTAAATAATTATCATTCAAAAATATTTGAATAATGATTATAACTTTAAAAAGTAAGTACATAGATAAAATAATATTTTTGTATAATTTAATTAAAATTAAAAAAATTTATAAATTAAATTATTAAATAAACATTTAGGTTTTAAATAATATAGATGATTTTAATGAAACAATAATTTTTTCATTTCAACATAATTTATATTTTATTTTATGATTACCTAAGGTGCACTAACTATTGAGTATGATTAAAGTTTATGATACTTGTTTTTATCCTTTCTTATCTTACACTCATACTCTATCTTATTATTAAACATACCCTTGTCTATTTCAATTTATCTTTTGAAACATTTTTAGTTCTAAAAATAAATTAAATTTCAATATTTTATAAAATTTTATAATTATTAATAATAAAAATTAGCATTGTATTACAATATAGATTATTAATTATAATTTAAAATATAAATTATATATTAAAAATATTTATTATTATAAATTTTAATTATAATATAATTTATATATTCAAAAATATTTATTTATTATATATTTTAATTTTATAAAATAAATATTTATTTTTTGCAATACACATGTTAATAAACTAGTTATATAACAAGTGAGACTCACGTAATTTTGTAAATTTTTAATAATTTGTACTAGAAAATGTGTTATTAATAATTCTCATAATTTAAATTATGATATAATTTTTTTAAAAAAATATTAAAATTTAACTTAAAGATAAAATATAAAAGACGAAAGAAGATAGATAGAGAAAGATATATGATCAAGAAGATCAAATATACATGCTAAAATAAAATAAAATAAAAATCAGTATTTTAGTACGTGCAATACAAAAGATAAATGGTTATTTTTATATAACAAAATATTATAATAAATAAATACTTTTAAATATATAATTATTTTATACTAAAATTTATAATAGATAAATATTTTTTAAATATAAATTATATTTTAAATTTAGGATAAATAATTTATATGATGATATAAGATTATTTTTAACTATTTTGAAAAGATACTAAAATTTAATTTAAAAATAAAAGATGATAAACTAAAAGAAATAAAAGATTAATATTTTTTTTAAAAACCTCAAACTCTTAGATATCTTGACAAGAGAATATTTATTTGAATTTGATTAGAAAATAAAACTATCACACGAATCAAAATCAAAATCACAGCATAGTGTGAATGAAAAATAACTTTTATTTTTTTATACAGGTATGGATTAATATAAATTATTATTTTTTGTCTGTATCATTAGTGAATGAAAAATAATTACAAACTTATTGTATAATTAAAAAATATTATTTTGAATCTGGACCAGGTTATGAAATTGGGGATCTTGTGTAACTTTGTCTAATCTCATTTGTTTTTTAGATTTTAATTTTGGATTTTTATGTCTGGATTAAATATTAAAACAAAATATTAAGATTGAAATAAATTTAAATTTAAGTAAACTAATCTATCTATAAAAAATTTTGAATAGGAAAAGATAAATCGATCCCATACTCTTCTGGGCTGAACATCCCTCTGCCGCCGCCTCTCACGGCAAACATCCACCGCTGCCTCCACGTCTCAGGCGAGTCGTACTGTACCCTCTTGTCTGGTCTCAGTCCCAAGACTCTTGTAATTATCTCAGCACTCGAAGCATCACCTTCTTTCCAATGTGCCAACTGTATTCTCTATCATCAATTTTGAACATTTTTTGTGAATTATAAAGCGTTATGAATAGTGTAATCTGAATTGCAGGGACTCAATGGGTACTGAATTTGAAACAATTGAGGCAAGAATAACATCTATGCTTCCCCAGCTCCAATCTGAGTGTGGCATTCTACAGAGAATGGCATATAAGAATAAGAACCAGCACCGCCGCTGCTCCTACTTCCAGCGTCTTTTGAAGGTTCACTACTACACATTATGCATTTTACTTTCTCCACACTCAGCGTTCACTATGAAATTTTTTGTTGTTTCACAGTATCTTTAAACCATTTTTTTTTTAATTTGTAATGTATAAATTTTAAAAGTGATTGCATTTGCGTGGAAACTTGAATGGAACATGTGCATTTACTAGAGCCCTCAAAAGGGTCTGGTCCTACAGGCCTGGGAAAATAAAAGCCTGCAGGCCTGGTCCCAACCCACTTAGCCAAGGTTGAGTTGAATATGCGCTGGTCAAGAAAAGATGAAGATACTTTAGGGTTTAGGGCCGCGGTAGTGTAGAAGATACTTTAACCAAGGCCGAATAAAAATACTTTAGTTAGCTGAAATTGAGTTGAAGTTATTTTGATTGAGTGTGAGTTAAAGTTTTTTTTTTGAACAATTGAGAAACATTATTTTTGAAATAGTCATAATGTGTGAGCTGACTCTCTTAAGCTGTGCTCCAGCTCCTTACTAAGTTGGTTGGGGGCTTTTGAACTCCTCATTAGGTGGACTAAGAAGCCCTGGGGCCATTATAGTTGGCGGGGCTGGTCATAGGGCTTAAGGCCAATGACACCTCTAGGATTTATGTTTGAGTTTTCGTGTAACTTATTTAAGTCTTTTTGGGTTTTGTGTTGTATTGTAATTTGTAGGTGAGGAGGGATTTGAGACTTCTTCAATCCGCAAACTTGGAGGAGCTTGTAAAATCATGTCTCCTTGTTATCAGAGGAGATAGACCAAAACAGAAGATTCATCTTTTAGAGAGGTATGTTTATCTTATTTTTAACAATTTTTTCCATGATGTTTTCCCAATCATGTACAATGAATTAATTCAGCTATAAAATTATGATGATTGACAGGGTAATATGATTGAATGTTTAAAATATGTTGGGTTTATCTTGTTGATATTTCAAGCAGTTCCTCTCTAACCACTGTTTCAAAATTAGTATCAGTGTTCCTTAATGATCAAATAGGGCTGGGGAGAGAGGGGGCTAGTATGCCTCAGGTGCCTAGCCTAGCTCATTGACATGGGGATTTTTTTTTCAATATGGTTAATTTTGTTTGCCTTTTCTTTGCATGTAGTGTGTGCAAGGCAAAGAGAAAGGAAATGGAAAATTTTGAAGTTCTCATTTTACAAGATTTCCTGAAAATGAGAATTGACAATTTTTAATGTTCATGTGAAGAGATGTGATACTGTAGACCATTAATCAGACCTGCATGTTGTGCATGAATGGTTAAAGAATGTGTGAATAGGGATGTGACAACATTAATATGCAAAAAATGATTACAATCCTGTAAGAGATGGCTTACTCTCTCTTGTATAACTGAACGTCACATGGTCATACTTCATTGTTTTTATTTTGGCTTTTTGAAATATTTTCATGATAAAATTTCTCCTTCAGTATATGTCTATATGATGATATTATAAGTCCTGTGTTGTTGATGATGATAGCGTTTTACTTGTTGTTTCATTACAGCTTAAAAAGGAGGAAATGTGATAATGAAAAGCATAACTTTATGGAGCGTCTGTTAGAGTTGCGCCGCTTACTAGCCGAGGTGAAATTACAGATAAATATTATTGTCTTCCTTACTTTGTACATCAAGATCAGTTTGTTTATACTGTGGTAGCTCATTAGTTGTCCTCTTTCCATGTATACAGTATTACAATAATGAAGATTTCACACAAGTTGTTTGATTCATGCAAATCATTTTCCTTATGAATCATAATAGTGACATTGGATTGTTTACTTTTATGGAACTTGTTCTCTTATTTCAATTTTTGTTCTGTTTTCTCATGCAGATGGTTGAACCAATACTGAAGGCTGCAACGTATCCTTCTGCTACTGTTATCATGTGATTTGTATTTTAATTCTTGGCTCATTTATCCTATATGCTCATAGTTTACTTTATTGGCCATACTTTGATCATGGCATTAGGCAAATAATTTTCTTTATTTCATACAATGGGTAGCACTTGGTACTTGGTGATACCATTACCAAATGATATAACATGTTCCATAATATGCTTGTAGTATTCTTTTGCTTTGCCTTTTTCCCTGTAACTACAATGCTATCTGTAAAACATTAGGAGTTTACATTACTTGCATATACAAGTTTTTTTGTGCTCTATCCTTTTATTTACTCATTTATGTTGATATTTTTCCCTTTGCATGTCTGTTGGTTTATATAGATCTTCATTGAAAGTTGAAACATGGACTTCTTAGTTCATACATGCCAATGTTGATGTCATCTCCACCCCTTCTTTTCATACAGTCCTAGATTATGTTGATTTTGAAGTTCTACATTTCTGAAAGTTGTTTTCAGATTATGATTGGCGATGGTTATCTAATATGATATTTTGGTCTGTTGTTTATCCATGAATGCCAGTAACGCTAGTGGCCTTTAGTATTATTCTTGAACATTTCGTGATAGTCTATTGAAATTGCAACATATAAGTTCTTTCCTTGACTACTTAATAGTGAGATATCTGTATTGTTTGCTCAATCTTTCTTTACGGGATTTTCTCTGACAATTATGGCTTTGCTTGCACGTCTTCGAGTTCTGGTTCAACAAGTAAGTTTCCCGAGTTTATGTATTGTATTTAGTCTAAGTTGTATCACTTTTTAAGTTAGAATTCTTTTGTGAAACACTATTGCAGATATTATTTTAAAATTAGTTGGAAAGTAAAAGTGACATTATTAGATTGGCATGAGATGCTGTAAAATGTAGATCATACCCATCTGTGATCAAGAATTAATCATATAGCTCTATTGATTTAGTTAATTTGAACCATTTTTTTCCTCGTGCAGATATTACTTGATGTTGTTTCATTGTTCAACATGGTTTCTTCCCTCTCGATAACGAAGCAATCAATAAAAATAATTCATAATGGAATTGAGGTTAGTTTGTGCTACCAAATTCTCTGTTGTATACATATTTATGCATAGGCCTGGATATGAATCTAAAATGATATTCTATACCTTAATAACATTTCTCTCTGCCTTTTTTGATATATACTATTGATGCAGGTTTTTAGAGATTTCTACCCTGTTAGTGATGATTTTGTTACATTAGAGTGTGTTTGGAAATCAGACAAGTTTATATTACTTGAGAGGAAGCATGAAAGGAAGAATGAAAGTCAAGTTGAGGACTCTGGTGGAAATGTCTCTGTCCAAACATCATATGTTAATTATAATAGTACTGTCTCTTTTCTAGGGGGTAAGAAACCATGATGTGCTTGTTTCCGTTGTTCCATATTCTCCAAGTCTTCTTTATTTTACTATTTAATTGTGTGCAGTTTATTTCAGTTTATGGCAATTTAACTGCTTTGTAACAAATGTCCTTCTAGTTCTTCTGGTGCTTGAAATTTTTTTCTTTTTCATATTTCTATATTTCTGGACTCAACAATTTTATAGAAGTACTGAACTCAACCACTTATTCTTATGACTTATATTTAATAGCTTCTCTTGTTCTGTTGAGTATAATTGGGAGCTGATATTCTGTTCTTCTAGTTATTTCTGTGATCATTGGATGTCTAACATGTGAATGCTACGAAATACAACATAAAACTATTTAGTTTTCTTGAATTGATCTTGTCATTCAAGAAGAACATTGGCTAAAATTATTATAAGGTATCTCATGGTGAATAATATCTTTGAGAATTTGATTCTTAACCAAACTCAATGATATTGCAAGATCCATTATTGTTGTTTAAGTGATCTTGTCATCTTTACTTGTTTGCTTGAGTTCTTTTGATTAGGCTTAAAAATTGGTATCTCAAACAGTTGACAATATTGAATTCAAACCACGTAGAAGAAGGTTAAATTAATTAATAGGTCCCTAAACTAAAAATAATTGTAATTAGATCTTGATCTTGTAAAATTTTTGTAATTGGGTTCAAAACCGCTACAAATTATCATTTTCAGACGATTTAAGCTGCCATAAACAAACTTTAGAGACCCAATTACAAAAATTTTACAAGTTGAATGATTTAGTTAAAATTTTTAGGAACCTAATTAAAAATCCTCAAATAATTCAAGGACCTCCTGATTAGTTTAACCATAAAATAATTACTTATCTCTTGCCTTTACTAATGGCATCACTATTGTAATCCAAAGTTAATTTTTAATCTGATGGTGTCTTTAGTTTTAACCAAAGCTTGGTAAATTGTCTTGTGCAGATGATCAGCTTGTCCCAGAGAGAATAGAGGCAGATGTTGGTACCAAAGAAGATCCATGTCATATCGATGATATGAATACTGATTTGTTGATTGGCTCATCACAAATTGAGAATAAGGAGACTATATACAGTGAGGAAGGAGAAAATCAAGGCACCACAAAAGCCTCCATCAAGGAATCTTCGCTAGAGGTTGGTTTTCATGCATCATCAAAATCTTCTACCAATGATAATCTTCATTCTTGTTCGAAGAAGGTGGCATTTGTCTCAATCAAGAATACATTCAAATCTTAACTACTAATGTTTAATACATTCAACTTCATCTGAAATTGAAGAGGCCAGACAAAGGATGACATGTGGATTCACTTGCTAGTTTATTTATTGATGTAAATGTAAAGGGAAAGTTTGAAAAAATGGTGTATAAAAGATAGTACTGAGGTTTGAACCTAGAACTTTCTTCAAGTAATCTAAACCTCCCTGTACTAGGCCAACCTGACCTTAGTAGGTGGGAAATTTTGAACATCACTAGGTATTTTTGTTTTGATTTCTTAGCAAGTCTCTTTAGAATAGGCGTTGCCTTAGTAATTAGTATGTATGAATTAATCATATATTTGGGTCCATAAGTATGAATCATATTTGAACATGGATATTGACCTGTACCTTTTAAACTGAACTGCCATTTGATGGATTAAGGAAATCTTGAGTTTGGTTTCAATCTTTACTTAAATATATTTTTATATTTAAGTAAATTACTTTACTAATTTATTAATTACCACATGATGTTTTATGAAATATCTTATAGAAAAATAAATAATATAGAATAGAAAAAAAAAGTGTTTTTAGTTCTTATTCTTTTATTCAAACTTAATTTTAATTCTTATACTTATAATATCAATCTTTCAATTTTTGAAAATGTAATTTTTGTACTAATGAAATTAATAGAGAAGGGTGAAAATTTTATATTTTAAAAAGTTGAAAAATTAATTTTATTAATTTAAAATATAAAGATTAAAATTAAATTTGATCGAAATACGGAGATTAAAAACACATTTTTTTTTATAATATATTATATATATAAAAAAGACATTTGCTAGAGTTGTCGAGATATCAAAATCACTTCCATGAGAAGCCAAATATTTTCTTTAAAGAGACAAAAGAAGAGCTAAATGCTCAAATAATACGAAATACCGACAAGTCAAATGGTTTGGTTTGGTTTGAATAGTAAATGAAGAAAAAGAGAAAATTGAGAAGATTCAATATGACCCAGCAATTCCAATAGGTTTTGCTTAACTTAATTCTTATCAATTTTTAAATTTTAGTTATTAGAGAAAAAATTGAGTTTTTATACAACAACCAATTATTTATATAAGCAACTATATTTTATGAATTTTCAACAATAAAAAAAATCTGTCTAATAAATTTAATAAAAATAAATTAAGAATCCAATTAAAAACTTTTGTATAAAATTTTTATAAAGTTTTTGAATATGCGTGCCATAATAAGATTCACAAAATTACATTGTTAACTCATTTGAGTAACTAATCATTAGAAATACCACGGTGGTGAGAGAAGTTATAAGAAGAAAATATTTTGTACTTTTTTTTCAGCATTGAAAATAATTTATTTATCTTTGTTTTCATTCATTTATTTTAAAATTTTTCTTAAAAATAGTAAAACTATTATTATTTTATATTTTTACTACTTTCTATATAATTATTTTAGAATAAAATCAAAATCGAAATATATATTTTATAAGTAAAAAAATATAATAAAATACATATTCTTTTATTAGGATCAACCTATTGGTCATCTTAATTGTCATTAATGGCTCATGTCACCAAATGAAATCTGTGAACTAACAAGGACTATGTTGGGGACTAAAATAATAGGCTGTATACTATTATTATTATTTTGTTTTAAGGAATAAAATAACTAAAGGATACACACTTAAGAATTATATTAAGAATTTAATAATCTTGTGGTTGAATAAAAAAATTGTTGTTAGTAAAATTCTAAAATAATTAGTGTAAAATAGTTTTATATTATTTTCAAATTATAAATTATTATGGATAAATTTGTTAATTTTTATAATAATTATATTGAAAGTAACTGTTATAGATAATTTTATATTCATATGCATAGTTATTAATTTTTTTTATAAAATTAACGAATAAATCATATATTTAATCTTTAAAAATACAAAACGTTGTCACGTAAAATCTGCTATCATAGATAATAATAATGTTTTAGTCAAGTATCAATTTTTTTTAAAAAGATTTAATAGTGCTCCATACTTAAAATTTAAATTTGAAAATATTATTTTTTATGTATTGGTAGAATAATAAATTTATTAACTTAAAAATAATTAGTTTAAAATTATTATCTAAAAATTTATAATAAAATAATAGTGTAAAATTATTTTATAATTATTAAATTTATTTTTAATTTGAACAATTAATGTGAAAGCGTTATATGGAGAGACAAAAATAACGTTTAACCCTGAAATAAAGAGATAAGTAAACAATTAACCCCCAAAATGACACACCTGAAAATCGTGCTAACCAATTCTGTCCCTTCCACAGACTGTGTTGTCAAAACCATTTTTCCACATTGAAAGCAAAGATTTTATTACTTCAAATAAAAGAAAAGATGGAAGCAAAGCACAAAATCTATAACGTTAGTTGTTATGTGCCAAATAAATAACAAAAATAAAAAGAGATTAATATATAATTTGTTGGTGATAAATCGATAATCAAAGACATTAACAAGAGGTTGGTGACTCTGTTGTGGCGCAAGACAACAACCTTCAAACCAATTCCTCAAAAAGCCCAACGCACTTTCCATTCAAACCAAGCTTCAGATCCAACGCATTCAAATTCAGATCTGTCTCGTTCTCTCTTTCTCTCTCAATCACCCCCAGGTTAGTTCCGTGCTTGGTGACAATTCAAATTTAATGTTATAATCAAATTTTCGTGGTGGGTATGAATAAAATCCCATGTTTGATCTCAAAGGTTGCGTTTTTATTGAGTTTTTTCGTGTTTGACTTGTACGAGGTAAATTTAGCTCAAGTGGGTGTTTATATCTCTCACCCTTTTTTTTTATTTATTATCAAAGTTAGGGTATTTTCATTCAACTTCACGTTTGGTGATTATGAGCTGATTTTGGGTCGATTGAAAAACAATCCAGAATTTGTGTTTACATTTTTTTGTGTTGAAAAAAAAAGTTTTGATTAAATTCTCTTATGATTTTTAAGCATTGTGCCGTTTTGGGTCTTGCCTTGATTATAGGTAGTTGAGGGGTTTGTTGCTTTTTTAATCAATTTCAAATTCAATCGAAATTTTGAAGAATTGTTATGTTTCCTCTATGCTTTCTCAGCAATTTGTATTGTAAAAAATGATTTTGTTTGAATTTAATAATGGGTGGATTTAGCCATCTGCTATGAAAATTTTAACTTGTACTTGTACAGGTAAAGTTATAGTCTTCAGTTTAATCCAACTATAGAGTGGTTATCTAGGGCTCTGGAGCTGTTGCTTCTTTTGGACTGAAATAAAGAGAACCTATTTTTATTTACTCAACATCGTGGTTCGATTATAGAGGCAGGTCCTGTGTCTGAACAGCGGTCCATGCACTAGCTGTGTTATGCGCCATAGTGTACTTATGGTGTTGGATTTGGTGATAAGTGATGATATTAAACATAAGTTGGATGGAAGAGCATATACATGGATATAACTCAATATGCAATAGGAGATGGTACAAAATGAATTGGATTCAGAGAATGATGATTTCACAGGGACTGATGAAGTTGGCAGTGAAAGCTTAGGTCCTCCTGGCATCCGTAGAGAACTTTCATTTTCTCGTTGGTGTGATGATGATGGAAGGGTCCATTTGGATCAGCAATTAGGTAATGGAGATGTTAGTGTAGAAGAAGACTCTGATTTTGAGCTACCGTTTTCTCAAAAGAATGAGCTGCAGAGCAGGGCTTTAGATAGAGAAAGATTGTTTCACCAAAAGTTTCAGCAGAGGAGTATGCAATTGAATGGTATAGGTACCATGGATGATGATTCTATTCATCGGAGAGGTAATGGATCTGAAAAGTATGTGGCTTTCGACATTGAGGACAAGTCTGAAAGGGGAACAAATGATGTTGATTCCTACGTTCCTGTGGTGGGTGATGGATCATTGGGAAAAGCCTCCCAGAATCCTATTCATGTAGCAAATATCTTGAAGACATTGGTTTTGATACTTATGTGGTACACTTGCAGTCTATTTTTGACCCTGTAAGGTCCTTGTATTCCCTGTTTCTCATTGCTGGTGTATATACCCTGTTTAGTGTCTGTGATGCAAATCCTTTTTGCCTTATTTCTTATTCTAAACTGTTTTTAACAGGTATAATAAAAGTCTACTTGGAGATCATATGGGGAAGTTCCCAGCTCCTTTTTTGATGAATACTATCCACTTCTCAATGCAAGCTATTTTCTCAAAATTTATCATCTGGTTTTGGTCTCATAGGTTTGAGGCTAGTGTTGTCATTTCTTGGAGGGATTACTTTTTGAGAGGTAAATTTTCAATTCCTCTACCTCATTCCTGCTATTGTAGGTTTTAACTCTGCCCACCACTTTATTATGTGGATTAGATATGCAATGCTGTAACTTCTTAATACATTTTGGGTAATAACTTATATTATAACTTAATGACTGTTATAAATGTGGAATGACATCAATTATATTTACACTGCTACTATTGATTTAAAATAATTTGTAATTCGTTGTGGTGATAACTCTTCTGAAAACAGGAACTGTTTTTCTCACATCTTTTCTACTCAAATATTAAGATTCTAGCATTACTGTGTCCAAACATGTAACATTTTTGTGGCTTGGAATAAAGACTGAGTCAAACAAACTATGCCCTCATGTTTGTAGGTTGAGTGACTGTTTACATGATGAGACAAATTAGCTCAACTTATCACCCTTTCCTTGGTCAATTACATGATGAAAGTAGAAGAAAATATTGAAATTTGACAAATCAGTCCTTTCTTTTTGTTAGTTTCATCTAGAGGACTGGAACAAATATAGCATTATTTCTATTTATATTGCCAAGTATCTTTTGCAATAATCTTATCTCTACCTCATCGTGTATGCAAACATCTTTTCTAAAATTAGTGCATCACTATGAGAAGAAATCTGAATGATGCTGCCCCATTCCATGACATGGGGAATTCCCATGTTTGTCAGGAAAATGAAAACACAGAATGGAGATTCCATCTCATATCTCATTCCTTAATAGTTAGAACCAGAAATGGAGAATAAAATCCATTCCTCCCTAGCGAGGTGGGATGAGGATTCTATGCTTCAGAATGAAATTTGATTTTTCTGCTCCTACATATTTTCATTAATTTTACAAAATGACAATTATTACCCATGTTATATTTAACCCACTTAAATCCATGATAAATATAGTGTGCTATTGGCTATCACTAAAATATTTAGAAAGAAGAGGCAATATGATAGATTTTGATGTCTGTAGTTTATTGTACCTACATTTCAAATGACAATTTACACATTTTAATTTTTTTCTCATTTTTTTTTGCTCTTCCTAATATTTTTTGTTATCAAGTTATAAAAAAATGTAAACTTGAACATTAATCTAAAAAATATACATTCATCTTATACATATAAGATTACCGGGTTTGTCATTTAGCTGAACTTTAATTTTATGCCACATTAATTCCCCGAACCAAGCAAAGAATCTCCAAACTGGAGAATGGAGATTAGCAATTGATCCTTTCATTCCATTCCATCCTTATTCCATTCTCATTCTGTGGAATTACCATTGTGTACCAAACATGACAGTATTAAGCCATATTCAACAGCAGTTCTTAGAGAGGACCAAGTGGTGTTCACTTATCCATCTAACAGTCAATAACAGTAACAACTTATTCTGGTTCAAATTCTATACAAAATAAAAATGGTTCTGGCTGTAGCATTTTCTCTCTCTTGTTTATACCACCTGTCATTAATCAACTAAAAGCTTAAGCTGATTCCACTCCAGTTATGTGAAAACACATGAATGGTCTTATTGACATCTCTAACACCACTCAATACAACAGTCTTGATGTCGACATTTAAAAAAAAAATAAAGACTTTTAGTTTTGTGGAACTATTCCTATACTTCTGTTTATCAATATGGAAGCACACCTATGTTCCAGCAAACAACAACAGCAACAGCCTTCACATGACTCATTGGGCTTGACTAAAAACCAAATTCTCAGGGATATTATTCACCAAGAGATTTTTTTAATAATTTCCCAGTGGAAGCTCATCTGTATTCCAGTTTTGAATAATTGCCCAATCATCAATTCTTGTTATTTACTGATTTGAATATCTGCTTTTTCATTGAAATGCACAAATTTGCTAGCAATAAGAAATGATCTAACAACTCCCAGGATGATTGAATGTGCCATTTTTTCTGTTATTCTTTCTTCTTTTGTCTCTTTTGCTAATATTATAACTTGAAGCACACATTTTTTGCAGATTTCTCACCACTTATTACATTAACTTTTATATCAACTAATGCCACAGATGGACTTTGCCTTTAACAGTTGTACCAACTGCTTTTGGAACTGCAATGGATGTTAACTTGAGCAATGCATCTCTAGTTTTCATCTCTGTCACATTTGCTACAATGGTTTGTGCTATTTCTCTTCTTTTCATGTAGAATGATTGATATGTTAATTTAATTCTATTTTCTTTTGTTGTGTTCGTCAGATTTGGATTCTATAATTTCCATTGTTTTAGTGGAAGTAACTATTCCTTTTCTTATTTACCTTTCCTTTTCTCTTGCAGTGTAAATCTGCTGCTCCAATTTTCTCCTTCTGTTTGCTTTTTGCTTTCAGGTTTGTTCCCAGTCATTTTGTCTTTGAAACCACTCTGATTATGCGACTATTGTGATTTCTTGAGATAAATGTTAAATCATTCTAAAATTTAAGCAGCTGAATCAATAAGATAATTTCTAGGTGTTTTGCATTAATGAAAACACATTTTTTAGTATGAAGTTTTGCATAACCCAGAAGGCATTAGGTATGTGTAATCATTATGTACAGCAGTAGTTATTTATTCTTTAAGCAGGGGTAGAATTCTTATAGAATTGTCATGTTAACAATTATTTCAATTAACATTTCTGTATTTTCTAATCTCTGTTATATTTTTTCATGCTGCTGATTTAAATTTTATTTTTTGTTCTCAAATGATTGTGTGTTTGGTTATGCATGATGTAGATGAAGATAATTTTTGTGTTCATATATTCATTTTTACCTGTTTTCTGACATCTAATTGTAAATTTCGGTTGGAAGGTTGGAGACACCAAGTGTTAAACTATCAGGCATCATCATAATCATCTCTGTTGGCATATTATTAACAGGTATTATATCGTCCTTCACTTTTACAGTAGTAACAATATGATTAATATCCTCCTATTACTAAAGTTTAAATTAAAAGAAGGTAACGGAAAGTTATTGAGTTAAAGGCCAAAGAGAGCCAGAATGGACTGGGGAAGGATATTAGGCAGGAGGGGTAGCTCCAAAGTAACTGCCTGTACACGTGGCAGTAGGGAAGTGGGATTTAGAGTAACATTCTGTCATGGGAGGGGCATACATACACAAATGAAATGATGAGAGCATTGAGAGGTTAGGCAAGAGTTGAGTGGTAAGATTTGGGAGGAAAAAGAGATCTCTTGAAGAACCTCTGTGTGTTTTCTTTCTTACATTTCTGGTACCTATCATAATATGTTATTTCAATATGCATTTATTTGAGCTTAAAATTTCAGAGAAACTGAGCCAGTCTGGCTGCCTTTGATGTCAAATGATTAAGTATAGAGCAAGGGCACCTTCCAAGAATAAGCAGTATAGCTATCATGGATGTTTCCATCTTTGCTTGCCTTGTTGAATATATTTCTGAATTTTTTGGTGTGAAATATTTTACTTCAACTCCAAAATGAATAGCATCCAGTCAGAAGTTAGGAAAGACATTTTATTCTAATACCTAATAAGTTAGTTTGAAAGTTAATTAACTAAAGAGTTATCAGAAATTCAGAATTTAAAACACCCAATAGGTTCATATTTTTTTGGAATTTTCTTTCAATTATAACTTACAAGAGTTTTCCCATTAATGGTTTGGAACAATGATAAAAAATTTATGACTCAATTTATATTGGTTGTTACTTGTTAGTTATGCCCCCCCCCCAAAAAAAAAAAAAAAACACACACCAAATGAAGCTTGATCTTTAATCTTGAACAAAAACTTATCAGATTGCATTTTGCAAGATTTGGGAACTTATACCACATCGAGAATTCAAATCTTCCATCTTTAATTTTATATTGGTGTATCAGTTTCAAAAGAGACAGAATTTGACTTTTGGGGGTTCATACTTGTTATGCTTGCTGCTGTTATGTCTGGGTTTCGCTGGTGTATGACTCAGATCCTTTTGCAGGTATTGTATTTGCATTTTCATTTCTCTGTATATTTGGTATCTAAATGTGTATGTATACAAAACACAACACAGACACACACACACACAAACACATTCACATTCTTATTTTTTCCTGCTCTTGTTAACCATACATTCTGATACATTGCTTCATTTTGTTGGGTTGGAACCTGATTTGCATTCTTGCCATTTGTGTTGAACTGAAAACCAAATTGAAAGAAAGAAACCTACGGTATGTGCCCTGCATAACATCATGTCAATAATTTGTTGAGAATATTAATCTTGTTAAATTTATATGATATATTGGGTGAACTCACTTAACTAAAATTATTAATGTTTTTTAAATTTATTTATTAATTGTTGGTTTTGGTCCACCAATTCATAAATCTGACATTAGTTTCTGCCATTTTATTCATTTTTTATTTGACTATGTATTCTTCTTAAAATTTGGATTTACAATCTAACTCAATCCCAGAAAACTGGCTTGTAAAGTGAGGATTGTCTAAGCTTTATAGGTTCTATTTAACCCATTTCTCTGGTCGGTGTGGGACTAAACACCACCCTTGAGGTTGTAATTAAGGTAACCCCTAAAGGGGCTGCAACTAAGGTGGGTTAGGGGTGATTGCAATTAAGGGGACTTTCCAACAATTCTTTCTGCCCTTTCCGGACACTTGTTCATTTCTATGACCAAATAGTTAAAATTGCAGGTTCAGATGATGGCGCATTATATGCCTACGAATTTGAGATATTGAAGCTTTGAGAAAACTAATTATCGTATATTTTAAGAGGTCTTTTTTTTTGGTAAAAAGAAATAAGTTTATTGAGATTAGGAGAGATTTTCAAAGATGAAGGAGGACAAGGAATTCTCCTAAACGAAATAACAAAAAACCATTGAAAAAGAGAAAATTAACTAGGCAGCTCTAAGAAGTAAATTGTACACCTATTTAGTTGGAGTCTGCTTGCTAGAAAGCTGATGGATAAACAATGGTGACTTCAACTGTCAGAGAGGGATAATAGCTTCTTTTGTATAGAACTTACTGCCCTCTCCATTAGTTATTCCTTCATCTCATCAACTAAATACTCCCCTTTGCTTCACAGTAGGTTTTTGTAATCCCAAATTAGATTAATAAACCAGTTGGCTTCTTGCTGAGAAATTATTAGGATCTTGTTTTTCCTTTGCATATGGACCTCGCTTATAAGTCTGGAAAATATGTTTTAAAGCAACTACCTTAATAAACATAAGCTGAATTACATTGCAATCAAGATATTTTTTCAATCCTGGAATCTTAAATTTATGCACAGGGTTATTGATTATTAAGCTCCAGAAGAAATTAATACATGTAATTAATCAATAGAAAATAACATATGGACTGTTGATTCAAATACTCATCAAGAAATTGATATTTTTCCTTCCATAAAAGAATTTAATAAAAGGGAAGACAAATACTGAAAAGGAGGATCTGGAATCCTCCTTACAACCCAAAATCAGCTCAAGAGAGCACAGAGCACTCGAAGCATTTGATGTTGGCCTTGAAGTTCTAAAATGATAGTGTGATTGTTTATTTGAAGACTTAGTGAGGCTAATTTTTTAATTGATATATTCCCGTGTTTCCCTCTTTCTAAATTCTCACTCTATCTAGCATTGAGTCTTTTCTTTTCCTCAAGTTTACTTTCTAGTTAGAGTTTTTGTAAGTACTTTATATTTTAGCAAAACTTTTATATGCTTTTCAAATGATTTCAGGTCTGAAAAATCCACTTACCCTGATGAGCTACGTAACTCCAGTAATGGCAGCGGCAACTGCCCTTCTTTCTCTTGCATTAGATCCATGGGATGAATTCCGAGAAAACAAGTACTTTAATAACAAAGTGCATATTACTCAAAGTTGCTTGCTGATGCTTTTTGGTGGCACACTTGCCTTTTTCATGGTAAGATTGTCTTAATCTCCAACAGATTTATAATCCCTTTAATATGCATGTACATTTTTTTATCTCTCTTTCCATGCCTCCCAACACTCAAAGAGGAGTTTATCATTTTTATACTTGTTAGTTATTGTTTGATTTGCTTGTTATTTGACTTGTCCTGAACAGGCTTTTGTTAGTTAACTTCAATCTTTCTTTATACCAACATTTGGATCTTTATCTTGCAGGTACTAACAGAATATGTTCTGGTCTCAGTAACTAGCGCTGTCACAGTCACAATAGCTGGGGTTGTTAAGGAGGCTGTCACCATACTGGTATCAATTATGTTTTGGGATAATTTCCACCTGTTCTTATGGTTATCCAGTGGATGCCCCTCTTATTATTCAATCAAACATTTCTAGACTACTTAGTTCCACTTCTGTGATGTAATTGTATCAGGATTACATTTTTGCAGCATATGCTTTCATTTACCGATGATATTTACCATGATCCTTGCTAAGTGAAACATTAGCATTCATTTTTTATAAAAAAAAAGGGGAAAAAAGGTTAATATTCATGGAACTGTTAGTTATTTGCAAAACCAATTGTACAAATTTGTCTCTTTTATTGCAATATTTGTCACAACTTACAAGTGATGTGCTGCATATAAGACAGAAATTAGTTAAGGAGCATACAGACCAACAAACCTTAAAAAAAAGAAATTTCATATTTTGGTTTGACCTTGATGTTAGGGTCCTGCTGTAATATTTCTAATAATTAATTAGAGCTGCCATTTTTATTATACTTTAGTTGTTGTATTTAGCTTTCTTTTGTATTGAGTTAGGGTAATGATTTGCCAATTCTGTAATGCAGCAGAGTTTGACATGTTATTTTAACTTTAGCACTAACTGATTCTTGAGTTTTAACGTCAACTCATAGATATGCATTATTCATATAATACAACAGATATGTATTATTCTACTCATCTAATGCTTTGTATTGAATAAATAAATGTTTTAGAGAAAATGGGTCATTGACAATTTAAATACAGTCATCCAAATAATTTTACACACAATTGTACTCTGTCAGTGTATGACTATTAAATTTAATATTTTATACTTTCTTATGCTTTGTATTGAATAATATTTTGTTTTTGTTTTTATTAAATCTTTTCACATCTGTGTTGCTGATTGTACATCTACTTGAACTTAATATTCTGGTTTTATGTTGTTTGTGTGCAGGTTGCAGTATTGTACTTTCATGATCAATTCACTTGGTTGAAAGGATTTGGTCTATTAACTATTATGATTGGTGTCAGTTTGTTTAATTGGTACAAGTAAGTCATCAGCGGACATATATTTCAAGCAACAATATCTGATTTGTTTGACCATTCTTTTCTCAACTTTTAATTTATTCTCTGATAACAAAAAATTGTGTTGTTTTTTAAACTGGTCTCATTGAATTTTCTGGCTTCTAAACTTTCAGCCAAACTTCTTCATACTCTTTACATTTCTTTAACAAAGGAACTCAAAAAATAATGAAACCACTTTTATACACCTTAGTTTATAATATCAGTAAAACAATGGAACTGCAAGTTTTTCAATCTAATAATACAAAATCAGAGCTCAAATTACAACACACTACTATGTAAATCTTGTACATGTACTATTTTCTTTTACCAAAGCCAAACTGGTGTTTCTCAGACATAGTGCTACTTCCTTTCAATTTAATGCTAGTCATTAACTGTGTCTGTTCTTTTTTCAAAAAAAATCCAGATACCTAAAGCTTCAGAAGGGCCATGTGGGTGGCAGCGATGACGCCGAGCATTCAAAAGATTCTGCAGCCAAATATGTTATTCTTGAGGAGATGGATGAACAAGAAGATGGCATCTGAAACCTTTATGGACCAAATAATTCAAAGCCAAAGTAAGCCTTTTCTCATATGCCAGTTAAATGACATATCATAGCCTAATATCTTGTATATTCACAAATGATGCATATATTGTCATTTCATACACTAGTATTCATCCAGGGGCTGCAGATGCTACATGTTATCAAAATCCTGTAAATGACAACCTTGATTCCTATATCATATATAAAAATGAGAATGGAATCATGCAAGTTGAACTTTCAATTATAACAAAAATTTCCTATTTTTGCATTTGAAAGGAAATTTGTAATGTGCTTACTTATGAAACATAAATTCGATTTTGTGACATGTTAATACATGTAAAATATTTGAGTATTTTCCAGATGTTACATTTTATGTCCTTAATTTGATTATAATTATTGGTTAACTATTTACTGAAGCCTGGTTTCCTGAATTATATGTATATTGAAGCAATGATCTCTAAAGACCAAAGGGCACAAAATAATCTTCTAGCAACATGCCAGGTGGCCTGCGCTGCCATCTCATCTTTTCGAGATACACGTGTTTATGTTCCCAGTTGGAATTGTGGTGTCAAAGTTCTTTTCAAGTTTCTTTGAGTAAACAATTTTTCAAGATATAGTTCCCTCCTGCAATCACATCACTTTTATTCTGTGAAAATATGTACTCTACCAGTTAAGAGATTTTGGCATTCTTTGGAGTTGATAAGATATTTGTTGCAGATCACAACAGGTTGTAATAGATCAAATTTTCTCATTTTTGCTTTCTATTATGGAATTGTATTTTTGATCATATTACCAGCATTTTTCTTGTATATACTAAATACAGCTCTTAATTTCTTACCAACACACAAATTGGTAGTGGCTATTCAACAATCTTCTTTTCTTGGGTTTGAATTTCATTGTTATGATGGAAAAGCAACTTGACATCAACTAGACTTTTATATTTATAATAACATCTACATTTAGTTTCCTTATAGGCACCCATAGAACCTCTAGGTTTGCAAGTTGGAAGTAAAAGAACAAGCATTAAAATTAGCATTCTTGAAATTAGGTCAACAAAAATGCTTTCTTGTTCTGGGGTCATTCTAAAGAAAACAAAAAATTACAACAGCATTCTCATTCTCACTGGGTGACATATGATCACCCTCCTAGGGATTTAGTTCACATTTTTTAAGTGATGCTTTTTTCATAACACATCTTTCATTAAATGATAGTGTGGGTGATATTGTCTAGTGTAGATGATGGGATACTGGTATGTAATTGATTTTACTCAAAATAATTTATAAAAAATTTAAAAAAAGTTTTAATGTTTAGTCCTTCTTGAAAGACTAAAATCAAAATTTACTAGACATTTTGTAAGGATAACAAATGTATTAAACAAATTAAAGAACATATTACAAACGTGTTTTTTTTAGTGCTTCAAGAAAAATATAATGCTTCAACTCCTTGATCCCATTAGAAAAAAAAAATAAAAACCTCCATCCCAATCATGCGTCGGGTTCTAATAAAATCTGTTCGTTCAAATTGAAAAACAATTTGACTAATAAAAGAAAATATTAACTGAGACAAAATAAGCAATAAAAAAAAAATACATACACATTTAGGATATTAATTAATTCGATCGAAAATATCACAATAATTTCTCGAAGATAGATACTTCAAATTCCTATAATCAATCAATTATTGCGGGATCATTGTGCACTACAAACACAAGTAAATAAATAAAAGAAAATGCTAAATTGCATGAAAATAAACAGTATGAAAAGAGCCAAATATATATATGACTAGTCAATCTTTTATATTTAACAACCCTTGTTTTCCATCAAACATACACCATTTGCTATTTCCTTAAAAGATTAACACGTATTAATTCGTGTAGTTTATGAAAATCAATTTCCCTAACAAATACTAGTTCTCACAAATAAACACTTGAATTTAAGCAAACTTGAACCTAAATAAAAAAAAAGACAACATCAAAAGTAAACTTGCGTATGGAGGAAATTGTAGAGGAAAAGGGGGACCCCTATAAAGGAACTGAGACAACAAGAGTCTTTCCGAGACCAAGAGTTCTAGCAATCCAAGGAGACCATACCACCATCTTCCCTGCTTAGCCTCTGGCATAAATAAAAAGAAAAAAAAAATTCTTTTAATATAGATTTGGTCCATTAAATATCAAGGACAAAAAAAAAAAAAAAAAACAAACAATTGCAATACTTACTACATAATTCTACTTTAATTTACAAACCATCACTATAATTTAAGGAAAAAATGTGTTGTTGATATCTGTACTTTTGGTTTTTTAGTCTCTATACTTTCAAATAAGTGAAATTAGCACTCCAACTTTTGAGAAGACGGATTTCATCAATCTGAAAGTTTATGGACTAAAACTAAATTTAACAAAAGAATATAGAGATAAAAAATATATTTTTTCTCATAATTTAAATATTTGGGTTAACAAAATCATTCACAACTTCGAATTAAGTCTAATAAATTAATCTCATGCTTGATTTGTAATGTTTAAATTTCCTTTAACTATAATCATTGACTAGATGAACGAAAATTTGCCAACAAAACAAAAATCACACAACACCAGAGAAAAATATAGTAGCAGTAGTAATAGGCATAGTTGTGTACCTGTATGGTGAGGCACACTAAGAACCAGAAATACTTGGGGCAATCTTCTATGATCAACAGACAATGTTGGGGTTCATACCAAGGGAAAGTCCCAGTGAGAGTTGGCAACTTCTTGAGTTGTAGCCAATGTAATTCTGGGAACAATAAATGCTTACCATGGCTATCATCAACAACCACCCCTGCACCTTCTTCTTTACTTGTAGCTTTATGTTCAAATTTCACAATCTGCTCTAGTTGAGAGCAAGATTCTATGTCTAGTGAATGCAGTGAAGGACAAAGACAAGCCACAGGGAAGATGCATTTCAATTTGTTGCATATTTTGATGCCAATGCTCCAAAGCTTGGGGAGACAAACTTGATGGGAGGGAGCAGATATCTTTTCAACTTGTCCAGCTTCCTCCAACTCGAAAGAAAATATTTCTTCCAATTCATTGCAATCATTTAAACTCACACTTCCCAACTCTGGCAGGCTTCTAACAGAGATTGAGGAGAATATTGTTTTCAGTTTGTTGCATCTTTCTATGTGGATTCCCGTTAGTGTGGGGAAATAGACTTGTTGGGAAGAAGTTGACAGGTTTTTAAGTGGTTTTGATTCTGAAGAAATTATATTCTCCAGTTCATTGCAGTCCACTACAAATAGCTGTTTTAACTCTGGAAAGCTTGATAAAATGACTGTGAAGAAAATGTTTTTCAATTTGCTGCATTCCATGATCATAATACTTTCCAGTTTGGGAAAACTAACTTCATGAGGAGGAGCCGAGAGGTTTCCAAGTTGTGCTGCTTCCATTGAATATGGAGAAATTATAGTCTCCAAATTGTCACAGTTGGCTACACACAAGTATTTCAAGTTTGGTATGCTGGACACAATGGTTGCAGAGAAGACTGTTTTCAATTTGTTGCATCCGCCAATTGAAATTATTTGTAGCTCTGGAAAACAAATATTTTGGGAAGGAGCAAAGTTGTTATGTTGTCCTTCTTCTCTTGAATCTAAAGAAACTATTTCCTCCCATTCATTGCAGTTCTTTACAAATAGACTTCGTAACTTGGGCAGGCTTGTAACAGCTGTTGTGCAAAAAAGTGTTTTCAGTTTGTTGCATTGTTGAATACAAATATAGTCCAGTTTGGGGAAGCAAACTTGTTGGGAAGATACAGATAGGTTTCTTTGTTGTCTTGCTTCCTTTGAATCTGATGAAATTATTTCTTCCCATTCATTGCAATCACTTATAGTTACATATTTTAAATTTGGTAGGCTAATAACAGTGGTTGTGGAGAAGATTTTTTTCAATTTGTTGCATCTTTCAATCTCAATCCTCCACAGCATAGGGAAACAAATTTGTTGGGAAGAAGCATATTGGTTTTTAAGTTGTCCTACTTCTCCAGAATCTGAAGAAAATATTTCCTCCCATTCATTGCAGTCCTTCACAATCAAAGAAATCAAATTTGGAATCCTTGTGACAATGGTTGTGGAAAAAATTGCTTTCAATTTGTTGCATCTTATTATCTCAATCGACTCTAGTCTGGGGAAAGAAACTTGTTGGAAAGGCGCAAATTGATTTCTACTTTGTCTTGCTTCCTGTGAATCTGAGGATATTATTTCCTTCCATTCACTGCAGTCCTTTACCAACAGTTGCTCCAACATTGGCAGTCTTGTAACAATGATTGAAGAGAAAATTGCTTTCAATCTGTTGCAGCCTTCAATCTCAATCTTCCTCAATATAGGGAAACAAACAAGATGGGAAGAAAAAGAAACATTTCTAAGCTCACTTGCTTCCTTTGAATCTAAGGAAATTATTTCCTCCCATTCATTGCAATCCTTTACAACCAATTGTCTCAACTTAGGTAGGATTTTGACAATGACAGCAGAGAACATTCTTTTAAATTTGGAGCATCTTTCAATACTAATACTTCCAAGTTTTGGAAAACAAACTTGTTTGGAAGGAACATATAAGTTTTTAAGTTTTCCAGCTTCATCTGAATCCAAGGAAATTATTTCCTCCAATTCATTGCAGTCCATTACAATCACTTGCTCCAACTCTGGTAGGCTTGTGACAATGTTTGTAGAGAAGATTGCTTTCAATTTGTTACATTTTTCGATCTCAATCTTCCTCAATTTGGGGAAACAAACATCTTGGGAAGAAGAAAAAAGGTTTCTAAGTTGTCTTGCTTCCTCCGAATCTAAAGAAATAATGCCCTCACACTCATTGCAGTTGTTTACAACTAGTTGTTCCAACCCTGGAAGGCTTGTAATGGTAGCAAAGAATATTGTTTTCAACTTTTTGCAATTTTCAATCTCAATCCTCTCCAGTTTGGGGAAACAAATTTGTTTGGAATGTGCAGACAGGTTTCCAACTTGTCTTGCTTGCTCTATATCTAAAGAAATTATTTCCAAAAATTCTTCGCAGTCCTTTACAATCAACTCAAGCAACTCTGGTAGGCTTGTAACAATTGCTGCAATAAAGATTGTTTTCAATGCGTTGCATCTTTCAATTTGGACGCTTCTTAGTTTGGGGAAACAGTCTTGATTGTAAAGAGGATATAGGTTTCTAAATTGTCCTCCTTGATCTGAATCTAGAAAAATTATTTCCTCCCATTTGTTGCAGTCCTTTACAACTATTTGTTGCAACTCTGGTAGAATTGTAGCAGTGGAAGCAGAGAAGAATGTTTTCAATTTGTTGCAATTCTCAATGCTAATCCTCAATAGTTTTGGGAAAAATTGGGGAAAAGGAGAAGTTACATTACTATGCTTCCGTGCTTCCTTGGAATCTGAAGAAATTATTTCCTCCAAGTTGTTACAATCACATATAGACAACTCTTCCAACTCTGATAGGCTTGAAACAATTGTTGCATAGAAGATTGTTTTCAATTTGATGCATCTTTTGATCTCAATCACCTTCAATTTGGGGAAAGAAACTTGTTGATATGGAAAAGTTAGGTTTTGGATTTGTCTACCTTCCTCTGAAGAAATAATTTCCATCAATTCATTGCAATTGTGTACAGACAGCTCTCTCAACTCTGGTAGGCTTGAAACCATGCTTGGGAAGAAGATTTTTCTCAATTTGTTGCATCCTTTGATTAAGATCTTCCTTAGTTTGGGGAAAACTGGTAGGGAAGGAGCATAGAGGTATCTAAGTTGTCCTGCTTGCTTTGAATCCAAGCAAATTATTTCCTCCAATTCATTGCATTCATAGGTACTTGTCAAGCCTTCTTGAACATCAATTGATCCAGAAGTTTCTAGTCTTGACAATGCCAATTCCCAGCATGTACAAGCCTTTCCCTTTAAAGTGCTTGCCACTGTCAGAATGGTAACAAGCAGTCCTTGACATTTGTCAAAGACTCTCTTTGCCACCTCTCTCAAGTCTTCTGGGGAATCATCATCTATTTGTGCACGTTGCTTGAACAAAGTCCAACCTTCGTCTTCATTTAACATAGAGAGTTCAATCATGTGTTGGCAATTCATTGAAGCACAAACTTCTTTGTTGCGTGTAGTGAGGAGGATGCAACATCTCTTGTCATTTTCATTCAATAGAATCCCAATAGCTTCCAAGTCCAGCTCCTCACATACACCATCCAAGATGATGAGAATCTTCTCAGTCTTTAACCTCTGAGATAACCGAAGTGCCCTGCCAAGTTCTGTCTCTTCCATCAATGAGAAAGTCAAGTGATCAGCTATTTGACCTTGAATATCTCTTACTTTGACATCTTGAGACACAACCACCAAAACCACCTTGTCAAAAAGCTTTGACTCCTCTACTTGCTTCCCCACCACTCTTGCTAAAGTGCTTTTACCTGAACCTCCCTTGCCAACCACTCCAATCACATTGCTCCTTTCATCTTGGATTTCCTTCAATAGCTCTTCATAAACTTGCTTCCTTGAATCCAATGCCACAAAGTCCTTGGGAAAGAAGTAATTCATGCTTGAGAGTTCAATGGGGTGTGAAAATGGCTCAAATTTGTTGTTGTTGTTGAGCAGGTTCATTTTCTGTGTCATGCATATCACCTCTTTTGCTAGAGAATACTTAAATGTCATGTTCAAACAGCATTGTCTTTCTTCCACCCTTTCTTCCAGCCTCTGAGCCTCTTCCAGAACTCTCTCCACATCATTCAGCCACTCTTCAACTGGTTGCACAATCTTCTCAGCATTTGTGGTGGCTTCTTTAGCACGTTCTTTCATGTGCTGCAACGCCTTTTCCAATCCTCTCTTTGATTTTCGAAGATCAATAACAGATTTGTTGAAATGTAGTAAATACTGAGCACGAAATACAATTGCATCCACCACACGCTCTATTATTGTAGATGCCACAGCAGTACCAATTTCGGCCATTTTCCTGCAACAAAAGAACACCAACAATAGTTATTGATTTTATAGATTTTCTCCAACAATAGTCTTCTAGTGATTATATAGTGTGTTCTTTATATATTAAAATAATGATCCCTTTCAGGTTTGAAAAAATAAAAAATATGATGATCTCAAACAGTTTAGGAATCTAGCAACAGCTATTAATTTAAAGTAGTTTATAAATGACTTCTAGAAAATTGCAATCCTATCTTCTCATAGGCTTAAATAAATTGATGTTTGCAATTTTGTTTTGAGAAAAATCACTTCTGTTAAAACAGAACATAGTTCAACAGATGGTAACTGCAGAATAACTTGATTCTTATTTAACAATCGAATAGTTGTTCTGACGTAATATAATAAATAATAAGTGCATATGTGCTTACAACTTTTTTTGAGGAAGTAATTGTTTCTCAATTCTCCCAGAAAGTGATTACTTCTGCAAATTAAATTAATCTAAACTCGCTCCAAATACTCCAAGTAAACTTTTTCTTTACATATTACAACACAATATTATATTGTTAAAATTTTTCTAAAAAGGAAAAATTCAAGCAATGATCTCAATCAATGGTATGAAACTAAGTGGGTAAAGTGTTGAACTAGGCTTCAATTAAACGAGGAAAATAGCAACAAATAGTAATATCATGAGGTTACCATAATTTTTTGTCCATTTTAGGAAAAAGTAAAACTTATTTTTATAAGCATAACCAAGTTTCTGATTTTTTTTCCCATTTACAAGGTAAAAATGATCATACATGTTCACCTTAATTTCAATCATGCAGAAATCAAATACTGTGCATTGCAAATGTGAAGCAGTGCCATGAATGAGGATGAAACAAACCTTGGATTAAGATTACTGATGAACCAAGTTCTTTGAACAAATTTGCACGTTTCTGCCTTTACCAAACTTAGATTGCAGAATGAACAAGAGACTTAGGAGATGCTATTATTGAGAAATATTTACTCGTCAGTTCACAAAGACTTATTGATGAAACTTATTGACCAAGACTTTAGAAAGTTAACTGAAAGTAATGGTAGTGGCACTGATGTCTGATGGTGGGTCCTATAACATCCTTGTATTATCCAATCAAAATAATTAACAATATAATATGATATATTAAATATTTTAATTACATCAAAACACACTGTTTCACACGGAAAGATACGTATTTATACAAGACAAGAAACTTTATTCAGTTTTACAACTTTATTCATTTTCACATTAAAGGAAGGTGCAGTGCACATGCACATGGAAGTAACACAATGGCCATCTATAAAAGTAGTCTTGACCATATTTTTGTTGCTTGACCATATTTCCATTTGGCAATAGATTTCCTAGAAATTTGATGAGATGAGGTCTTAAATGGCCATTGACCATAGAGATAATGCATCCATTATGTTATGCAAAAGGGAAGGAAAAACATCTACCAAATACTGAATGAATGACATTGTTTGTTCAGTGGGAACAAGAGAAATATACAAATATGTTCTAGGTACTTTGTTTATGGCAACTTCTTAGATTGATCATATTCTCTGCAGCTTGAAATACACTAAATTGAACTATTCATTCACTTCATCCAGGAACTAATTGTAAACTGTTTATGACATACCAGACAGTAGTTAGTTTTCATTTTATCTCCACAATCAAACTTAAAACAAGCATTCAAAATTTGAGTCATTTTATCTTCATATGACGTTTCAAATTTACTAATTACATGAATTGCTAATCACATATGTTAAAGATCATACTATTATTTTAGATTCCTTAAAAAAAGTAATTTATGCTAATTTTTTTATTAATTTTATAGATAATTAAAAAATATAAAAAAACTTTAAAATATAAAAAAAAATAAAACAAGTATCTAGAAACTGTCACTTGCTAACTTCATTATTTTTTATTTTTTATTTTTCAAATATTCTCTCGTCAAACAGATGAGAGATTAATTATATGTGTGGAAGGGATAAAAGTGGGAGAAAAGAAAATAGAGAAAAAAGAAAACACAAATAACGTTTTTTAGTTTTTTTTTTTTTAAAAAGCAAAAGAAAAGTCAAAAGAAAAATTGACTTCTAAAAACAAATATTGAAGATTTTCTTTCTTTTTATCTTCTCTTCAATTTAAAAATAAACAAAGGATTAAAGCAGATGTGAAAGGCAAGACTCTTCTCAACGATAACTTTTCAAGAAATGTTAATTTCAAAACCAAACTCCCAACCACATGCATTAACATTGGACCAACTCACGTTGGTTTAATTGAAATAATAATAATAATAATAATAATAATAATAATAATAATAATAATAATAATAATTGAAATAATAATAATAATAATAATAATAATAATAATAATAATAATAATAATAATAATAATAATAGTAATAATAATAATAATAGTAATAATAATAATAATAATAATAATAATAATAGTAATAATAATAATAATAATAATAATAATAATAATAATAATAATAATAATAATAATAATAATAATAATAATAATAATAGAAATAATAATAATAATAATAAAATAAAAAATAAAAAAAAAATAATTAATTATTATTATTATTATTATTATTATTATTATTTATTTATTTATTTATTTTTCCGTGTAGCTGGAATTCGAGGCCATGAATTTTCCGAGTAGCCGGAGATATTCAAGGATTAATTAAAAAAAATAAAATATTTATAAATTATATTATTGTTCAACAATATTTTTTTTAGAAGATAAAAATAATTTATTTATATATAATTCTATAATGTCAATATATATTAAAAGTATTCAATGAATATGTTGTTGTAATTAAGAATTAAAAATTTTAAAAGAATATGAAATCAAAATTAAAAAATTTTAAATAAAATCATAAATATTTTCAAATATCAAAATTTTATTTAATTATATTATTTACTCATTTCAGTAATGTTCTTTTATATCATATAATAAAAATTAAAAACAAAATAATTAATATTTTAAACTTTCTAAAATAAATAAAAAAATTTATAATAAATAAACATAATTTAAAATAAACTACAATTTATGAGAATTATTTAATGGGAAAGCTGATCAAGCACTCAAATTAGCAAATCAGTGGAAATTTAAAAATCAATATTTTAGCAAGATTTGAAGAGAGAACTTTGTGAATAAATTCCATGTAAAATATAGAGTAATTTTTTTAATTAATTAATTAATTTTTGAAAAAATTGTTATATGAAAACAAGTTGCTTACTTTTTAAGATGTTTATACAAATAAAGCTTCGACAGCCTCTTTGATTAACTACTCTTTTTAAGGAGAAGATACACATTAAGTATAATTTTAAAAATTATTTTTATAAAAATTAATAAATTTATCATACATAAAATATTAGACTAAATAATAATATAAATATTGAGAGAACAATTCAAATTTCTAAATAAATAAAATGGATAGAATTTTTTATAAAAATAATTAAATATATCATACATGAAAATATTTGATTGGATAATAGTGTAAATATTGACAGAAGAATTCAAATTTTTAAATAAATACAGTGAGTAAAAATTCAAGATTTTTTTTTAAGAATTTATTTTTTTATATAAATCAAAAGTGTTGTTTATGAAAAACAATCTTGTAAGAATACAATAAACAATTTTTTTTCTTCAAATAATTGATTCATGCTTGAGAATTTGTTATTTATATTTTGAATCTTTAGAATGTTTAACTTAAAAAGATATTATCAATTATTTTAATTATTTGAATGACTTGTTTTCTTTTTAAGGATTTGTGCGTTGATAGTACCTAAATGTTGTATTAGAGTTTAGCTGTATATATAAAGCCAAAAGAAAAAAAAAACATAGTTGTGTATTTCACTCAATGGTGTGTTCCACCAAAAATCTATTAAGCATGTGGGTAATTCCTTGTAAAGCTTTTCCCAAATCCGAAATATTTTAAGTTTGTCGAAGAAGTTCGTAAAGCATAATGTTTTTCAAGTTTGTTCAAAGACATGTAATGAGAAGAGGTTTGTTTCTCCAACAGTAGAAATTATTTATATTATCAATACAATTAAATTAAATTGTTTAAATTATGAAAGATACTTTTTCTTTCTACCTCTAATGACGATCATCTGTCATTATAAAAAATTATTGAACTAAAATATTAGCAAGTACATTATACACGATAAATATTAATTTCATATAATTAAAATTTATAATGAGTAAATATTTGAAATATATAAATTATATTATAATTAATAATTTTAATAATTAAAAATTATAATAAATAAATATTTTAGACATTATACGTAATCTTGGCCCCACAGATAGTATGGGGGTATAGGCATAAAGTTTACAAATGACGTGGCATGAATAATATGATAAGTGTGAGTGATTAATAGCGGTGACCGAATCATACGGTGAAGCATATCAGAAACCAAAGAGAGAGGGCAACATCATAATATAGAATTTGGCATGCATATTTTTGTTTCTTCATCTCATGATTCTTTTAACTTGTTGCTGCATCATCTTCTTGGGATCCCAACCCAACGTTTTGTTTTTTTGTTGCTGCATTTTGAAAAAATATTTAAATGAGAAAGTAACTAGAGTAAGACTCACTTTTTAAGTTGATGGATTATAATTTATAAATATAAAACTAGATCATTAAATTTTAGCATTTAAATACTTATTATCTATAGATATGTAGGTTAATGTATAACCATATATAAAGGGAATATTTTAATTTTTGGTCTTTATTTTTTTTTAGATATTTTTATTTCTCTCCCATGTTAAACAATTACTTACAAATAAATTTCACAATTTATTCATGACTTCTTTTATTATGTAACTCCCATTATTTTTTATTTAATTTTTAATTTATAAAAAACATAGAGGCACGAAATACCACTTGTTCACGAGGCATGAAGTGCCTCTTTTTCTCTAATTTATACAAAGGTAATATGAGGTTTTAGTATACACATTTTTTTTTTGCTTTATTTTACTAGTGATGTAACTACCTCTTATATGTATATACCATTGTTACTCTCTCGTTGAATCTTATCTTTTATTTAGTCGGATGTGAAAAGAATAAAATAAAATAAATATCATATATTGTAGTACTTTATTTGTGGTTTCCGAAGGATGGTATTACTTATCATATCTTCTTGATATAATATATATTTTATCTTAAAAAAGATGTTTATTAGAAAAAAAATTTAATTTCTCAAAGATTTAAAGTTGGGAATGTCAATTTTTCATATTTTGTTATATTATATTAAAAAAATTTATTCTCAAGAAATATTGATTCCAAAAACTTATGTTTTTCAAAAAAAAGACCCTACAAAAAATATAATAATATAAAAATATTATGATACTTTCATTAACCCGTTTGATATAATTATAAATTTAGAATCAATATCTAATTAAACGTGATAAATAACTATATTTAAAAATAATAAATATTCTTAATATATTTAATATAATTTTAAAGATAAAATTATTTTATAAAATATATTGATTTAATTTTTTTAATATATTAAATATTATATTTCTTTAAATATTTTTTATTTTTAAATTCTTTAAAATTATCAAAATATTAATTAACACATTTTTAAGAATATTATTACTACAATATTCAAGAAATGTTTTAATAGAAAAATATAAAAAAAATTTAAGTAGATACAATGAAATATTTTATTATCTTAAAGTTAAATAAAAAATTACACCTGCATATTTCTGATTTTAAAATTTATAAAAAAATATTTTTACAACAAAATTTATTGAAACCTATAATTTTAAGATTTATAAAAATTATTTTTACAATAAAGTTTTATATAATTCTAGGTAATGTGGTTATTTCTTTAAAAGAATATTTTTGAAAAAATTACTTATCTAGGAACATTCTAGATCATTCCATACAAAAATAAGTAAGGGAAAGTTCAACTTTAGAAATGTAGAAAAGATAGAGGATTTCTCTTTCACCATATTATATAATATATAACATATAACATATAATAATATTATATATAATATACAATAATTTAAATAATATATAAAAATAGTATATGTAATATATAATAATAATATTTTTATACAAAATAATTAATATAATTATCTCTCTATATATAATATTCAAAATATTATTATTTACAATTATTTTGACATGTAAATTTAATGTATGTAATTAATTACAATAGTAAATTTTGAATAATTATCATATAAATATTTTTCAAAAATATATTTAAATAATAATTATAATTTTGAAAATTTTATATAATTTTTTATTGTAGAAAAGTAAATATATAAATTAATTAATATTTTTATATAATTTAGTTAAAGTTGTAAAAAAAATATTTTTTACAATTTGAAAATTAAATATTAAATTAAAATTTATCTTTTAAAAAAATATATGTTTTTAATAAAATAATATTATCATTTGAATAAAAAAAAATTGAATATAATTTATATCTTATTCTATCATTATTTGTTGTAGATACTATTCTTTTTCCATATCTATAATAAGATAAATTAAGTGATAAATTCTTTAACCAAACATGCATTTCAAAATAAATATTTGATTATGATTTTTGTTTTCTATCTGTTTTTATTTTATTTTATATTTTTATTATCAACTAACTCATTCAGTTGATATAACTTTTTTTTTTGGAAGTTATTAATTTAAAAATTTTATTTTTTTTAAATATAATTAACTTAACGTGTTCTTATCATACTAAATCTTAGAACCAGAGCCACTATTCATGTCACTATTTCCGTTTCATGTGATCTTATTTTATCATTAAAAAAAATAACCACCATACCAAAAAGATTAAGAAAACAGCTAAAAATTTTTTTTTTTTTAAGGAATGATAACTAAAAACTATAAAATAACTGATTTAATTTATATACACATAGGAGAAGAGATTTTAAAATTTATCAGTAAATTTTTTATTGATTAATTATATACAAAAATTTATCGTTGCTATGCATAGAAATTAAATTAATTTTTATGATGCTAGTGTTTCAATTTTAAACAAAAAGACGAGAGAGGCACGTGACTTTGTTATTGTTAGGGTTTTTATTTTTCAATTTGGAGTGAGTTACAGAGAAGCTCACTTTTATATTTATTTCATAATTTCATAATTTCGTTCAAAGGCATCGTTAAAGCCAAGAGGAAGTTAGAACAATGACCCCCACCGTCACGTTTCTGCCACCAAACCCCCACAAACACTATTCCCAACATTGTTGTTTTATTATTTATACAGTAAACAAAACACAACAATAACACCAACATCATTTGACCATACACATTACTGTTATCATTTTTAATTCATTCTAAGGTAAGATTCCAAGGCATCATTCTCTTGAACTTTTATTCTTCCATGCTTTTCAATTTTGTCTTGAATTTTCAACGATGACAATTCTCTTTTAATTATTAATTATTAATATTATTGTTGTTGTTTTGCAGTGCTTTTGGTTTGACATAAATAAACCTTTCAAGATCTCTGAGGGGCAGAAGATCATAGCTAAGACACACTTTTATGCGAAGAGTGTCTCTGATCTTTTTCTTTTTCTTTTTCTTGAGATTTTGCAGCACCCCACCGAGGTTTTGTCAGAAAGTTTGAATTTTTCGACTACCCTTTACAATGATTTCTTTGCTGAGACAACCTGTTATAGGGATCACTGGTTCTGATCTTGTTTTGAGGCAAAGACATGCCACCCCAATTAAGGCAAGATCGTTTTTACCTTCTTTGTCAAGAGGAAAGGCTCAGGGATCTCTGGTTTCAGTGCAGAAGCCACTGCACATTGCTTCTTCTCTTGGTGTTGGAAATTTTGTGTCAGTGAAGAGTGATGGAAGGGATGATTTGGTGAAGTGTGGAGCCTATGAGGCAGACAGATCAGAGGTTGAGGGTGCAAGCACACGATCAGAGTCTGCAAAGAAGGTGAAAATTGGTATATATTTTGCAACATGGTGGGCTCTGAATGTGGTGTTCAATATTTATAACAAGAAGGTTTTGAATGCCTACCCTTACCCTTGGCTCACTTCAACTCTCTCACTTGCCTGTGGGTCTCTTATGATGTTGATCTCATGGGCCACTGGGATTGCAGAAGCCCCCAAGACTGATCTTGAGTTTTGGAAGTCTTTGTTCCCTGTAAGTTTTGAATTGGTTTTAATTTGCTTGTTGAGGAATGAAAAAATTGATGGGAGGAAGTGAAAGCTTTGTTTTGTATGCTTGTGTGTTTTTTGTTCTGGAAAAGATTTCTTTTTAGCAATTTTTTTGGCCTTATATCTGGATGTCTATGTTGGTTGATTCCAGAAAAAAACAAACTAGTGAAAATTGAGTCTGGTCCATTGAAACCGTGTGGCTGAATTGGACAGAATTAATTTTGAGATTTTGGTTTATCAATGATCACAAATTTCAGGTTTTGAAAGAGTAGTTTCACTTTATCTTGACATTGATAAATAGCAAAACTACCTTTAATCTGTTGGTGGAATTAATGGATTCAAAAAAGTTATTAATCAATTTGGTCATTCTCATTTATTTATTTATCATTTTGAATGGATGGTGACCTTAATCTTTGTTTTTCCTTAGGTTGCTGTTGCACATACAATAGGACATGTAGCGGCAACTGTTAGTATGTCAAAAGTTGCAGTATCGTTTACACATATTATCAAGAGTGGCGAGCCTGCTTTTAGTGTTCTGGTTTCCAGATTTATTTTGGGTGATACCTTCCCTGTGCCAGTTTATCTGTCTTTAGTTCCAATCATTGGTGGATGTGCACTTGCTGCTGTGACTGAGCTAAATTTCAACATGACTGGTAATGAAATTGTCCTTTGAAGAAATTTTGCTTATTTTTAGGTGAATTCTAAGGTGAGGAGGGGCCATACACCCATATAGGAATAAAAATAATCGTTGGATATATTGTTAGAATAAATAGTTGACTGAGATTGAATCATTCTTCCTTGTATCATGGTCATTCATTTATTTTAATAATATATTTGATGACGGGTGAGGGCCTTTTTTGATTTCTCACCTTAGAATTCACCTTTTTTTAATCTTGTTGTTAAGCATAATAATAATAAGTTATGAATTTTGATTTTGACTTGAAAAAAGATAATTTGTATTTAATAATTTTTCCATAAGTAGCCCTCTGCATTCCTGATTTTAATTTCTTTTGACTTCTCTTTTCAGGTTTTATGGGAGCTATGATATCAAACTTGGCATTTGTATTTCGTAATATCTTTTCAAAAAAAGGCATGAAGGGAAAGTCTGTCAGTGGAATGAACTACTATGCTTGTTTATCTATTTTGTCCCTTGCAATTCTCACACCCTTTGCAATTGCTGTGGAAGGACCACAAATGTGGATTGCTGGATGGCAAACAGCCATTTCTCAAATTGGACACCAATTCATATGGTAATTTCAAGTAGACTACTTACTGTAATGTTATCCCTATTGTTTGTTATCGTGGTTGCACTCATCTTTATCTTTATGTATCTCTATTTTCCAAGCACTAATGTGAAATCTTGAAAATTGCATAATATTTTATTAGGATTCAAAGTTCAAAGTTCAAACCACTATTATTTAAATCTTTTGTTTGTCCTCAGGGGGGAGTGCTAAATTGTTCCTTATTTATTTATTCATAAATTGGAGAAAATTGAACTAACTTTAGAGATTTGATGTATATAGAATGTATGAGAACATATATTGCTTGCTAGAATCATGCCAATTGTCAACTCCTTCCATCTTTTCTGCCTCAAATTGATGATCATGTCCTTGTGCTAATATGAGAGTTGAGGGCCAATATATTGTCTGCTAGGGACAATGGACTGATTATCAAATACCGGATTATATATATGTTAATGTAATTTGAATGAAAGACTAACCTCTAGTGCAGTTTACCATGACACCGAGGATACCAGATTAATCATTAATCTGTTTGAATATTGTAACAGAACATATATCTTTCTTTTCTTCATTCTGATTGAATTTTCTATTGTTCTCAATCTCATCTTCTATTTTTTGATTCTGAGCTTCTGTTCTCAATATTATGACTGAATGTATGGCTGTAACTGTACACAACAGGTGGGTAGCAGCTCAAAGTATATTCTATCATCTGTATAATCAGGTGTCATACATGTCTCTAGACGAGATCTCTCCCTTGACGTTTAGCATTGGAAACACCATGAAACGTATATCTGTCATCGTGTCTTCAATTATCATCTTCCACACACCAGTTCAACCCATCAATGCTCTTGGTGCTGCCATTGCCATCCTCGGAACCTTCTTATATTCACAGGTATTTTCTAGGGTGAACTCTTGAGGCATTGTTATTTTGTCAAATTATAAAAGGGTTTTTGTGTATCTGTGTAAGAGTTTTGATTTGCTAAGAGTTTACAATGGAATAAAAAGGTGGTTCAAAGGGTGGAGTTGGTTATCAATGTGCCTCATGTTTTGCCTTCCCATCTGATGGATGCTATTGTGAAGTTAGGTGATCCAATGTTATATTGATAGCTAGACTTTGCATAGCCACCTAACTCATTTTTTTGGTTGAAACATTGAACCTAACTTTACTCATTCCTTTACCAAGTCAATTTCAAAATAAGTTAGCTTACCTTGTAGACCTTCCAAAGTTGACCATACCAAATACTTGAGCACATGCTTTGGTGCTTTGGTTTATTCCTTCACAAGTGAGGCTTCTAACAAAAGCATCCATGTTATGGTACCTTGAAAGTAGTTGTCATGTGAGTGGGACCTAGGAAAATGGAGAAAAAGAAGGGTGAGAAACAAAGTAGAATATCAATTAGATTACGTGCGAATCTTTAAGATAAAATGTGATTTTCTTTTAGAAATAATGATTCTTTTTTGGTAGGTATACTTATTCTTATTTCTTGTTCTCTTGATTTTTGCAGGCAAAACAATAGAGTTGTGGCACTAAGATTCCTCTAGGGACTTGTTTGTTACTGTTATTCATGCTGAACAAGGGACAAGGAAGTTGATTTTGAAATGTGTCACTGCTGGATTTTTGTAAGACTAGGATGATCTGGCTGTTCGTCCATCTGTAGATATAATAATAAGAATAAGGCTGCTGAGGAAACATTATCATAATTCAGATGATTAGGTAGATTATTTTTCTTTCTTTTTTCAATTTCTGAACTGCCATTAAGTTGAAATAAATGGTTTTTGTTTACACAATCCGAGAATAATTTCTCAAAACATTGTTTACTATAAGGAGCTTACAATAATGTGATGCGCATGATCAATTTGATGCTCACTTGTTATGATTCACATAAATTTTGTATAATCTAGATGAATTCCTAATTAATTTTAAAATTATATGAAATTTTGTATACTTAATCTAGTTAATAAAAATATTATATTAAATTTGTTTGATCAATTAAATTTTTATTTTAAAAATGGTATTAGAGATGTGATTTGATTAATTTTAATAATTAGTGTTAATGGATCTGAGTTTTATTTTATATAAGATAAATGTTTGCTGTTGTTAGTGAAGATGCGATGCAAGTTGGGGTTTAATATTTGGGGGCATGTTACCCTTTTTAAAGTTATGATTAGCAGAGGGAGGTGCATTGTGGTCCTTTCATTTATTTCAGATCCTTAACATGTGATGTGTTAGCTTGTCTAGTGAAAAGGACATGTTCACATTGTGCATGTCGTCCTTCATTATTTGCATATTAATTCATATAATAATTAATTTGAGAATATTCGACCATTGATTCGGGATGTGGGCCATATTTCGGTTTGTTTCAGGCTTGGCTAGAGACACAGTGCTTCCATTATATCAGAATCAATTATGTATGACATGGTATATGAGTATGTTTAGATAAATTTTTTTATAAAATTTTATAAGAATTTTTTTTTTGGTCATAAGTTAAAATTAATTTATGTATAAATTAAAAATTAGATTTTAGAAAAGTTATATATGAGAAATTTTTTATAAATGAATTTATTCATAAATTAATTTTAACTTATAGAAATTGTTTCTATAAATGTTTAGGGTTTAGTTTTGTTTTTATTTTTTATTTGGTTATCTTTGGTAGACATAGTATTTATGGTCAAAATAATTGATAATATAATTGAACGCTTAAAAGCTCTGAAAGTTAACTTATTGTTTAGAATGTTTAATAATTTATAAATGAAATATTTTATGATTTTTATATTTTATTTTATTGATAAAATATGTTTTTATGCGATTATAATTTTAAGTTTATTAGTTAATTTTGAATTTATAAATTTTTTTTACAGAATTCTTATAATTTTTGTTTAAAGATAAAATATTTTATTAAAAATTTAAAATAAATAGTGTAATAATTGAAATAAAGAACTTGATATTAAGGGAGAAATTTTATTAAAATAAGTAGTGTACTGTTAAAAGAGGAAGTGACTAAGGAATTTTATTTAAATATTGAGGGTAAAATTAAAAATAATTATAAACTATAAGTTATAAAATCAAAACACCTGAAAAAATATTAATTATTAATAAGATACGCTTATTTACCAAATACATTTATTTTGATTAAATAAACTTATAAATTCGTCAAATAAACTTTAAAGTTAGTTGAAATAATTTACTAAACAAATTCATATACAAACAAATCTAGTTCAGTTAATTGAGTAAGTTTACAAGTATTGTAAATTTTTTATATTGTATTCGATTAACTATAAAAAAATCAAATTCATATAAATATACATGCATATAAAAAATAGTTTCTAACACTAAAAGAAGTTAACAATAAAAAATGTCCTATTCTAGTTGTACTTGTACAAAAGCATTGTTATAAGCTTCTTAAGAAGTTAATTAGAAATCAGGGTCTAAATGGAAAAATTAATGTGGTTTTTCACTTTGCTATTACAAATCTACAAAATTTCAGTCTATTCACAATAGAACCTAAAATCATCACGATCTGCCCAACGAACCTATGCTTCATAAACGTTGGTGAGCCAAACAGGAAGCTATATGTTACCACAATCAATAGGTTTTTTCTCAAAGAAATTATTAGGTCATACAAAAATACAAATAAATTTTTTAATTTACAAAAAAATAATAATAATGCTCGAATACATACGTGAATATTACTGGAAATCATAATATTTCTAATCATCTAATAATATATCATTTTCATGAGTGTTTTTTATTTTTAAATGTTTCGTAAGTTTTGATATACATAATTTTACTTATGCCTGTTTAGATAAAGTTTAAGTAGTAAAGTTTCTATATAAATTAAAATTAATTTATAATCATAACATAATTTGTAGAAACTCTTTCTTACTGGTTTCTGTAAAAATTCTTATATTAATTTATCTAAAAATAGATTAATTTATTCATAAATTAATTTGAAGTTAAAAAAAATAAATTACTTTATTTTAATTTTTTTTCTATAAGTACTTGTAGAGAAACTTAAAAAAAAAATATAATAGTTGTGTTTTTCTCTATTATGGTATGACCTTATAATGTAAAAAAGATAATAAAAATAAAAGTAAAATAACACGAGAATTAAAAGTTTCTCAAAAGAATGGTATAAAAAAGTAAAGAGAGTAACTAAAGAGAAAGAGAGAGAGGTTAACCAGTTTCATGGAGACTATGTGTGTGTGTACTTGAGTGATGAGGTTCCATGTTCATGCTTCAATTCAGCTTCCATGCAATTGGATAGAGCAAGTAACAAGAACCCTTGTATAATATCCTTGTATATACAGTTCCATAATGGAAGTAGCCATGGCAAGTTTGAAGGCCCTAGAAGCCATTGTAAGAGGAACAAGAAATGGTGAACTAAACTCTTTGAAGGGGTTGTTGTGGATGATGTTTTTGAGATTAATTGAAGCCCCAATAAAACGTTTTTTGTGGATAAGGTTTTCGTCAGTAGAAGCCAGAGTTAAACTTGGTCAACAATGTGTCTCACTGTGTACATACCTCTCCAACTTAGTCTATGGGCCTTAAGTTTTGAGGGTGCTTGTTCATAATATAAAAGCCCAGATTCCATAAAGATACTGTTTAGTGTATGTTTGAATGAAATATTCTACAAAATTAATGATTATAAAATTTAGAAGAATGAAAATTGATCAAAATATTTTATAAGAACTAAAATTAAAATTTACTTATTTTTTAGAGACTAGAAACATAATTAAGTTTTTTTTATTAAATTTTTAAGTTTTTTTTTTGTTTAGATAAAATAATCAAATTCTTTTATTCTAAAAATTGAGAGAGGAGATAAGGGGGAGAGAGGGAAAGGAGAGAGAAAAGAATTCTAAAATCTTTATTTAGATGGAGTTTAAAATTCTTAAATCTTAGTTAATTAGTTTTTTTTAAATTCTTAAATTTTAAGTTTCATATAATAAAATGTCTAAAAAAAGAAATTTTAGTCCAAAGAATTTTAAATCCTTTTAAAAATTAATTTTATTTCTTAAAATACATGGTCCAAGCAACCATTAAATTTTTTTTCTTTTATTTGGGCAGAAAAATCACTGAGATAAGAATATTGACATGATTGTTGTCGCACACTACTTTTACACCTTTTGTTATACTGAAAAAAATGAGTGTGTAACGAGAATGTTATGTTAAATACGTTTCTTTTATTTTGTTATATAAACAACAATAATAACAATGTTATTCACATTTATACATCAGTTTACATGTACTCTATTTTACTATATAATTACAATTTAGTGTCATCTTTTTGTGATAGTGGTAGGAGGCTATTTCAACCATAAAAGCCCTGATTGTTTGTAGGAGTCTTTTGAGTAATTATTTTTAACCACAACCATAAGAATATAAAAATATGGAAATAATTGCTGCATAATATACGCATTCACATGGGAAAAAATGAGTGTAGTGTGAAAAAATGTTTTTCTTATTTTATTATCTAAAAAAATATTATAAAAATAACATAAATAATAAGAATAATTATGTTATTTACATATTTATATTTTACTTTACATCTATTCATTATTCACTATTTACTATTTTATTTCATACCGATGAAAGGTGATTATTTAACATAAAAAAGTTCATATTACATATTTGGTATAATTTTTTAGAATTTTATAAAATAAATCACTATTATAAGTTACACAAGATACTTTCCACATTTTGTTATATTTTAAATGAAATATTTAATGAAAAATGTGTTTATCTTATTTTATTATTTTAAAAGAAATATAACAATAATGTTTATTAGTCTAATGGGTTAGGTCAAGTTAGATATTTAAATACATAACCTGAAAAAAATTAGATTAATTTAGCTCGATTTGTGAGATAGGTTTGATAAAAAAAAAAAAATCATGAAAAGAATTAGACTTTTTAGCCTATCTCGTCAAATCAGTAAAATCATGACTTATAAATAACCAGACCAATCCACTTTTCTCGTTTAACCTATTAGGTCCGGTCAAATAACTTATTTTGCTAGTTCTAAATAATGTAAACGATAAGAATAATATTATCCACACATATATTCATTATTTTATATCTATCTATTTTTCAATTTCACAATCAATTTTATTTTATTTATATTTATATTTTTTTAGCTCAATCAAGTCAAGTCAATATAGGGAATACGATTTCAAAATATATATATATCAAACATTTTCTCTACTATAACAACTATATTTTTTAACCCTTAATTTGAAAAATGTACTAAAATGATCATCCCTCATTGTTTTTCTGTACTATATACCTTTAGTCACTTATTTTCCAAAAGAATTTTCTCCCCCAAGTCATAGATACTACTAGTATGAATACATAAAGTATCTCATTTTTTTCTTTTCTTTTTTGAAAAACTTGTTAGATTATAGTTTATTACCTGAAAAAATAGTGTGTAACGAGAACGTAACGTGAAAGACCTAATTGTAGGTAAGAGTGTTCAGATTTTTTTAGTAAATTAATCATTAGTACAAGGAAATAATGGCTACACACTGTATTCACTTTTAGGGTAAGTAGAATGATAAGTGAGAGCTAAAACAAATTAATTTTTTTTTTTAAGAGGTATATGTTAGACTTTTTTACTATATATGTTTTCTTATTACTTTATAAAAAATAGTAACTGATAATTTTTTGTTAATAAGTTTAAAAACTTCAACTTTTGTCATTTTATTCTTGAACATTTTTCGTGAAAAATAAATATAATATAAAATGTATTTTTTATTTTATTATTATCTAAAAAGAAATTATTATAAAAACAATATAAATGATAAGAAAAATATTATAAACTTAATTATACTTTACCTTACATTCGTTAATTATTCACTATTTTATTTCATACTAGTGAAATTAAAACACAAAAAGCTCATATTACAGGTAAA
Source organism: Mucuna pruriens (assembly GCA_025330945.1). NCBI lineage: Eukaryota > Viridiplantae > Streptophyta > Magnoliopsida > Fabales > Fabaceae > Mucuna > Mucuna pruriens. The sequence goes on along the minus strand of JAENHJ010000115.1, from coordinate 292,719 downwards.
ATGGTGTTTGGAGTACTCTTTTAGAGTTTTAGTAAAAATGTGAAAATGATTCATGATATCTTTATATCTTTTGTTATATGGTATAACGAAAACACATTATTTTATTTTATTATTTAAAAAAAAATAATATAAACGACAAGAATAATGTTATTCACACATATGATCATTATTATACATGTATTCAATTTTTATTCTCAAAATTAATCTTATCTTATTTATATTTATATTTTTTTTTACCTTAGTGAATTTAAGTCATTCTTACACATATGCACCAGAAAATGTATATCAAGCATTTTTCAAGTTATAATAATTTTCTTTTGAACCCTCAATTATAAAAAATGTACTAAAATATAAAATGATGTGATATCGCTTTTAGGGTTATTGGTTTTAAGGACTTTAATATTTCTAAAAAAAATTCTCCTCGAAATCTTAGATACCACTACTAGTATGAATACATAAAGTATCTCATTTTTTTTCTCGAAAATCCTGTTAGATTAGGGCACCTAATGTTTAGATGAAGAGGAGATAGAATATTTTTGTCACCTTGTTTTAGAATCTTACAAGAAAGAGACGGGTCATGTTATTCTATAAACACTCATTTTTACGAAGATTTTAAAATTTTAAACTTCGAAAAATTGAAAATATCCAAAGTGGGAAAAAAAAAAACTTTGGTAAGACATACTACGTGAACCATGTGCAAAATTTGTACCATGAGAAAAAGTTATAATACTAATAGCACAATATTAATATTAATCAATAATATACAGAAGATGTGAGAAGGGTTTAAAAATATGTAATTAGCATTACAAATCAAGTTAACTCCAAGCAATTTTGTGATTGTCACTTCCAAGCTTCAATTTTATGATATTATCACTTAGAAAAGGATAATTCGAATTTTATTTCTTCCACAAGTGCACCCGTAAAGAAGTAAAGTATTTAATTTCTTTCCGTTGACTTTCAATGTCAAATCACAACTATTAGGTATGCAAATTTGTTCTTTCCGTTAACTTTCAATGCCAAATCACATCCAATAGGTATGCAAGTTTTGTTTGGATTCCCTTTAAATAATCTATAATCAATATCAACATATTTTAAATTTTAAATAAATATTTATATATTTAGGTTTTATGTTCAAATATTAATTTTGAACTGAAAAAATTTGTGTTTAATAAATTTTTTTATCCCAAATTTTACTGCTAATTTACTTTTAAAATAAAAACATTCGAATATAAATTATATTCACATTAAATGATTACAAATCATTTAAATATCATTTAATGTAATTTTAAATAAATGTATACATATTTAATTCTATGTTGAGAAATTAATTTCGGATCTAAAGTTAATTTTGAATTGAAAGCTTTTGCATTGGATAAAAAAAAATTATAACAAATTTTATTGTTAACTTGATTTTAGAATAAGAAAAAGTAGGTTATGTTATAATATTATAAAATTATTTTACACCAACATTTAATTAGATCGAATTTATTGATTTTCATAATAATTATCTTAAAAATTATATAATAGTCATTTAGATTATTTAGATGACAATATAAAATTATTATATAATATACATAACTATTAAACTTTTAAAATAAAAACATCGAAATGTAAATGACATAAATTAAAAATCAATTTTAACCCAAATTAATTTCATTTAAAGTCAATTTTGCAAATGTTCATCCCAAACACCTCTACAATGCATAAAAAAAGTTCATATTGCAATCAACTTTTATTATAAAGTAAGTTTATTGAGGATTGAATAGCAACAGTTCTTTGATGCAAATATACATGGTTATTCAACCTGCTTTAACAACAAATTGTATTAATTATGCCTCCTCTTGAGTATGAAAATGAAGCTCACTCAGCAACCAATCCACAGATCCACACAAGCATGGATATGACCCTTTTTCAAAGCTTCAAGTACTTGATAGCAGTTTGAACATCCTTGTCACCTCGGCCACTGAAGTTGACCACAACCTTTGTTCCATTAGGAAGGGTTGGACACACTTTCTCTAGATATGCCAATGCATGAGATGTTTCCAAAGCTGGAATTATGCCTTCAAGTCGTGAAACTCGCTTAAAAGCTACACATACACAACAAAAAAAACGAAAATAAGATAGAGAAACAATATCTGATACAAAAGAAGTGTAAAACTATATGCATCTTATTCAATGCTATATGATTGAAAATGGCAAGATGTTGTGTTTTGTATACAATAGGATTATGAGCACTTTCCTACTTATAATATTCCCATCAATACCTGTGTTTTACTGTTTGCACAGAAAAATTACATGCAGATAAGAAATTTAGATTTCAAGTTCATCATAAAATCAAGTTCCAGAACAATTTTAAGTAAACTGAACATAGAATACATGCTATTTAACAGAATGGACATAACTTTCCTAGATTTTAGAACACACGTCTATACAAAACTTATGCAGAATTAAGTGCCAAAGGAAACTCAAGGGAAGACCAGATCAAGATTACTAGAATGATATAGTAAAATAAGTTTAGAACAAGTGATTGATATGAGAGTCATCATTCACATATATCCAACATTTATGAAGTGCAATTGCACAAAATCGAAGTGTATGCCAATGCAAAGGAGGGAGAGAGAAACAAATGGTGACAACTGAAATTCAAAATCCATGCAATTTTCATGTATATGTGTAATCATGTTATATAAAGGAACAAACTCAAGGTGGTCCAACCTTCCAATGCTTCTTCATCAGTGATGCTATTATATTCAGCACGCCCTAAATCTTTCAAAAAGCTATGTTCAGGACCAACACCAGGGTAGTCCAAGCTGCACACAATTTTTTTGTTGTTGAAAACATAATTACCTAATAACAAGCAGAAACCCAATAGACAAAAGACAAATTATATAACAAATGACCGGTCGGATGAATTACCCTGCACTTATAGAGTGAGGCTCGACTATTTGTCCATCATCATCCTGCAGCAGATAGCTCATAGCTCCATGCAAGACCCCAATTTCTCCCTTTGTTAAAGTTGCAGCATGCTTGCCACTGTCCAGGCCAAATCCGGCAGCCTCCACACCGATTAGCCTAACATCTTTGTCATCAACAAATTCATGGAAAAGTCCCATGGCATTTGAACCGCCACCAATACATGCAATCAGAACATCTGGTTTCCCTCCCCATTTTTCCAAAGCTTGCTTTCTGGTCTCCTTGCCAATCACAGCATGAAACTCTCTTACCATCATTGGATATGGATGCGGCCCAGCAACAGAACCCAAAATATAATGAGTTGTCTCCACATTAGTCACCCAGTCCCTTATCGCTTCTGATGTTGCATCCTTCAGCGTAGCAGTACCAGAATGAACTGCTCTCACCTATTTTACAAGATTATCCTATCAGATAAACCAATGAATAGATTTTTTTTTTTTTCCAAATGTTGACACATCTTTTAAATTCAATGTATAGCAACTAGATTTGAACTCACACGAGGTCACATCACAACACTTTGTCCAATGTAGAGAAAGAGCATACAGTTTCCCAGATTAACAATGTAATAAATCAATGTAAGTGTCTTTCCATATAAATTACAATCTTAAACAGTCCATTCATGTATGCCGTCTATCACAACCTTTAACGGTCCATTCATATGTTGTCTATCACATCCTTTATCGGTCCATTCATATGACATCATGAAGAACGGCAAACTTAAGACCATTAACCTTTTTCATTTCAAGGATAATTTTTTTCATTTTATTTCGACAAATAAGAAATCTCCTAGAGACAAGGTATCTTTCCCAAACACCAGATATAGGATATATTGACTTAAAACCAAATGGAACAACAATAACAAATAATATACCTCAGCACCAAGAAGACGCATTCTGAAAACATTGAGAGCCTGCCTTTCCATATCCTGTGCGCCCATATAAATAATGCATTCTAAGCCAAATCGTGCACAAACAGTTGCAGTGGCAACCCCATGCTGACCAGCTCCAGTTTCAGCAATAATGCGTTTTTTGCCCAAACTCTTAGCAAGTAAAGCTTGGGCAACAGCATTGTTAATTTTGTGAGCCCCGGTGTGATTGAGATCTTCCCTCTTCAGATAAATGTGAGGCCCTTCACCATTAGGCCTCTTGTAATGCTCCGTCAACCTTTCCGCAAAATAAAGAGGACTCTCCCGGCCAACATAATCTTTTAGAATCTCAGCCAGTTGTGTCTGCAATTCAAAACAACTATCTCAGAAAATTTCCATTATTTTTCCTTCCATGAAATTACATTTCATGGCTGCTGAATGTAGTTAACATACAAAGAATGAGAGATGTGCTAGTATGCAAGAGAGAGACAAAACATTATTCTCAGTATAATTGAGTGAAGATTAATATGTAGTTCTAAATTGTTTGCTTCTGTATGAAACTAAAAAAGTAAAGACTAAGAAATGTGATGAAGAATAAAATGACACGCATTCAAACTCTCACAAAAATGTATATTTCACAAGCATCATAATTTGAAGAAGTAGCATAACGGCCAAGGAAATAAAACAAAGAATAGTACTTCAAAATAACGCTGATTGCAAGTAATCCTTTAAAAGCTCATCGTTTTTTAAAACCTTGCAGAAACTCAACCTGGATTAAGTTTCTGGCTATGCCCCTTCCACGAAGAGGATTCAATTCAACATTTCAACAAACAAAACGAAACTTCCAAACATGTTAACTTTCAAAAAATAAAATAAGTCAAAACAGCTACAATCACCACCAGTGCCACATTTCAACAACCAATTGGTGTGCCACACCAACAAATAAACTTCAAAACCCAAAACCCATCACAAAATAAATAAAAAACTTCAGCCCAACCCCACATTGCAAGGAATAAGGGATACCCATTTCCACCTAACCCCAATGAAATCACCCCACACAACCCAAAACCCAAACAAACACCACTTCCCAACCAAATCACACAACACAAGACAAAAATGTAAAAATAAAAAGGTGACAAAACCTGAAACTCCTCATCAGCAGTGAGGGAATGAAACGCAGCCTCAAGCTCAGCGAGGGCATGCATGAGAGTCTCGGGCACGTACTTGCCGCCAAACTTGCCGAACCTGCCAAACGAATCGGGTCTCTGAAGAAGCACCGACCCATTGTCCATTTTGACGCGACCCTCCAACGGAAGGGCAGAGGAAGCAGAAGGGTCTTTGGTGAGAGAGCAAGAAACGGAAAAAGAAGAAGAAGGGATTCTTAAAGATGGAAACTTTAACACATTTGAGGGGAGATGGGAAGATGGGTGTGCCTCTCTGGGAAGCACCCTTGAATAGTTGAGACTTGTGAATGGAATGGAGGCAGCCATGCTGTGAGGTTCTATGCTTTTCAATTGATTTGAAGGTTTTTCCTCAGAGGAGTAGATTTTGGAGGGTTGGTTGGGTTATATATATATGATGGAATATTGTGGAGGAACAAGGATTGTCTGTATCCAAGGACAGGTATGCCACAATGGATCACAACTGGTTTTGGTCTGATATTAGATTGTTTTGATTTTTTCTTTTACCCAATTTGGCATCCTTCTGGTGGAAAATATAACAATTTTGTGTTTTTTTTTTGGAAAATGTAACAATTTTTTTCTTAATTTTTTAAGCTTTTTTTGTTTTTCAAAGTAGTTTTCAGTTATATATATATATATATACTATCTTTTATAGCCCATTTTTATATATCTATTTTTCTTATCACATTACTGGTTACATTTGTCATTTCTATCACTAAATTTACTCAAATAAAAGAAAATTATATGATTAAAAATATCATGTTTTTAGTTACTTTGTACTAATATATAATTAAAAAATGTAACCATGTATTACATAAAAATTAATTGCGATCATAAATACATGGTAATCAGATACTATTCAATATTTTTTTTTTCTAAAATAAGATTAACCTTTGAATATTATCATTTTACTTTGTTAACCAAATTATTTATTTCTATAAAAAAATGTTGAAAAAAATTAATGATTTTGAAGTGAGAAAAAATTATTTTATAACAAATTTGACAAAACTCTCATAGTTTAATGTACTCGCATACTTAAAATTCAATAATATTGAGATTATTAGATAAAATAAAATAACTTTAATTGATCTACGCGTACGTAAGTAAATGATTTGAAAATACTTGTATATTATACTAAATTTTTCTAGTTATAAAATAATTTTTATTTTTTAAGTTATAAATACATTTATTTTTTTTAATTTTTTTCTCAGCATTTATTTTATTTATTTATTTTGGTAAATGATTAATACTTATTTATTAATTATTTGAAAGAATTTTAGTAAAATTATAATAAAATAGATATAAATACATTTATTTTATGTAATTCTCTTTTAGTAAATCATTTAATACTTATTTATTAATTATTTGAAAGATTTTTAGTAAAATTAGAAAATATATATATAAATACATTTATTTTATTTAATTCTTGCTTGGTAAATCATTTAATACTTCTTTATTATATATTTGGAATTTTTAAGAAATATTAGAAAAAACAAATAAGTATTTCAAAATAAAATAAACACATGTAATATTGTAAAAAAAGAAAATAAAAACATTTAGTATTATATTTATTTTCTAACAAGGAAAATTATTATATTTCAATGTCCACATAGATAAACCCATATTTAGGGATAGAATCGGTTCATTTTTTTAATTATATTTTTCTATTCACAAAACATATTATTTTTAGATTATCTTATTTAATGAAAATGAACTGAATTCTATTCTGACAGTGTGTCGTGTCTCCTTTAACAACACAAATTATAGCATTAAATGAAGCTCCAAAATAAATTGCAAAAAAAAAAAAATGAAACTTCTCCATTTGGTCAATGCGGTGCACTAAATGCTATGCATATTTAATATATATATATATATATATATATAGGAGTATTGTTTTCCAACTTTTATATAGATTGATCTATTATAAAAAAAAAAAAAATCATTTTTTAATAGTTCTTTTTTTTAAAAGAATATTTTTCTAACAATATCTTGAAACAAATAGACATTAAATATCCTTTACAAGCACCGCAACGTCATTTAATGTCCATATTGCTTTCATAGAAACTGTTAGGGATTATATGTGCCCTTTTCTATGATCCAAAATAAAATAAAAAATTACAACTTGAGTCACCCTTCTCCCTCCATGCCTGTTTTGAAACAATAAAAAATAACATCTGCATCATTGAAATTTTTTGACATAATTTTTGTAATGGATTTAATATGAAAATACGATTTTAACCATGTTCTTTATTTATTTATTTATATAGAGAGAGTTTACTTAATGGATTATTCAGTTCGGTTTAATTCAACTGGAAAAGGAAGAAAAAATAATTTAATTTAATTCAAACTCTAATAATCTTTTTTTTCTAGTCCAATCTAGTCTCCTAAGGTGGTACAATAAAATTAGGCTAATTTAACTTATTTTTTAAAATATTATATATATATATATATGTAATTTAAACAGACTAAATAAATTTAATTATATTTAGACTAGTTTTCTCCAAAACCAACCTAACCTGTTGGCCAAGAACATTTTTATCGCCTCTAGTACAAACTCATCAAATTTTCTTTATCAACTAATGTGATTTGTCTAATTTATATATACATTAAAAAAATTGAGTTAAATACATTTTTAATTTTTATAAATAAAATTACATCTCTATGTAAAAATAATCATTCTTTTAGTTTCTTATATATAAAATTTTATCAAATGTGATTTTTATTTATATAAGAAAAGAAAACAATTTCTTTTAAAGATAAGAATCATATTTAACACATTTCCATTAATAAAATACCAAAGATATTTATTTTTAAAAAATTAAAAACAAATATTGCTCTATTTACATAGACTAAAATATATTTAACCCAAGAATTTATATTATATTTTTAAAATTTTTAATACATTATTATTATCACCTCATTTTAGAAATTAAAATAAAAATAATATTAAGAAAGTCTTAATAAATTCTTTGTGAAACTTCTATTTTCCCTTTTCATATACCATTTAAATTATTAATTTTTTTGCTCGCCTCTGCAGCTCGCAGATGTGCAAATAATTTGACTTTTGTTTTTTTTTTTCCAAAATTATATTTTGACAAATATTTTATGAATTTAATTTAAATACATTATTAGTACAATATTTTCCATTACTATTCAACTATATATTAATATGTTCTTTAATAAATTAACACTTCACGAGTTATTAATAATATTTTCCGTTTGTAACAATAATAAAACTTATGATTACTACAATATTTTTTTGATTTTTCTACTAATTTTAACTATCATTTAAATTAATAATAAAATTTTAATTAATTATTAATTAACTATAATATTACTTTTCCTAGCTTAATTTAAATTTATTTATTTATATTTCTTATTACTACAAAATAGTTAGAAAATAACTACAAATTTTAAAAATATATTACAAATTAACTAAGATTATTTTCTTAGCTAATTTGTTACTTATTTCAGGTTACCATTAATATTATAATAATTTTATAGTTAATTATTTTTACTAGAAATTAATTACAAAATAACTATTAATTTTAAAATTTTGTAGCTAATTATTTTATAGTAAATTTTAAAATTTTTTAGTAATGATGAAATAATATAGCAAGGTTTTTACACCAATAAGCATAAAAATTAAACTCAATTTGTTGAGATTCTCTTACAAAATGAAGAAATAAAATAATATTAATGTCAAGATACGAGTGACTCATCCTAAACAATATAATTTTTTTATTATAAAGTTATGCTTTAAGTGATTCTCCACAGGTGACCTAGGGAGCCGAGGGAAGAAGACAACGGAATGCTGCATCATGAAATGTTAAAACCCTATCAAAAAAATAAATATCTTCATTCAGAATGACAAAAAAATACCTCTGTAAATAAAATTTGCTATAAATAAAAATAGATAATTTACTATAAATTAAAAATAAATAATTAAATAAATATTCGTTTATTAAAAAGATAAAGATAGATAGTAAAATTTTCATATTCACGTATATTTATCGTGTAAAATTATTTAAATACTTTAATTATATATAAAATTGATTGTTCTACTTTATTTTGAATTTAAACATATATTTGAAAATTATTTATTTTAATATATATATATATATATAATTCATAGATACTCGTATAATTATTTAGAGTTAACAAAATGAGCTCTATCTAAGTTCAAAATATTTGGGTGGATAGGTCAATTTGGCCCAACCATTAGGCACGTAAGATTAGGCTGAATTTCAAAAAAGTTGATAAAAAATGAATTAAATCCATTTGAATTGATATTTTTTTTAAAAAATAATTTCTTTTAGGCATTTAGGTATTTTTAAGAGAAAAAAAAAATTGTGTCCAAACAAGTTTGATCCTATGAGTCACTAGGCCAACATGGCCCATATGAAAATTAGGCATGACTATTTCCCTCCTTGGCCCATTTACCCTCTTTAATGTAGAAGTTTGTAAAGCAAACACAGTGAAAAATGTTTTAGGATTTGAGTGTTGATTAAAAGATTGAATCGATCAGACTTAATCTTTTTGTTTATATATATCATTCTATTAATTTTTATTTATTTGATGTGAGACTTATTTTCCAACACTCTCTAAAATTCAAATGTATATATTTAGTTATTACTTGTCCCCCAAATTCAACTGGATATGTTTAATTGTTACTTGTATAGCGTAGAAATATGTAGAGTGAACATTACTTCCTAAAAAGGAATACTAATAAAAAATATGAATCAATTAGTTTTAATCTCTTCATCTTTATTTATATATATATATATCTTTATTTGCTTGATGTAAAACTTCTTTTCCATCATTTCCTTTCAAATCCAACTATATGTATTCTTTTCCATCATTTCCTTTCAAATCCAACTATATGTATTTAATTATGACTTACATACCATCATCATCTAGTAAGTTATCCATCATTTCCTTTCAAATCCAACTATATGTATTCTTTTCCATCATTTCCTTTCAAATCCAACTATATGTATTTAATTATGACTTACATACCATCATCATCTAGTAAGCCATAACTTTTTTTAGAACTTGTACTTAAGTTAGCCTCAAAAGTCTCAAATATGTACCTTCTTTTTTTTTTTTTGCTATCTTACCTTGTACTTAAGTTTCCTAGGTCCAATTTTTTCTTCTTTTTTTTTTTGTTTCATTTAGATGGAACTATTTTCGTAATTTGAATTTTGATATTACACAAAAATTTGTAAAATAGACTCAATAATTTTAGAGAAAAGATGTTAATCAAAAGATTTGAATTGATTTTAATCTCTTTACTTTTATATATCATTTTATTTATCTTTATTTGTTTAATGTGAAACTTGTTCTCCAATACCTAATAATAACTACTATAATCCCTCGTTCCAACCAAGAAAGTTGAGCTAACAGGGCAAATTTATCAGCTTACAAGAGTGAATTTTGCTTAGGCAGGGAGCTCAACATTGAATAGTAAACTTAAAAATAGATTATCCAATGCGTCCTGTATATATGATAATAATAACAAGAAACTTGTAGATAAACTGTCCTAGAAACTTCTGAAAGGAGGGTATACACATAAGTTGGACATGGATTACAAAAACCCCTGGTTGAATGTTGCTTTAATCAGTTCTGATGAGAAGGACGGAACGAAATTGGAGAGATTAATGCTCATTACCCAATAGAATTCTCATGTAGTAGTACATATTCTCGGCTGCAATAGAAAAAAAAGTTAATAATATGCATTTAGAACATAGTAATACGGTACAAAATACATTACTGCGTTGGACATACTGAAAATCAAGAGGTGAATGGGGGCATAAGCATTATATATGCATACTTTGAGTGGTGGTCAGAAATGCCTTGCATTTGTACAAACAAGAAAGAAAAAGCAAGAAAATTCATTGCATTAACATGCCCCACACATGAGAAGTAAACTTAATCTTTTTCAGCTTTCATGTAAATTGGCTTCAGACTTCATAGTCAGAACAGAAATGCCTGAACTTGGCCACTTCCAAACAAATAGTCTCCACATACTCCCTAGCTCAACCGGAGGGTTTGACTAATTTGCACGTTGTCTTAGGTTTAAATCTCATTGTCACTTTTTGTACCACAAAAATTATTGTACTTCTAAATTTTGTCCTTCCCTTTCCACCCAAAGATCCTCCTTTTCCTCTAATATCACTTTACAGAATCTTTTTCCATCATCGAACTCTAAAGAGTCCGTTTACTTTGAGAAAACATTTTATGTTTTTACTTTCTGTTATCACTTTTAATTACAAAATTATCAACCTTGTTTTCAATTTTCAAAAATTTGTACAGGAAACTGTGAAAACAACTTTTTGTTTTCTCTTTTTCATGTACAAAACTACAATTCTTTGAAAACAGAAGCAAAAGGGGCCCTAAAAACTCAGCATTTAAAACAGATATTATTTTCCTCAGTCTAAACCTACTTACCAAAATAACTTAGGTTCAAATAATGAAATAATAAACATCACATATTAATAAAGCCATAAAATAAAATAAAAATTCACATGGGAAAGTGGGACAGGTACTGAATATATTTCATATAATAGCAGAGATTTAATCAAACAAAAGAAACATGTAATTTGAACATCATGAAAAACATAGAATATCTAAATCTCACTTACCTACTATTTCCAAATTTAATAGTGTCCTTTTCCCGAAGTTCATAATATCGTTGAGGTTCAATGGGACTTTCCTGCAAAAGCAGAAAGCAACAGACAGATTCATTAGACATCAAACTTCAGCTCATTCATCACTACCAGAACAAATAAACCTAAACAAGAAATTAATCAAACTATCAAAGGCATTTAACAACCACTCACATTAATGAAAGTTTTGTTCGTGCTTCCAAGGTCCATAATGTAAGGCCTAGAACCGATCATATGTATATTAGGGTTTGCGTATTGAAAAACTTTTAGCTGTACATGAGAAGTCAGCAAAAGAAAGAATCAGGCATTACCTTATTTTTTTTAACAATGTACCATCAGGTTGCTCTTTTTCAACTTGCCTAATAAGAAAAGAAATTTTAAAAACTTCAGAAAATTCAATCACCATTAAAAACTAATAATAACAAAGGAGCCCACGTGGGGTTGCTCAAATTTATGAAATACCGGAATTGAATAACAGCATGTTGTTTGCTGCAAGATGGATGATCTGTAGGGATATCAGCAACCCTTCTTTCCCTTCCAAAGAGATAACAACTTTGGCGATGTATATAAAGGGGCTCTGTCAATCAATCATATACAACTTTTTAGCAGAAGTATGTAGAAAGCAAAAAAAAAAAAATGTTCTTTGGAAATCAAGAAATTTGTAATTTAAAATTTAGGCCATCCACGTTCTAGAAGATTTTTAATTTAACAATTTAACTGCAAGAATTGAAAAAAAAAAATGATTAAAATGAGCTGTTGAGGATTTATGAGAGAAGCAAGGAAATTGTAGACACAAAGGCATTACACTAAACAGGAAACAACCAAATGGGGAAGTAGAAAAAGAATTCAGACGGAGTGCTCATCTAATTATGCAAGGCTAACCCCAATGCACAAGGTATTAGAAACTCATCAAATAAATTGCAAAGGAAAATCTAATGCATTCATGATAAAATAGAGTAAAACCAAATAGTGACGACTGAACAACCAGAGCTTATTCCTATCAGTTAAGCATACTTCTGCTTATGTACAACAGGCAAAAGTGTTCAGGGCTGAGGGGGGAATACAAACTAGAGAACACCCAAAAGTTGATAAAAAAAAAAAAATACAGGTCTGTCAATAGCATTTGCGTGGGAAATGCTCTCACAAAATATTGACATGTAACATACAAGTTGGACATTTTTATAACATATTACAAGCAGAAGCCATAAACACTAACCACTTAACACTTCACCAGCCTTGAAAACATAAAGCCTCCATTTAATATCTGGTTTTCGAGCCTCTGCTGGTTCATTGAATAACAAAGTAACACCTGAAAAAGAAATACTGTTCAGCATACACTTGAAAATGAAAAACTCGCTTAAAAGTTAGATAGGTGGTTCTATATGTTAAAAAATAGTTAGTCTCACCTCTGACTCGATTTGTTTCAGCTGCAAGCTTTCCAGATAGCTCAAATGAAGGTTTTTGCTGCAGATGGCAAGGATTTTTCAGAAAGCCAACAGGAGTAAATCAATAAGAAAATCTACACCCATATTTATACAAAATAACAATAGTAGCTTTTAATTTGTTAAATCATATTATTTTCACTATTTTTCCTTGGATTGTAATGCAACTCAAGTTAATAGAGACAAGTTAAGCATTGGGCACACGACTTACTCTGAATTCAATCAACATAAACATGAATGTTGTCATAGTATTTTCAACATTAATAATACTTAAATATTTGTTCTCTCCTTTTCCCCCTTTCTACATTCTTAAATCACATGTCTTTCAATTTTCCTTTTTGAATGGTAAAGTCTCACTAACACATTTCTTAGTAATATCTAGAGAATGGGATGCCTCACTCTAGCCTCCATAAAGGAAAAGGACACCCAATTGAATATTATTGTGACTAGCAACAAAAACTGTAGCAAGTACTTCATATAACATCTTTGTTTATGTTCTTTGAGAAGAATGATCTCTATGCCATACAGGCTACAGTGGTAACCTTGATTAGATGTGATTCTTTCACAAACAACTAATGAACAAAAGTGAGCAATTAAACAATGTTTTTGCATGCACAGCATCCAACCCAACCAATTAGCAATAGAAGCTTCCCAAAAACCGAATGAAGAAACAACAGGACGACGCTTAGCAATGAAGTATAGGCAGGGGAGTAAACAAGCCATACTTCCTTATACAAATGCACAGTTAATTATCTGAAAGGGATCTTAACTCCTATCCACCAACACAAAAGGTCATGGAACTACATAATATTTGGACACAAGATCCTAACAAAAAAAGCACATTATTACCTTCTGTTTTTCTTCTAAAGCCTCCTCAGCAGCCTTCATCTTCCTAATAGAATCATTCTCATCATCCCTGCAGAAGCAGCAATCAGATTGCCATCATCAAAAGCTATACCAACTAGTTATAATTTATACAAAACATAGCATCCAAAGTTCCCAAATTTCTAAGGAGAGAGAAAAATACAAGAAACAACCTGAAGCCAAGTAACAAGCTAACATCATTTCAGTTTCAGTTTCATTACCAATATTTGACAATTTCAACTTTATTAAAATGAGGGTGCTGAGATCCTTTTCCGTAACTGAGGTTTGACCATTAATTTTCTCTTAAAACAGAGATATCATCTCTTTTCAAGTATGAACATAAAGATGTTTGGAACCTACCATTACATTCCATTCACAGAAAGTAATATTTAGCTCTACATGATATTCCAAGTTTGAATATTCAATCTAATGTTCTACACAAAATAAAATGTTCAAGCTCAAGGCTGCTTAAAACTATTATTTTACAAACACAATTTATTGCTCTGATGTTCTCAAAGCTAATCCTGATTGAGATCACACCTAGGCTTAGGAAGATTAGATACATGAGGTAGCCTATTTATGCACCATTATTCATCCAATCAAAGATGAGCAAAGATGGAGGGAGGGAGTCAAAGAATGTTAAAAAAATGAATAGTTTAAGGAAAAGAAGATAAAAGCTAGGTAGCATGGATACAACTATGGACATGATATGATATGACACTGTATATGGGAATATGGCAAGTTTTAAAAATCATAGGGCATGGCACAACTACAATAGAATGTACAAAATCAATCTAAAATTAACATAAAAATTTCAAATCACATTTTAAAAATGAGCATGAGTCATTATATTTATTGATATCATAGTAGTCAATCCCGGATAGCGGAATGGACTGACCAATCCTAAAACTGGGATAGTGAGGGGATGACCACTAGCAGAATACAAGGCAGAAAAGGTCAAGTAAAAAAATGAATATTGCTGCTTCCAGCAAGAAAAGGAATTAGAGAAAGAAAAGGGGAATCAGAGATAAGAGAAAAGAAAAAGGAAAACTGAAAAAGGAAAGAACAGAAAAAGAAAAGAAAAAGATACTAAAGGTTGCCAAAAACAAAGGTCACTGAAGAAGGAAGGTTGTTGGTCGAGGAAGGTCGTTGGTTGTTAGTGAAGGAAGGTTGCTGGTTACCAGACAAGAAGGAAGCAGGGTGGGGTGGGTAGAGAAGAGAGTTAGGGCAGAGAAGAGGGGTGCATGTGCGGGAGGAAGCTTCTGGAGAAGCTATTAAAAAATACGAAAACCCAAAAACACCCTCAATAACATTTAAAAATGGGGGTGTTTATGGGGTTTTCTAGACGAAATATAACCCTAGAGCGCCATCACAGCTGCTCCGCTCTGCCACTATTGTGGCCGCTCCAGCCATGACACAAAACTGCTCCGCAACAGCAGCTGCATTGCACCTCAGGTCCGCTCTGCCCCACTTTGGCCGCTATTGACTACTATGATAGATATGAAGTGTTAAAATTTATGTGTTAGTCCAATTTGTTTTGGTATAGAAGTTTAAAAAATAAGTAAAAAATTATAAAAGTGCAACTAAAAGTATTTAAAGTGTCCATGTAGTCTTTGCCATGGATATTTGTCCAATACAGTTATGACACAATATGACTAATATTTAGATTTTAGAAGTATTCATCCTTTTTAAGGTAAAAGCTTAATATTCTAGAGAACATTAATGTAGTTTTTAATTGTACATAAGAACTACCTTAATCACAAACTATTTGGGGTTTACTAGATATTTCACTCACTTATTAGTTATTACCATTAATCTTGTCCATAGCCAAACCCCACATTATTCATCATAAAATCATATCTTTCTATATCATTCCTATTTGTGACCATTAGTTCAGCTCCTATCCTCTTTGATTAATCTGATAGAAAACCAGTATCTTATCACAGAGAATAGGGAAAATCTCCCCTGATTACAACACTGCAGAATTTCAAGAGTTTGCATCTCCTAATGCCATGAGGCCCTAATTGCTTCTCACAAAGGACAAGATGTCCTCTCTCCACCTCCCTTATTATTTATGGGCAACATGCCGTATTTGTCAGACCAACTAACCTAACTAACTAACTGATGGGTATCTATCATAATCCAACTCAGACTTTCCAACAGTAACATTTATATTTCTATCTCTCTCTATATATTATACATTTACAAATTATAACCTATATAAATGTCTATGTCTCGTTTGATTTCCAATTGAAGCTACCTATTCTTCAAACTGTTGTCTTCATTTATGATACATTACCTTTGGTCATTATTTTATAAACTTTGTCATTTTAGGGGGTGTTCTTTCAGACATTATGTTATTCAAAGTCCCAACATTCTGAATCATACCCCATAACTATATGATCATCACATGCATTGACTCTCACTTCTTCAAATCTTTCTTCACTTCCATCTTTGTCATTCAGCACACAAAATAAGTCATTTATAGAAGCACATATTCCTAAATTCTAGCATACAATTTAATGGCTTGTATAAGGTTAAATGCTATCATCTCCTTTGAATATTCATACTCATCTATCCATTAAACTTCTTTTAAACATTTTCTTCTGATTACACTCCAGACATTCTTTTTACAAATTCAAACAATCACCTAAAGATTTTTCTTCTCCTAAGCCAAATGTTACCAACAACCAACAAAAATACAAGCCTTATGCTTCTAGGTGGGGTCAACTATATCATCAATCAATGCAATTGAGCTCCATCAAAAACAAGTTTTCAATGAGTGTATTTTCCCAAACCAAACATCAATCAGATTAAAATCATATGCTACGGTTAACATCAGTACACTAGCTTTGTTCCATTCACCAAAGCAATGATCCAAGATAAGCTTTCAAGTGCTCCACTGTGATTCTATACACGTTCATACAGATCTACAATCTTACCTCTACATGCATGTCAATATAGCACGCCCCAGCTAACTTTGACCCAATTTAACTGCATTTAGGTTTAGTACAGTCATTACTACAAGGAAACACCCCCTATGGATTATAACATAATTTTGGATTTAGATGCATGTTCAATGACTTGATAAGATCACAAAATAGTTGCCACTCTACAGTAACCTTCCCCTTTTATCAAAGTTTGGTACTGTGTATAAACAAGAAAGGCACCTTTTTTAAGATTCAATTTGAAAAAACTGAATTTGCAGTATATTGAAGAGCAAATAATTATTCCAAAATGCAGTGCTCCTATTAATAGATTTGGCTTAAAATTTAAATCAAAACCAACAATCAAACATTATGGTGAACATCAACCAGCACAGCAATACTTGAATATGCAATTCAGAGTTGAAACAGCAGCTTACATTTGTTCAGCTCCTCTTGAATTTATCATCTGCAAAATTTACACAACAGTCCAGATAAGCATAAATTCTAGAGAACAGTGAAACCCTAACATGCAAAGAAGTTCAAAACAGGAATAAAGAGACCATAAAGATGGGAGAAAATAAGGGGAAATGAAAAATTATATGCCAAAAGTATGGAAGAATATATTAATCAACATTTTGGGAGCCAAGAGGGGAGGCAGGACATAGGAATTTGGAAGTGTCTCTTCCATTCCAAATTAGCAACAAAAGACATGTAAAATAATATAAACAAATTGTTCCCTATTGAAGCCCAAGGCTCATCTCTACTAAGCTCCATTGACTTCCCCTCAGCACACCCTCGCCACAACCAAGAAATAGAAAACAAAAGAAAGCAAGAAAACCATGAAGACAAATAATGAGGTACAGAAATCATAAATTCCTCCTTCCCTCTATCCTCAAAAAGCATGGCATGAACATTACTATAGAGAAAAGGTGATTCCAAAAAAATTTAAATCCGTGATCATTTGAAAAACAATCACTAATATACAAGTGTATATATACGCTCACAATCCCATATCTCACAGTTATCATCAGCTCATCGCAGGACCTTTCCGATTAACTCCATTAAATCAATGCTTCACCAATCACTTGTCATCACCAATCTTCATTATAAATTAAGAATCACTCAGGCATCATGTTTATTATCATGCTTATCATCCTCACTCACCTATGATCTATCAATTGTTATTGCTTCTTATTTCTGTGACTGGGATTCAGATTCTCTATTGTGTGGTGACTTAAGAGTTCTGTGGTTTAGGGTTTATCAACTTCAGTTCAATGAGTACATTTTTTTTTCTATTGTAAATTTCTTCTTATTTTTCTTTTGTTTACTCTGTCTAATTCTTATTGCAACATCATTTTTTTATATTTTAAAATATCTAGTATTTTACTACATAATAATATTTATTTGTGTATTACCCCCTGAAATATCAACCTCAAGGATTAATAAACATTTCTTCAATAAAGTAGGAATGTGATTAATAATTGCTCTTTGATGTTCTGGAATTTCAAAGGCTTTGTTAGAATTAAAACCACTGTACATTTCCACAATTTTTTCTTTCATTCTTCCTACCTAAACTAAACCTCAAACAAGGCAACCCATAAGGTATTCTTATGATTCAGGGGACAAACTGGCATCTATATACTGTGACCAAATAGCCAATCTTATGCAAAGGAATTTTCGTTGAGTAAATTTAACTTTTGCTTTTAATGAATTTTCATATATATATATATATATATATATTCGAATTTCTTGATGATTAATCTATTTAATATGCATTGATCAATGTTTTGACTCTGATTCTATGTTATCTTTACTTTCATGTTTGTCTGCTCTGCATGTGCAGTGTTTAACTTCTTTTTGGAATTTTCACAATTTACAATCCACTGTAGAAGTCCAGGATTTGGCAACAAATGTTGTCTTTGAGTATTTTCTTATTCATTTATACACAAGCACATTCAAATATTTGATAATGTGCAGATGTTTTATGTTTCTATGTTTCCACTTTCTATGTAGTCAACTAGTCATCAGTTCATAAACAACTAAAGTTGTTTTATTCTCAAAGTAATGTATTATTTCTTATCAAAAGATTCCTCTCTCTTTGGCAATAAGAGTGGCTTCCCTCAGAGGGAAATTGCCTTGCATATAAAGCCACCTCCCTCTGATCAATTGTGGTATGGTTTCACATCAATGCCAGACATTGATTTTAACTTGGAGTCGTCTGCTGGAGAACATAAGATTACTAGTGCACACTTTACTTTATTCCTGGTCAACAGGCTAAAGGTACAACTAGCTCTCCTTCCATTTGATTTATAACTTATTGAAAGAATTCAAGTTATAGATTACTCTTCCCCTGGGTTTTTTATTATTAGGGTTTACAAATTTGAAAAATTTTGTTCATTTGAATGTGGATTTTTTTTTCTTCAACTATTTACGAATATTTTGTCGTCAATATCATTAATTATATACAAATATTTTTAAATTTTCTTTTTCCTCCCTTTGTCAAATTATATGGACTTCTTTTTAAGTGGTAAATGTTCTCTCACTACCTTTCTCTTGAGTGACCAAACATAGAATTCTAGCTTTGTTAATATCTTTTTCTATTGTATGGATGCTGAACAATAATTTCTTGCTTAATATCCTTGCCTATGTGTGTGCGTGTGTGGTGTTCAGCAAATAACATGGCATAAATTTATTGCAAAATGCTTCTGTCCATAGGCAATGGTGCACACCTGCTTCTGTGTTAGATACTTAGATACTCTTAATTTCAGACGGGGTTCATTATCTTTGAGTGGAAACCTTCATTTATGGATCAATCTCTCATACCTATCAAAACTAATGCAATTTCTATACCTTAACCTTACCAATCAGTAGTAGTTTATGTGTATAGGAATATAGGATGATACATCTTAAGGTGGATTTAAGATACAATAGGTATTATCGATACCAATAATAAACAAACTTAAGTTTATTTAACCGATCAATTAACACATTAAAATAAGAGTTAATTCCGTTGAGAAGTGGCTTAAGAAAACAATTTCACAATAATTATTAGTAGCTATTGTCCTAATCACTTATATTAAGTGGTTAACCTTGTCTCAGATTTGGTTAGTTACACATAGTCACATACTATTACCTGTGTTGGGGTCCATTAATTTAAAAACAGTGTGTGCTTTTAAAATTTGAAAAGTGAATATTTCGTTTGGAGTTTGCTTAGAGAAGTACAGAGTGCTTTTCCTCTCTGTTATATCTTGTCCCCTCTTAAACAAAATCCTTCTTTAATAGTTGTGTTAGGAAACTCATAGTGAGACAAGAAAAAACAGAAAGAAAATGAAAAAGAATGCTTTGGCAGTGTTTATTAAATTACAAAGAACCTAAACAGAGGATTATCCGTCCAAGGTTTCCCCTTTCTACAACAGAGCTGATGCTCAGTTTATCAAATGATAACAAAAACAGAATGCCCACTCTTGTATGCTCTCCTACTATTTAAGCTAATTCCCTACCTAACTTCAACAACCCAACTATTCTGACGAACTGAGTAACTACTCTCTGGCCTATCATAGTGCATATGTTTTTGACAGATACCTTGTTTTCTTTTTCTTTGGAGTTTGTCTAGAGGAGTACAGAGTGCTTTTCCTCTGTTGCATCCTTTCTCCTCTCTAACAGAAACTTTATTTAACTTCTGTATAACACCAAATAGTTGTGTACTGACAGAACTATTGACATCCTTATATTGGGCACACTTATAATGGACTGAGAAATGTGTTTATACTTCATATCTCTTTAGAAAGTATAACAGCAGAGAAGACTGAGAAATATGTTTAAACTTATATCCCTTTAGAAAAGATAAGAGTAGCTTTCACTTGCAAACTGAATTTAATTTTGCTCCCACAGACAGGAACTCAGGAAACTTCGGTGCTCCCAAATTGTGAAAGTGTATGCATCCCATGGATGTTAGCAGAAAAGGATGATTGGTTCCTTGAACTGGTGCTCCATTCATATGGTTTAACCAAGAATTTGGAAACAAGACTTCCACTTAAATTGAGAACAATAACCAACCTTCTGATGGAGTGAAAGCTAGATTGAAAGCTGGTGCAAGCACCTCAAGTAATGAATGATACAGAGCACAAACAACAAAATCCAAGGAGTGCCAAATCTAGTCAAGAAGCAACTAGCAAATCATCATATTCTCTAGCACTTCCACCAAATTCCTCTAATTCAGTAACACTAGAAAGCAACAGAGTTTGGAAGAACTGAATACACCATTGTTAGAGAATGACAAACCTCAAAAAACTAAAGATTTGAAAGAATTCACAACATCATCATTACAGAATGAAAACTACTTGAAACTAATGAAAAAATAGAGAGATTAATTGCAAGTCCCAATCACAACACACAAGTGTGATGATGGAGACACAAAATCATTCTATTGGGACTGCCAGAGAAAATGGGGAGAAGATAAAGGATGCTTGATTTGGGAAAGATGAGCTAGAAATTGGAAGAGAAAAGGCATCATATTGAAGAAAAGAGCAGGCACATTGTTGAGAAGATGCAAGGACCATAAGAAATATAAACCAGGTAAATGGCAGAATGTATATGTGTTGTTTATGATCTGTTAATCATACAAAAGACAAGTATTACCCATACACCAGCAGAATGTGGGGTATCAGACATTGTTTCATTAGATGAGTTTTGTGTTTTCAGGGTGCTTAGATGATCAAAATTTAAATGGAACGAGATATACACTAATGATCCTAGTGCATAAAAGATTAATTCATGTAATCTTCTTGTAAATTTGTTGTAGCCAAACTGACATAAACACTTCGTTTGCCAAACACTCTGAGATCTACTCATATATCAAAGGAAGCTTCACATTTTCTTAAATAGTTAAATTACCTCCAAAACTCTACATTCCACAAATTCAATCAAAATCTAGTAATACCTAAATTTCCACCCAATCCCCTTTCTAGCAAAAATCACCACCAACACCATCTCCCAAACCACATCCTCACCATTTCAATTCCAACAACAGCATGCTTCAAATTCTTCAATTCAGCAAAACAACACACACATACCAAACAAAAGAAAAAACAAACAACTGAAATAAAAAAAAAAAAGGAACCAGAAGAATTGATATGAACGAGGGTTGGATATCACCGGACACCTCATCACGAGGTTTTGCATTAGCGGCGGAGGCGTGTTGATGCGGCGGAGACTGAGATCTATGCCGGCTCCTCCCATTGCGGTCGCGCTCCGGAGACCTCTCGTGTCTCGACCGCGACGATTTGTTACTCCTTCCGCCACCGTCGTCATTCTCCGTTCTCTTATCTGATTTGTTACTCCTTCCGCCACCATCGTCGCTCTCCGTTCTCTTCTTCTCCCTCCGTTCATTCGCGTCCTTCTCCAAACCTCTCCCTCTGTTACTGCCATGGGTCCTATCGCTCTCGCGCTCGCGTTCGGATTGCGCTTTCTTCAACCGCTTCGTTCGCGGCGACGAAGAACGAGAGCGAGTAGGAGGATCCGGCGAACCCGAACCGGTCCGAACAGGCTTCGCTGAACCGCGGCCGGAATGCTCCTTTCTGTCTCGCGGCGGCGGAGACACGCTGTGGTGGGTCCGGTGACGGCGAGAGGAGGGAGAGTGGTTGCCGGAGGAGTGACGACCCATGGTTGTAACTGTGGTCCTTGCTGTACAGAATCAGAATCGAAAGTTCCAGAACCTAATTAAGCTACTGACACAACAACGCTACGCATTGTTTGTTTGTTATTGCTTCTTCTTTCTGTGATTGGGATTCAGATTCTCTATTGCGTGGTCACTTCACAGCTCCGTGGTTTAGGGTTTATCAACTTCAGTTCAATGAGTACATTTTTTTTTAATGTAAATTTCTTTCTATTTTTCTTTTGTTTTCTCTATCTAATTCTTACTGCAGTCTCATTTTTTCAGGATCAATGTCATTTTTTTAGATTTTAAAATAACTAGTATTTTTCTACATAATACTATTTATTATTATTATATTTATATTTTATAATAGATAAATATTTTAAATATATAAACTAGGTTATAATTAAAATTTTATAATTTATTATTGTATTATAAATTAAAATATATAATTCTATCTTTTTATTTATTTATTTGATATTTTATTGTTAAAAAGTTAATTTAATCTTTTAATTTTCAAAATCACATTAATATTATACTTTGCTACCCAATTAAGGATGACCTTATTAGATTTACATAAGTGACAATTCTAAGTTACAAGTAGCATCAGTTTTAATCGCCATTATAATAATTTAAAATTTAAAATTAATAATAAAATACTATTAGCTAATAAAATTACAATTTTAAAATTATGATGGTTTTTAACTAATTTTTATATTATAAAAAATAAAAATTAATCTAATAAAAATTTATAATATTAATAATACTGTAAATTGTTATAAAATATAGGGATTTCCAAAATTGTGTCCTTCTCAAATACAGGGATGGCTCACCTAATTTATTAGGGAAGTACCTTGCCAAGAGGATCACCTATTGAATTGTTTCGCATAAATAAACTGTGTAATATATGGGGAGAAAAGTAAGGGATGTTCATTGGCCATTAATGTTTCAAATTATTTCTATATGGAACTGTCCATATGAATTACTCCTTCCGATATTTTATTTATATATATAATATTAATTTATACTCATTAAAAAAAGTTAGTTAAAATTGGTTTAATTGTATTAATCTTATTCAATAATAATTTTTTTCCTAAATTATCTTTCATTTAAATTTGATATAAGAATAAAAAAAATTGAAAATACCCTCTAATAAATAAATAGCATTTTAAAAATAATTTCATTAAATAAATAAAATTAGTTTATATTTATTTATATTTGAAACCAACACTTATAATTTTTTTTATTTATATTCAAGACTAGATTGAATATCTTGTTTGTCTTTAACTATGTATAAAAAGTAAAATGTGTGACTTATCAATTTTTTTTCTTTTTAATTTTGGGTAAATTTTGACCTATCAAATTTATTAATGGATAGTAATGTTAAATGATTTGATAAAATGTCTCCTTTGATTTATATTTTTCATTTCATTTAATCATAGTTTTAAACTATATTACTGCGCACAAGTATGAGCTGTTTTGAAAACTTGGGCTTTTGGTCATCCTGGACGATCCTTTCAACAACAAATCACTGGATGTAATTATTTTTTATGTCCCCTTTTCTTAAATGGAGATGAAGGGACCAAAATATATTTAGTTGTTCTTATAAAAGAATTCAATCCTTTGCATTACACATTCAAGGTAATCAAATTTTGTCTCTTAGGAAGTCTTTTCTAACTTGAAGATTAGAAATTGTTAAGTCTCTTATGGACCGTATCTATTCTTTTTTGTTAGTCTGTCAAAAGCAACTAGATTAACCTGACATTACAACTTATGATGGTATAACTCTTTATCATCAAATTTTAATACAGTGCAAACCTATTCGTAGTGGTTTCACATAATAGTTTAGACCATGAGCAACTTCCTATATTGCTCCCCTAAATGTTATTAAAAAGAGAAATGTTTTTTTTTTTAAATATTAGCTAAATTATTTTTTATTATGTATTGAGGAATGTTGAGAAAATCCTATGCAATTAATTATATTATATATGATGGCAATTTTTACTTAGTCAGAATTATTCCACAAATTAATTATTTCGAAAAATATAATATTACTTTATTAAAAATTGTTGAAATTATTATTAGTTACCAGTGTAAATAGAAGGATATTGTTGAGAACTACAAGCAGAAGTAAAAGCTTGGTTTACTACAATAAATGATTGAATTACAATAAAGGCAATTATGCTTTTGTAGATTTTCTACCTTTTGGTTAGACTCATTACTATAAGAGAAAGCTAAGCAAGGGGTTCATGTATAAGTACTATTCTCATCGATATAGTCAATTTTGTTTGTATTCTTCATAGTCAGAAACTTTTGTCTCTTTTTATAAGATTGAATTACAATAAAGGGAATTATGCTTATGCCATTAAATGATTTTTCAGATCTTTCATCTTTGTGCTTCAATACATGGAAGTTTCTCTATTGTAATGCGACTTACAAGTAGAGAAGGTCCAAGTTCAATGGCATTGTAGGGTCCATTGTAACATGCATTTAACCATGTCGCATTAAGTTTATTCTTTGCTTTCATTATTTTTTTACTTATTTTTATTTTTTATTTTTAAATTTAAAATATTTTTTTAATCTTCATATATAAAATATAGTTGGTTATAATTCCCGCTTCATAAAAAAAGTACACGTAATTATACGTAACGTATATAATCAAAAATTAAATAATATTATTAATTTTAAAATTTCTTCTCCATTAATTTTTAATTTTTAATTATAATGATGACTTATATTTTGTTTGTGTAATAAAAAATAACTAAATCATCTATTTTTAAAAATGAAGGAACTAAAAAATAATTTTAAATTTAAATGAAAAAAAAACAAAATTAATCTAAATTTGAGACATAAAAATATTTTTAAGCATTTTTCTTATTCAAATTTTTGGCAGTTACAAGACAACTACAATATTTAAAGATATTATTGATACACTGTTCACTGTAGGGCTTCGTTGTTTTTTTTTTTAATTGATGCAATCCAATCATTTTATATTACAAATATTATTGAATCAGATTTGTCTTGTTTAATTGATATAACATAATATTGTCATTGATATTTTAGCGTTTAAAGAGTGGAAACCACTTTAGCCATGGAGTTATGCCTACTTCTACTTTTGGGGTTAATGCAAAACAAGTAGTTTTGCCTTGCACCAGTTCTATATTTTTGCTTTGGAATTGTTTTCTGAAATCATCTTCTTTAGAACTATTTTTAGGTGTTGAACGATGGTTTTCTTGCTCAAAATTTTGTTTTTGGAGGGGGTGAAATAATAGCTGAATACATTGTCACATTGTCTCTCTACAAATAACATAACTACTTGCCATCATATTTCACTTGCATTTGTCTTGTGAAAAAAGGTTTTTTAGAGGGAAAAACAACATGAGAGTAACATGCAACATGAGAGTAAAAAATGCTCTATTATCTTCATCTATGTAAATTTGTTTCTTAACATGAGAATAAATAAACAACTTGCCTTAGTGATGAATGAGGTAACATGCAACATATGTTGATGGCTAGCAGTTTCCGGTTGATTTTTGTCCTTGAATCCATCACTATCATTTGCTTCGAGTTCATTTTTCTGGCTTTGTGGATCTCAGTTTTTGAAGAGTGCTTATGTCTAAGTTGTTTTCAATGCTTTTGTGGATCTCATAAATCATCCTCATAAATAAGTTATTTCAAAGGCTCAAAAGTCTCTATTGTATATCACAAATGAATCCCATTGCAATGAAAAAGTTAGTGTGATTAAAAAATTGCATATAAATCATTAAAAAAATTTCACTTCGTAATCATATAATTAATATATAGCTTTATATTCTGTACATTCATTAGCATGATTGTTAGTCTTCTAATATATAGACAATGTGATTTATAAGTTTTGTATCGATAAATTTCTTTGTAAATATTTATAAGAAAAGAATAAGAATTTTTTTTATAAATTAAAATTAGTTTATATATAAATTAATTTATAAAAAAATTTTCATATTAATTTTTCTAAAATTTGATTTTTAACTTATACATAAACTAGTTTTAATTTATAAAAGAACTTATTTATTTATTTTTTATTTTTTAGGTGATTATGGAAAAATTTAAATAAACCCACCTTAAATTTATATCTTCTTAAAGCCAAGGAACCTACTGGATATATTTATGAATCGATTAATCTCTAAAAAAGTGTCCATCTAGTTATAAAGAAGACAAATAGACACTTTCAAATACATTTAAATTCCACAAAATCTTCGTATCTTCTATCAATTCCACACTCTTCATGTCCCTAGCCACCAACTGTTACTAACACTTCCACCACTATATAAATCCTAAGCTAGTTTTCATTTCATTGATGAATAACTAACAAAAATAGACTTGTGTTTCTTTTTTTGGATTTCTATGTTGTCGATCACATGTCCTTGCACTTATTGAAAAACACAATATCATTCTGCCTTAAAGTTGTTGATATTAGAACTTTGAATCAATGATATGATATGTGCATACAAGAATGGTTGTTGTGCATGCATTTTTCTTCTTAATTTATAGTAGATTGTAACTCATTTCTGTTTTAATTTGTTGAATCTGAAACCTTTGGTTGCAATAAATCACCTCGTACAATTATGCTAAACTATAATAAAAATAAAATGGAAGACTATTTTAAAATTTAACTAATAAAACAAAAAAAATGCTTAATATAATAGCAAATACAAGTATTAAAGTTTCAAATATGTCTCCTCAAATCTTGATTTTGTAACCATAAACATTGACTTATGAAAATAAGTTAGTTCACACTGATTTTTATGTTTTTTTATTTTTTATTTTTATTAATTTTGAAATATCTTTTTTTTTATTTTTTTAATTTAAATATCTAAATATCTAAATGTGTTATTTTATTTTATCAGTTAGTTTACTAAATACTTTTAATTCAATAAGTTAATTTATAAATTTGCAGTGTTTTAATTCTTATAAGTTTTAACTATCTTATAAGTTTTCAATTGGTTTATAAGATTTTAGTAAGCTTATAAACTAATTTTACTAAATATATTCTAAGTATTGCATATTGTAATTTTCTTTTATATATATTGAAAAGTGACATTTCTTTTATATAAAAAAACTTGCCTTATATTGAAATATATGTTAAGTAAGACTTAGCATGCCTTATATTGAAATGTATGTTAAGTAAGACTTAGCATGGTTGAAAATAGAAAATAATGTTCACACACTACAAAAAAATATGAACATTTTTTTTGAATCTGAATCTTAGTGTTATCACATCAGAGTTACATACAATAACTGTAGTGTAGTGTGAATCTTATTATTATTTTTTTATTTTATATCACTTTCGTTTTACGTCACCTTATACTTCTTCAAATATTAAATGTTAACACACAGGATAGGGAGTTTTTTTTTTTTTTTTTTAAAAAAAATATATAATAAAAAGTGAAAAACAATGTAAAGTAACTTGAGTTTAAGAAAAGGAAAGAAGAACTATACATGATGGCAAACTGTTTTATCAAACATAGACATTATTTGGAAGCCTTATGGACCAGCATCCTTAAGGTTATTATTCTATGAATTCTGCAAATAAATTCAGATGAGGTACATTTTATGGATTATTATTGTTAATTTCTATTAAAATTTTGTATTGAATTTGATTATTTACGAAATTCAAAGTTTGATGTGGAATTATTTCTTTTAGGACCATGTGTGGCTATTATGATATTTTTGGAATATTTATTTATAACAATTAAAAGGAAATTAATATCTTCTTTTGGGTCACATTTTATCAAAATTATTTTATCCTTTAATTGTTTTTAAAACTACCACTACTTTCTTATACTCTCTCATTTTCTATTTAACACCTATTCTCTCTTTCTTTTTTATTTTATAAAAATATTGAGAGTTACGAAATGCCTTTCTTTCCTAATATAAATTACGAATTTGAAATTAAATTTGTGTATCTTAGGCAAACTAACAAGTGATTTATCCTTATTATACGCTAGTCTCGAACTCCAAGTTTAGACTGTCACAAGATCAAGTCAAATTAAAATCCCAAAGAATTAATATCATTTTAACATAAGAAATGAGACATCTTATTTAATGGATCTATACAAATCTTGATCTATTTTTTTGCCTGAATTAATAAGAAATATATATTACTTTTTTAGGGGCACATTCTATTTGAAATAAGCAATAAGAAAAGGAACTTAATTTTGAATAAGATTAGCATAAAGAAGCTCATTCCAAGTATCTGGGACCCCAGCTAGGCACCAGTGGCTGCAATCCATGTCCCTATGCCCTCCATGTCCATAAACAGAAGGGTGACCATCTTTCCTTAGCTGTGATAGGGTAGTAATATTCAGCAAATACACATGCTTTTGCATGGCTCCTAGCACTTTTTCTAATGCCAATTCTGCTGGAACTGGACCTCCTGGATACCTGAATCCCAACACTGGCCTAGTTTCCCCTTCACAAAATTTTGCTCCTGGCTCACCCCATTTCTCTGCACTGGAACAATTCATACACAACTGAACTCCAATTTTACAAAATTATTTATTAATTTATTGTTTACATATATATATATATATATATATATATATATATATATATTACAATGATCCCATACCTTTTGTAAATAAAATTTTTATATGGTAAAATTGGGCTGATACATTATCTAGTTTTTAATTCACAAAAATCATCAACAGAGTTTGTAACACTCCTTTTTGACATAATTTTTTTTATTGGGTGTAACAATGTGTTAAAGCTAGCACTCCTCTATCCTCACCTTAGGAGGATTTTATTTGCACCCATTTGTTCTCTTTGCAACTGTCGTCCGTTTTGTAGTTTATTTTACAAAAAGCAAACTCCCTAAAAGTTAAATTTTGAAAATATAATTATTTTTTTAATATATTAAAAAAACTAGTTTTCATTGTAACTATTTTTTAATACATTACAGAAACTAATTTTTATAATGTATACAAAACAACCATAAGGAGCACTCACAGAAAACGACGCGAGGGAGGTAAAAGGGAATCGGTTGAAAATGAGAAGGAAAGGGTATTTTTGGAATATTAAAAAAGTGAGGGAGGTGTAACGAGAAAAAAGCTGCAAAAAAAAAAGAGCCCTCACCTTATTTTATATGATCCACGTTCATGTTCAGTGGTTGATGGGTTGGCCTTAAATATATGAAGTATTTTTTTAATTCACAATAAATAAAACCTAATATTTTTCCCAACCTCCCCTAATGGTCATCGATAATAGGATGAAGAGTTAAGTTTCATTTATTTATATTTATACAAAAGATTTTATTAACATTATGTATTCTAAGGTGAAAGTTTAAATGCTAAAATGAGTAAAAATCATTTTTTCTTGAAATTGAGGTAGGTAATTTATGATTGACTCAAACTTAGGCTATCATACACTAGTATAAATTAATTATAGTTATTAATATAATTATTATTATACGACAAACCAACCTTGTTTTAGATACTTACTTTAGATGATCCGGAGAGACTCCTTGAAAGAATACCCTTGTTTTGGTAGGATCAATATTGTCATCAACCCATTTGGCCCATGTATTCAACGCTTTCTCATATGCAACCAAGCGATCCATGTCTCTGATAAAATGATTTCCTTCTTGAATGAAATCCCATCTACAAGCCCAAATCATAGGAAAAAGAGACAGAAAATTATAAAATTTTCCTTGTGAAATAGGATGAAGAGTGAAATTGGCTATGGGGTTTTACATACGGTTGTTTTCTTCCCGTGTGAAGCCACCAATGCCAAGAGTTAAATATCAATACATCTACTCCTTTCCATGTTTTGCCAGCTTCAATTGAATCTAGTTTCAACACTCGACCAATACTTTCACCAACAATGTCCACCAGAAATGCATTGCGTGAGAACATTACCTTAATATCATATGTCTGCAAATTATGTGATACAACAAAGTTACGTGGTATTTTGACCCAAGAATTGAACCTGATGTTAAGATTGTCACTAGAACAAGTTTCTAGTTCTAGTTTGAAATTTAATTCATTGTTGTTAAATCAAGACTAATTCTATGCCAACTACTGACCAAACTATATGTGGAGTTGTAGACATGTTTGTTTTGTATTAGACTACGAGTTAATATATACCTACTGTCATAGCAAACATATGTTATGTGAAAATACATCTAAAAATATGTGGAAATAAAAGATTTGTTTATCAGTCATGGATGATTAATAAATTACTAATTTTGAGCAAATGTATGTAGTAGACGTTTGCCAAATTTCCAACTGGGTCAACGCCTGATAATACAAATATTAACGATTCTAGTTAACCTAACTACTTGAATTATTAAATTACACATTATTCATGGTTGTTGGCTAAGCTAATGATTAGAATTAGAAGTTTCAATAATTGATTAGTTAAGCACATAATTAAAATGATTTTTTTTTCACAAAATAAGACAAGTGTTCTGTTTTCTTCGGGGTGGACTTATTTCAAACTAAAGAAATTTTTAAAAGCTTTAACCATTATTTATTTGTAATATTTTTTCCTCTAGATATATCTTTCTTCGTAAAAGATCATGTTTAAACGACGTTTGATATTAAATATAAACACTTCTATTATAATAAGAATTTAAATCTTAATTCACCATGTGAAATTAATTTATTTTGCTAGATTTAATCCATCAATATCAAAAAATATCTATGTGATTGCTTCAACCATGTCAATTAGTGCCATTAGTATTTTGCGTTATCGATTAATTAATTAATAACTAGTTATTACTTAGTAATACAATTATGCTATATTAAAATTTATGCAGATAACTTAACAAATATAATTCGTTTCTCCTCTACTTTTGTCGGTGTGTTTTCAACAATTATGTTGGTTCTTCTGTTATCTGTCTGGATAATTAATTAAAAAACATGTGATTACTTTTCAATGATGGACACATGACACCAGAGATTACATCAATCCTTTTTATCAATACCACCTTCCTTCTAATAAATTGTTTGGTTATGGCTTTATTTGCATGTGCCGCAATCTAATATCTTTAGTCTAATAGTTAACTAAGAGACCAGTTGTTAGAATGCATTATTATATATATTACATGATTGCATTTAAATTATCATTGCTTGACAGCAATGCTCTATTTAATTTCAAGATTATCCATTCATGTATGGTTGCAACCCAATTAAATTTTTATTTTGCAACTAATCATTTGGAGTCGAAATTCTAAGCATAACCACTTTGACATAGCTCAAGTAATTGGTGTGAATGTAAATTTTTGAGATGTCATATATGTATAGTTTGTGATGAAAAATTATTAGGTACTCTGATTGGAATTATTATGATCTTCATTAAACTTCACATTATTAATTATTTTTTATAAATTAAAAAAATTGAATGTTATGTTGAAATTAATTGGGACTAGAGATAAGTGGTAGTCAGATATTACTTGATAATTTCTAGGTAGGGATAAAAACTAAGAGAATAGAAAGAAAATTAAGAAAAATAAAAGACAGAAGAGTTCTAACCGAAAAGGTGAAAATGGAGAGACCTCCATTCCTCACTAAGGTGTATGGGGCATGTGGCACAGCTGTGTGAAGCATGCATGTGAGTGATTGCCATTGATTCAAACTCAAAGAGTCTCCCACAAACATGATACTCTTCCCTCCAAGTCTTCTTAAGAAATCTTCACCGTTGAATCTGCAAAACAACAAGGTTCATTCAAAATGACCATAAGTGGGTCCAACACATCTTGTATGGTCTTAATGGTCATTAAAATGGTCTTTTGTTTGTATCTAATGTAGCATGTGATCCTATTTGAGGACAAATTGGTTGAAAACAACTTTACAACAGCACACTCTTAATGGAGAAAGTCTCTGCCGACTTATGCACTCAACTAATATGGTAGTTTAAATATATAAGCCTAACTTACCTAATTAGTTGGTAACTTGAAGGGAGAGTCCAGAGGGAAAAAATATATATAAAACAAGCAACAAGACGTGTTTTGTTGATTAAAGGATAACAAATCATAAATTTAATGAAAGCTTTAAATTGTGGTCACAGTTGCATTGCCATCCTTGTCAGAGAAATTGCAGATAAATATGTTCCTTTGAGTTTATACCTAAAATTACATGGACCATTTTTAAGAGCTTGAGATAATCATTAATATTCTTTAATTGATCTGATGAATAATGGGTTAGGAGAAATCTGAATAATTGGATAAAGTTAACTGGGGTAGGCTGTTAAAGACTAAAGATCAAGCTGGATCATGACATAACTTGGAATTGTGGTCTCCAGCTTGGTATTACATGGCCCATTGGCCCTCTCATAAGACTAAACAAGTTCATCGTTTTCCAAAGGAACAGTGTTTGTTTGTTTGTTTCCTTTTTTTTTTCTTTTCATTTTCTTGCCTTTCTTTTCTTCTCTTTTCATTTTGGGATGAGCAAAATTTTAAATCAATAAAAGGATATTTGGAAAATGGCAGCAAAGGAGTGAAAATTATGCCAACTTTAAGTTAGATTTTATCAGAGTATTAGGAAATAAAAATAGATAGACTATTGTACTTTTTTTATGATTTTATAATTACAATAGCATTGTTATAATATTAAAAAAAAATTCAAGTTTTATGTAAACTAAAAATAATACTAATGAATAGAACAATCCTGGCCTTATGAACTAATAATTAGAGTTAATATATAAATGAGAAAACCCTCGTTTTATGAATTTATAATTAGAGATGAATTAATTATTATCTCGCGTAGGAAGAGACTGATGCTATTGGAAAAAGTTACAAACAAAAGAGACTGATGCTGTTGGAAAACCTCCAAAAACTTTATATCACTGTTGTAATTGCTCACGCAATATCAGTAGTGAGCTCTTGATTTGTCTTAATAAACAAGTAAAATGTCTTTTTTGGTTCAAATATTTTCCTTTTTAAGTTGTGGTTCACTGTTTATAGAGATAACAAGTGGGCCTTGAGGAATTACGAAATCTCCATCAGATATTACATTTGATTTAATTACGGGATCTTCTGGCCTAATCCTTAATCTCAAGGTTCTTCATTCTTTTTTGTTTTATCATAAAGTTTGACAAAGGTCTTTTACCCATATAAGGTGAACTTATTAATTAGTTGTTGATTGGTACTCTTCATGAATTGAGTTCTATAATTCCAAGAGTTAAAAGGATTTACATTGGGTTTCCTTGAAGCAAAATACTAGTTAAAGATACTTCCTCTAGTTTTAACTACGTGTATACCATGACTGAAGTTTCCTTCCTAATATTCTAATTTTCCTTGAGCTAGTTGGAAATTTAATGTCCACGGTTTTTTTATTATTCAAAAAGTGAAGGCATGCTAAAAAAATGAAAAAGTTTTACACGATTTTTCTTGTGAATGTAAGAGTTTTCTCACTCTCAAATGGCCATCCTAGGTATGCAATTAAAGTTGATCAGAAACAACAAAGCTTGGTAAAATTATAGTTGAAAATACCAACAAAAACAAAGAACCGTAACAGTAACATCACTAGAGAACATTTCAAAAATCAATTTGTAAGAATCACATTTTTATCACGAAGAACTCTGTCATGTTAAAAGAAGAGAAAGGGAAAATGAACTCCATGCAAGATATTTTCCATACATATTAATTATCTTCTATTTAAAGAGTAGAATATAAAACAATAACCGCCAATGTTATTAAAATTAGTGTTATATATATATATAAAGTTACAAAAAAATTAAATTGATATTTTAATTAATTATTATTTTATAATTAATATTAGAAAATTCATGTCACACTCAATTCATACTAGGCTTGAACCCCACCATCACTGAGAAGAAACAATTTACTAGTTCTCGAGAAATTTTACTTGCTACATAAGTAGATTTGTCTTTCTCTCTGATTTAGCTTAGTTGGGCATTGTCTTCTTCCATTTAGCTTAGTTGGGAATAGTTTGTATTTATACACGATTTTTATACAATATTTTTAACACAAAGGAGAGAAGAGAAGATAGGAAAGTACTAAATATTATAAATAATATGATAAAAAAGATAAAAAATAAATTATAAAAAGTGTAAGATAGAAATAAGAGTTTAATTTTTATATCTAATTTTTTTTACAATAACAATTAAATAGAAATCACCTTAAATATGATTTTTTCTCCCTATACATAATCACCTTAAATGGTAATTAACCATAACATTTGGCTGAAAATATTTAATTTTGGAAAGAGGAAAAACCATAGAAAAACAAAAAGATATATCCCAAGCAAAAACCATGCATGATGAATCTATGATTGGCTGAGAAATAATCCAATAATGGCACGGCACTGAAAAAAAAGAAAGAAAAGAAAAATAACTGCAACAAAAAGAGAAAGAAGATAAAACAAAAGATATGTACCTTGATAAGTTGCACCCTGTGGGCTGCCACCTATACTTGAGATAGAACTTATCTGGTCTACCATTGTTTTGACAATCAAATTGCTTCTCTATAAAGGGACACTGTGAGGTTTCATAATAAAGAGGGTATGAATCATCATAAACCCATCTTCCTTGGAACAAATCACAACCACTCTCTGCAAAGCCTCTTGCTTGCTTGTGATAAAGATAACCCCTTCCATGATGTATCTGAATGAGAAGGGTAAGAAGCAGCACAACGGATGTGGAGAAACACCACCCCATGGCTGTCAAAGAATGATGATGAAAGGTGGCACTAGTAGTAGAGTTGGTGGTGCTGCTCACAATAAATATCACAATAATAGACAGGGTGGTGGTGTTTGCATTAATTTGGAGTTTTATTTTATATAAATGTGATGCATTGCTTCAATTGGCACCTGCCAAAATGGTGATGGAAGAAAGCCTAAGTTAATTTAGCTAGGAAATTTTTTTTATAAACACTTATAAAAAAATAAAATTTTATTCATAAGTTAAAAGTAGATTATATATAAATTAAAAATTATTTTTTTTAAAATTAATATGATAAAAATTTTCCTAATTAGTTTATGCATAAATTAATGTTAGTTTATAAAAAAATTATTTTATTTATTTTTCTTATAAATATTTGTGAAAAAATTTATTCAAATTGCTTTACATAATTTCCTATTTTAACATAAATTATGCATGTGAGAAGGATAAGGAAGGGATAAGTAATGTTATAATGAATATTTTATTAAATACAAGCGGAGAGAAAGAAAGTTTGTTGGTACTCTAGGATATTTCGTAAAACAACACAGAATAGTAATGATAATTAGAATGAGTATTATTTTACTGTACTCAATAGTAATCTTCGTCTTCGATATAATTATTAGAAAATTTAATAATTTTATTATTTATAACGATTTATGTTTGAAAGATAATGTAAAAAATCTTTATAATATTACTGTATTTTAATTTAATTTAATTATATTTCTTCATATGTGGCTCGTAATTACGTGGTCATAAAAAAGATAGGTAAGTATCACACATGTTTAACCACAGAATTAATGTAACAAATGACGTCACGTAATCATGTTTGTGTACGTTTTGATCAAAGATAAAATATTATTAAATTGCATAGTGTGTACCAGAATATTTTTCAACCTGCAACATAATCATATATATATTTGTGTTTTGATTAAAGATCAGAAAATATTATTAAATTGTTTAGTGTGTACCAAATTATTTTCGACCTACAATTTGAGATGATAAGATGTAGATATGATTGAATGGGAACTATTTTTTAAATGACCTTTTTTTTTTCTTAAATGGTTAAAGATAATACCAGTTAACTTATGTAAGAAAATTAAATTAAATCTAAATAATTATAAAACTTTGGACAATAGTTTAGAATTTCTTAAGACGCAAAATGTTGGTTCTCACACCAATAACGTGAGTGGGTGGTAGCATGGGTCCAAAGCGGTGCTTTAACCATTATAAATAGCAGTTAGAAGATTGTAAAATATTAGTTAGAATATTTAAAGAATGAAAAAGGAGAAATTTATACGTGTTATCCACTTTAACTATAAAAGAATGTGTGATAGTGAAAACGAATGTGTTAATTTATATGTAAACTTCATTACTTTATTATTTTTTTTTAACAAAATGGGCTAATTATAAGAAGTTTGGATAATTTGCAAT
This sequence comes from Mucuna pruriens, assembly GCA_025330945.1. Classification (NCBI taxonomy): domain Eukaryota; kingdom Viridiplantae; phylum Streptophyta; class Magnoliopsida; order Fabales; family Fabaceae; genus Mucuna; species Mucuna pruriens. The sequence goes on along the minus strand of JAENHJ010000115.1, from coordinate 256,055 downwards.
CACAAATTAGATTGTCAACATAATAATAATATAGTATATATATTTTCTGTAAATGATACTAATGAAGTTGTTTATAGCCTACCAAAAAAACATACCGATTGTAAAAGTTAAATCTACTAAAAAAATCTCTTCACCTTTTTTAGTAAAATCAATCACTACTTAAATTCTATGGAATTTTTCTGTAATGTTTTACAGAACTTCCTGTCTCTGTATTGCTGGAAATCTGCCAAAAAATTGTATGAAATTTCGCAAAAATATGAACATATTTTTCGTAGTATAAATCTTACTTATAATTTTGGTCTTCCTAATTAGATGTTTAAGAATTTTGGTTCCATAATTTTAATGGTTGGATTTTGCAATGTTGATAAAAATAAATAATTTTAGTTTTTATAGTTTTAGTTTTTTAATTTTAGTTCATATATTTAAAAAATAGATAATTTGAATCTTGTTGCTCACATATTATTTAATTTTTAATATAATCATTAAATATTTATGAAATAATTTAAAAACGGATAACATAAAGCTCTTTTGAAAACACGAGTTATGTAATTTTATGACCACCACAAACAAGGCAAGAAGAGTAATAATACATTTTGTTATTATTAGGGCAACCTTGACAAGGCACTCACACACACCACCACAAACAAATACAATACATGCTACTCCAACTTCATAATAATTATATGTGTAATGCTATAATAGTAATGCATCCTACTCATTACTCAAAATGCATATGGTACCAATTTAACTTGAAAAAGTAGGTTAGGGACAACACCGCTATACTCTATATCTGGAGTTAGTCATACCACACTAACATGATATCCTCCTATAACATGTTAGGATCTACTCAACTTTTACCATGTGCCTTAACTTGTGGGATCAATTATGGCTATTTGAGTTTCCATACCGAGTAGCCCTTAGAAGGTCTAATGACCTTACTGCTTGACTAATGTTTACTTTCTCATACATTAGTTTTATTATATGATGAATGTCACACAATTTATATTCTCATTAGTTTATCTTTAAATTGGATCGACAAGGAACATGCTTGTCTATCACAGGCTAGGTACTTCACCTCACAACCTACACAATAAGCATCATCCTCGCTCACACATAAACCTAGGTTGCTTAGTTAACAAGGATCATCAGAGTTCCTTTCCTGCCAACTCTTGGCCTAGGAAGCTCATTTGATAACCTTTCATCTTTTCTTATTTTCTCATATCTCATACTCATATCTTTCAATGCAGTGATAGTTATATTTCAATTAATTCATACCATACTCTTAATAGTATAACATACACCAGCTTTAAAAAACTCATATCTCTTAGACTTACAAACAAGGAAACTTTAGTCACTAAGTCCAACTTTTGCTCATTCTTTTACTCAATGAGTTAGAGCCACAAGGTGTTGGCTATGCACTCTCGCCCAACAGTAGGATCCACAAAGAGTTTTGTTGCTCTATATTCCTCTCACTCGCCCAACGAGACTCCTTGCATGTTTAGCAAACACGCCTAATAGAGAGTCTTAATTTTCTATTGTACACTCTTTCTTAGCGAGGTAACTTCTTGCTTAGCAAGTCAGGACTTTATGGTTCTGCACTCACCCTTCACTCAACAAAATACTACTATCACTCAACGAATGAGCCATAGAGTTACTACTATTTGTTTTCCTCTCTCGCATAGCAAGACACCAACTCACTTAGTGAATACTCTATACAAGGAGTTTCAATCCTCTATTTCACTTCCTTACTTGGCGAGTCTCACTACTCACCCAACTAGTAGAGCCACAAAGAGCATTGCTCTCAGGTTCAAATACTCTCACTTAGTGAGCCTCACCACTCACTCAACAAATAACTTGACAATGAGTTCCAACTCTATTATGTGCTCTCACTTAGTGAGTCTCCTTACTCGCTTAACAAGTAGAGCCACAAAGAACTCCATGGTTCATATTTATCCAATAAGTCTCATACTAGCCCAATGAATAGGTCCCACAAAGGAGAAAATTCTCTTCTCGACATGCTCTCGCCCAAAGGCAACAAACTATAGTTTACGTTTTTCGATTTTGTAGAAACTTAACCAAATTCTCAAAATTAAATGGGGGAAACCTAACCAATCTAAGTTACTTATACTTTATGGGTTTATCACATAAAAATGCAGAAGAAACAACATTCACTCATCCAATTCATTCAACACAAAAGATCCAAATCAAAACCCAAAAAATCAACCCTAAACCCTAACACACACAATAGACACAAAATTCACCAATAAATAGCATATTATCACACCCAAACCAACATAAATCATAAACAATGACGCAACACTAATCCAGGGGTCTAATCCCCTTCCAAAGACCACCAAATTAAAACTCATTTCTCACTTACCTAGAAAAACATAGACATAGAAAATATGTCCCTCAAGGCCGTTCTTCTTCCTCGAGGATCCCTTCCAGAGGTTCTCCTTCCTTTGCTCTCTGTTTTGAAATCACGTGTTTAAAAAAAATTAACTCAATAACAGAAAGGATCCTCATTGTTCCTTTGATCACTCTTTTAAAGAGCCCCACAATAAGCCTTACAACTTCCTCTAATAGACTATAATGAGCATGGGCATGCCCCCACAGTATGGCCTAAGCATGACTTACTCAAAAAACTTGATCCGAGCAACTCATCTTCCTCTTTTAACTTTTTAGAATGACGATTTGTTATGATATAATGATAAATCATTATGTACAATAATGTTTGTGTTTTTTTTGGATGAAATTCTAAGTATTCTTTATAAATATCATACATAATTCACCATTTTTTTTAGATTAATGCAACATAGACCCACAAACAAAAAAAGGGAAAAATGCAGCAAAACTAAGGATTTTTGGTCCAAAACGATGAAGTCACAAAATATCAACATGACAATGCAACTTTATCTTTATTTTTATCTTTTAATTTATTTTATATTAATCATTTATTTTATTTTATGTCTATCTTCTAATTTGTCTACATGTCCATGCAAGCCCCAAAAGTCCCACTTTGCACAATATGAAAAGAGACAGCCTAAAGGTTGTAGAACTCACTCATGACACTCACGATACATGTCATTCCACTTCATCCTTCCATACTCCACCACCTCTGTCCATCCAAGTCATTCCCTCACCCCCAGGTTCCCTGGAAGACACTTGATGATAAGGAAAAAAGCGCAGCATAGAGTAAAGGAATAGAACCCGAAGCTTTTATGGGTTCTGGTTTTCTTTCTTCATTTATGTCTGCTTATCTTTTCATCATGTGTGTGGTGTAGTTGTGGGTGGAACACTTGATTACTCTTTTTGAATACAATTTTATATTTATCTTTACTACTTGAATTATCCTATTGATTGAATATATTTTCATGTTAATCAACTAGTTAGAAGCAACCACACCTTAATTAGTTGGTGAAACTATAAGATAATTGGATTTAGAAAAATTGCATGACTAACATTTCCCCTAGGATATGCTATATGACTCACGTTCTTATTATTACATGATAGGGTGTGCTTGTCTTTAAGCATTAACTAAATTGCATAACGTAAAACCCAAACAAATTGTCCCCACATCTATAGGGTAAGCTCTAAGAGATGAGAAAGATTAAACTATCATGAGTTCAATGTTTTGCATAAAACCCAACTTGCTTAGAAGCTCTCTTACCTTCACTATTGCTTGGTATCCTATTCTTTAAATAGGAGAAGGAGACGATGCACGATCTCATATTACCTGGCGTGAGACTTAAGCTATCCCACTTCTAATATAGGAAAATGAGGAGATTCATGAGCTTATATTGTTTGACATGCGACTTAAGCTTTTACCATATTTAACTGACTTATTTTTCTTTATTTAATTAATTAAAATTCAATATATATTTCTCTTAAACTATTATTTATTTAATTATAAAATAACTAAACTACTTATTAATAATAATTAATAAAATACAATATTTAAAACCAATAAAAATAGAATAAAAACTGAGATGTTTAACACACATTTAAAAAATAGATAACTTTAGTTTTTATTGTTATAATTACTCGATTTTGATTCATACATTTAAAAAGTAGATAATTTTGATCTTGTTGCTAACTTACTACCCAAATTTTAATGAAAATAATTAATGTCACATCACATTTTTATATATAATAAATTGTCTAATTTAATAAAAAAACATTTACTTGATAGTAAGTTAGCGATATGATTAAAAATTTCTATTTTTTTAGAAGTATGAACAAAAATTGAACAATTAAGATTATGATGACTAAAATTTTTTATTTTTAAATATTTGAACAAAAATTGAACAATTAAAATAATAAGGACTAAAATTGTCCAAACACCAAATTATGTAATAAAAAGATCAATTAAGTATGTTAAGAAATCAACAATACTAATTTAAAGTAAATAATAGAGGAACACAAAGAATTAATAAGGTTCGACAATATGCTTATTGATAAATTGAATTTTTTGTATATTAATATATGAAAATTTTGGATTTACTTGTATTGTTTTTAATTATTATCACGAAAAATTCACCCTTGTTTGATTTTGATACAATATAGGTTCATAAGTCAAAAAGAAGAAAAAGAAATAAAAATTTAAGCTTTTGGACCCAAAATAGGAAGCTTAACGGAGAAGAATAATCATGCATAAATAAGCATGTTCGTGCACAAAAGCAAAAGATAAAATGCAATTGTGCTCCTAGCTTAGCACACCTATTCTCAGGCCAAGATGGCTAAGCACATATGTGCCATGCTACAAGAATACTAGCAAGATTGTGCTTTCTTCCAACATGCTTGTGTAAACCCACTAAAGGACTCAATCCTTCAATTTTAGAATGGAGTAGATGTAAAGTAGAAAAAAACATTTAGAAATTTTAAAGCTTTAGTATTTCATACTCTCTCTTCTCTTATATCCTTTTTAGTTTTATAGCTCTCTAGAAGCACCTCAAGGCATTTAGCAAGACTAATGGTGTAGTACATAGTGGAGTAACGAAGCTTTCAATCCCTATGAGTTCTTTTCCTTAGTTTGTGTGTTTATTTATTGAACATGAGTAGCTAAAACCTCTTTTTGAGTTATGACTAGTTTATATTTAGAACTCTTAATTCAAAATTGAATGTGAATTCTTGTTTTTATTTTATTAAATTGTTTTATCTTTATAATTCATAAAAAAAGTTTAATCACCCTTTATCTTAATTGATTAATTGATGAACGACGACTATACCACAATTAATAAGTAGAACTATAAAATACTTTAGAAAAATTACATGAGAAAAATATTTTCTAATATTAGATTAGATTAGTTAATTTAATTAATCTACCCCTATTTACTTTCTTATTGTTTTAAATTATGTCTCTATATGATCAACTAGGTTTGTTGTTTAAGATAAAGATTATTGGAAGTCTGGACTAAGAACTCCTAGTAGAATTAAGGAGTACAATCAGTAATAAGAAAAGAAGATATTCACATGAAATCAAGACTAGGGATTAAAAAAATACAAATGAAATCATAACCCTGTATTATCTTAAATTCAAATTTAAATTTATCTGTATTATTTTTTTAAAATTCTCTTAGAATAATTTTTCATCCCTTAAACTTTAAAGATTGATTAACCTAAATTGCATAAGAAATTTTGAAAATTGGTAATCACTTATACTAGTCTTTGGGTATGATATCTAAACTCAAAGTTCTTGATACTGGTATGGTAGAGTACGCTTGCCCTTAAATGCATCAAGAGTTTTTCTCCATTTAGCATGTTTGTGCTCCCACTTAGCAAACTCGTGCAAGCTACCAGGAGGGCCCAATTCTTCAATTATAAAATGGAGCAATCTAGGAGCAGAAAAAATCATTAGAGAAGTTCTAGGGTTTTAGTTCACTTATTTTCATTCTTACTATTTAAGATTTTAGAGTTTTCTAGGAGCACTTCAGGCATTTAACAAGGCTAAGGGTGTAGTACAAAGTAGAGGAACAAAGCTTCCAATTCTTACAAGTTCCTTTTCTTTAATATTTTTATGTATTCCTTGGTTTGTTGTATTTGTTTCTTAAACATGAGTAGCTAAACTCTATTTTTTGGTTAAGATTTTTAGTTTGTATTTGGAACTCCTAGTTTAATATTAAATGTGAATGCTTATTTTTTTCTTATTAAATTATTTTATTTTTGTATGCTCATAGAAATGTTTGATCACCCTTTATTTTAATCGATTAATTGAACAACGATAGTAGGAAAATTGCATGACCAAACTCTTTTCCCAATTTTTAATTAAATTAGTTGGTTTAATTAGCCTTCCTTTACTTGTTTGATGCTTACATTAAATTGAACTAGGATTGTAACACCCTTTACCCCAATGTTATATATATATAAATATAATAAATAAACATAAAAGAAATTCAAACTTTCTAACATACATCAATTGGTAAAGGATTTCATATTATCTTCTCACATATTGTAGTTTTAAGCAAATATATTTTTCTACTGGCACTCCAAAAGCCCAATTTCTAACATCGTAGTAATCATAAAATATAAACCAAAATATATTATCAAAAAGTAATTACAATTACCCCGATGTCATATGTCCTATCAAAGTATCAATAAAAAAATAAATGAAACCAGAAGAAAAGCAGTAAAATAAGGAGTCGGCTCAATCCTCATGCTCCTACTCATTGTCACCTATAAAATGACATTCAGCTCAAATATAAATAATAGATAGAAGGGAGTGAGAAATATACCTCACTCAAGCTCATAGTATGAATATAACGTAAGTAGCACACAATCACACTATTAATTATAAAAATAGAAAATAAACAATCCACATATACACACATGATATTAATTCTAATACAGGAAGGTAGGCTAGGGGTACGCAGCTCAACCTCTTCGTTGGTCGTCCCACACTAGCATGATTAGCACATTAGGTATTAATGAACTTGCATCGTCTATCTTGACTCGTGAGATTAATAATGACCATTGAGATTTTCATGCGAGTAGCCCCTAAAAAGTCTAGGGACCTTACCACTTATGTTTGTATCTACTTTCTTACATATTCGTTTCATTAAATGATGTATGAAATGCAGTTCAATTTAGTCATTATTCCACTTTCAACATTAGGCCAATGATGACAATTCTTGCTTCTTACAAGATTGGTCACTCGCTTAACAAGTGCCACCTAAACTCATTCTCACAATCTCTTGGCCTAAATAACTCATTGACACCCATCCTCATTTCTTATCTTTGTTTCTTCTTTTCAACGTATATCTCAATAATTACTCATGATGTCTTAACGTATCATGACATACACAAACATATCACATAGTTATATACAATTTCAAGTATAAGAACTTAACTTGGCTCCTCCTTTGGGAAACCAAGACATAAAGTCTTTAACCATAAATAAAAGTTATTAACTTAACTCCCCTTTCAAGTAACTAAGACATACAAACTTGGGTTTAGGGAGAAACCTTCAACCCATGACCACGAGGTTAAAAGCCTCGTACGCTATCATTTGGCAGAGATAAGAAACTACAAGCAAACTACCAAACACTTTGTCAATCATTGAGAGTCAAACACAAGCAACCAACTAGGAAAACAACAAAACACTTTATCAATTACATAGGCAGTCAAATACAAACAATTAATAGGCAAACAACTAAAGAACAAGAAAATTATCAATAAAAAACATGTTGCTCCTTGATGTTGTTTTTTGTATTCCTTATCGGTTTCTCTAGAGGTTCTTCTTACTCTATTGCAAAGTTCTTCTTACTCTATTGCATAGTTTGAAATTACGTGTTTAAGAAAATTAACTCAACAACAGAAGGTCTTTACATTTTCTTTGGTTGCTCCCTTACATAGCCTTGAAATGAGCACATGTATCTCCCATAGCACTTGGCTAGCACGGGTGTGCTACTTTGAGCATAGTTGTACTCAACAATAGCTCGCTCAAAACTTAGGTCTAACAATTGATCTTTCTCTTCTATCCTCTTGAGATGGCAATTTGTTGTGAGTGTAAAGCCCAAACAAATTGTGCCCACGTCTCTAGAAGAAGCTCCAAGAGACGAGAAAAATTAATCTATCATGGATTTAATGCTTTGTATCAAACTGAAATTGTTTAGAGGTTTTCTTGCCTTTCCTATTGCTCACTATCCCATTCCTTATCTAGGAGAAGGAGACATGCATGAACTCATATTGCTCGATGTGGGATTTTTGATATCTCACTCCTTATATAGAAAAAGGAGGTGATGGATGAGCTTATGTCGCTAAATGTAAAACTTAAACTTTTATTATATTTAAATGACTTATTTTCTTAATAATCAATTAAAACCCAACATATATTTCTTCCAAAATGTTATTTATTTAATTATAAAATAATTAAATCACTTATTAATAATATTAATAAAATACAATATTTACAACAAATAATAAAATAGAATAAAAATTGGGGTGATACAAGGATTGTAGTTTAAAGTAAAGATTAATAGAAATCTAGACCAAGGATACCTAACAGAATTAAGTGGTAAAATATATAATAAGAGAATAAGTAACGAAATTCACATGAAATTAGGATTAGGGAATATAGAATACAAATAAAACCAAAATCCTATATTTTCTTAAAATAAGCATGAAGTAAATAAAGGAAGATTAATTAAATTAACTAATCTAATTTGTAAAAAAAGTTTTGTCATGCAATTTTATAAACCTAGTTGTTTTTATAGTTGTACCTATTAATTATGGAATGAAAGTTGTTCAATTAATCAATTAAGGTAAAGGATGATCAAACATTTTTATGAATTATAAAGATAAAATATTTAATAGATAAAAAAAAGAATTCACATTCAATTTCATATTAGAGGTTTCAAAGACAAATTAAGTCATAACCCAAAAAGAGATTTTAGTTATTCATGTTCAAGAAATGAATACGAAAAACTAAGGAATACATTAAGAAATTAAAGAAAAAGAACCTATAGGGATTGGAAGCTCTATTCCTTCGCTCTATATTACACCTTTAGCCTTGCTAAATATAAAGACTTGTGGCTGTTACAATGAAAACTAAACCTACTTCAAAACATAAATTTTCAATTAATTTGGAAAAACAACTCTTATTTAATTTGTTAATGAAAATATATATAAATTTTTAGAAATAAGTTATAATCAAAATCATACATGCATGTTTGAATTTATTGAAAATACAACTTAATAATATATATAAGCATAAGGGTCTAAGTATCAACTATAATACTAATAATTTGTGCCTTATGACACTTATAACCTAAAATGAATAAAATACATCACATAAGTCTTACAAAAAGGTAGTACTTAACACATCATCATAAGGGGAGGGAGATACAAAACTCATACACCCTAGACTGGTCATACATTAAACTATTAAGAAGGAGGAGGAGGATGAGATGTTTAGGATTTATTTTATGACGACAAGGATGAGGTTTAGAACGAGTGAGGTCATGATGGTGGATTCTAATCAGTTCAGCTCACGTGAGGTGTATAAGCCAACTCCTCATCTCTAATATAGGCAGATAGAAATGTAGCTTTGTTGGAGCATAATTCTATGCATCCAAAATAACCCAAGAATTTTGGTGATAACAAACATTATGATTAAAGAATGATGACTTATGTTTAACAATGTCTTTGGCTTTTAGAAGAGCAATGTTCTTGGCACATGTTCATTAAAAAGAAACTTATTTATTGAATAAGTTTACTATGTGCATCTAAAAAAGAACTCATCATCCAAAGAAGAGATCATCTAATAAAGAACGAAAGCAACATTCTATATAGGAAGTATCTCATTATTAACGTAAAGATTTGTTTAAGTGCTTATCTTATCTCGTGATTTCTATCATATATAATACATTTATAAGCGTATAATTATTTCACAACATTTGTATTTTCTATTGTACCTAATATACTTTGTTGAGACATGTTCATTATCAAATTGACAAAAGTCTATGCCTAAATTTATGATATCTCAAGTCAAGTATGATAAAAGGAAGCTCTGATCATGACTCCACTAAGAAGGAACCAAAAAGAACCTTCATTTCTTATCAAAAGAAGATAACATGTCAAGAATAGAGAAAAACAATTTTCTTTGACATAACTTTTCTCTATCTTCTAAAAAGCAAAAAGTAAATCTTTGGCATTTAATGCTAAAGTTACTACTTCTCATGCAGACCAATGTTCATCTCACAATGTGCTTATAAAATTGGGATGATCTTGCTCGAAGAGAAGGACAATAAGCAAAACGAAAAGTGAAGATGCAAAACATAACTCTTATGTTCTTTAGATGACATTTAGGTATTCTTTGTAAAACTTATTCTACGAAACAAAGTTAAGTATTTTTGTTTTGTATTGCAATATGCTCACCTTGTGAGTTAGTTTTGTAAAAACTCTTTATAAAATTGGGATGATCTTGCTCGAAGAGAAGGACAATAAGCAAAACGAAAAGTGAAGATGCAAAACATAACTCTTATGTTCTTTAGATGACATTTAGGTATTCTTTGTAAAACTTATTCTACGAAACAAAGTTAAGTATTTTTGTTTTTGTATTGCTATATGCTCACCTTGTGAGTTAGTTTTGTAAAAACTCTTTATAGCTTTTTGAGATAGTTTGAAGAGGCTAACTAAAAAGAATACTTAGGGTTACTTGTAATAAGGTAGATTACAAGTGTTGTAAAACATAGAGAGATAGATAATACTTGGTTTTAAGTGAGTTAGACTTAGTGAAAAATTCTTCGTATTGAAGGGACTTGACATAGCTCTTTTGGAAGAGTGAACTAGGATAAATCCTATGTGCTCTTTCTCACTTACCTTATATGTTTTGTTCACTACACCTCTTTAGACGGTTCCTTTGGATAGTGCTTTAAAACTCTAATATGTATCCTTCATTTTGCGAAAAGCATTTAAAAAACCGTACATACACAATTCAATCCCCCTTCTTGTGTGTTGCCTATTTCTAAAAGCATAAAGTAGAACATAACCAAAATTAGGGTATTGATGAATGGTGTGAAGTCAATGGTGATGTCATCGCAATACTTGACATGTTGTTAAGTTTAGATTAATTGTCTAGGCCCTTCTTGGGCTCACTAAAGTTTCCATGAAGCCTAAGGAGAAAGTGCCTATATGTATTTTATTGAACAACATGTAGGATCGAAACATCGTTTAAGGTCATTACAATCATACATATGCGATAAAAAATATAAGGGTAAGCTCAAAAAATAAAACATATATAAATAAAGCATAAGAAGTGTAATAAACACCCAATTTCTCATAAAGTATAAGCACTCAGATAAATCACTGATTCAGACTTCTCAAACCAATCATGTAGACTCTAACTTTCAAGTGATAAGTCAGACACTTTCCTTTAACATAGTATATACTAAGTCATCACAACATAGAACGTGCTAAAGAAAACATTGGGGGAAACATTGGAACCTAATCTATGGATAAGATAGATGGTTTATCAGGAGAGATATACATGAGTAGTAGCTCACTATGACACAAGGTTTGCAATGACCTTGGACCTTTATGAGATTTCCCATCTCCTTATCCCCGAGACCTGATTGCCATACACCTTTTATTTGACACTAGGCTTGGAGGCCAAATCTAAACAGCCAACTAAACTTACATGTCTACTCACAATGCAGTATAAAATTGCAGACCTGTAGTCCTACATACTCAGTATGCCTCATTCAACAACAATGCCTATATATCATTCTCAAACCAACACCACTTTATAGCATTCATCGCTTGGGCAAATAACAAGTTCATTAATTCTTATGAGTCATTGGTCTTTAAGGTTTCGTTTGAAATTTTGGAGTTATTTACTTCTTATTTTTATTAAGTTAACTTAGTACAAAATATCATCTTGGTTCAAGGAGAATGAAGTTTACTTAAAAGTTTCTAAGTTCTGTTATTCTCGCTTAGTAAGCTCATGGGTTCACCTAACAAATCCTCTTGTAAATTTCCTTTCTTGCTTATGAGTACGCTCCTTAGCCTATTGAGCCTTCTTCGTTGAAGTTTTTGACTTCTTCGAGTTGACTTGCTTAACGAATTTCTTATCTGGATCAATGAGTTACTCAATTTGTTGGCTTAACGAAGTATTTGTTTCACCTAGCCCAACAAATCCTAAAGAGTCCTATTCCTTAATATGCTTAGCAAACTAGTGGGTTCGTTCAGCGAAATGAGTCACAAAGTTTTTGCTATCAAGTTTTTTTTATTCGCTCAAGAAGATCAAGACTTGCTCAACTACCTATTACTGTGAAACGTACCTTTTGTTGCTCACTTTGTTATAATACATATTGATGTGTTATATGTGAGATATTCTCGAATTTGGTTTGTGAGCATTTTATGACTATCATCAATGACTAGCAAATGTGGTCTAGAAGTTGCAGGAAAGATCCATACGAAGAGAGAAATGGAGGTGACAAAAAGGTAGACGATATAAAAAAATAAAATTATATTTTATTAAATGAAATTTGAATAATAAATTCAATTTGCAACATCATCAACATAAACAACTTGCTAACAACGTTCAATAAATTTGAATGAAAATGATAACATTTAAGTGTTTTTAAAAAATGAGGGACTAAATTGAAATTTTTAACAATAGAAAGACCAAATTGAACAAAAGAAATAAATAGAAAGACTAAAGAAGTAAATTATCTATTATAAAGATAAAACAATTTAATAAGATAAAAACAAGAATTCATATTCAATTTCAAAGTAGGTGTTCCAAATATAAACTAAGTCATAGCCCAAAAAAAGGTTTTAGATATGTTCAAGAAAAAAACACCACAAACAAACCAATGAATATATAAAGAGATTAAAGGAAAAGAACTTGTAGAGATTGGAAGCTCATTCCTCCACTTTTTGCACTACACCTTTAGTTTGGTACTAAATACCTCGAGGTGCTCCAAGAGACCTTTAAAACTAATAGGAATATAAAAGAAGAGTACCTATGAGAGACTAAGGGACGAGGTGTATTGAATTGACATTTTAAAAGACTTTTTCATAATAAAAATATCTCTTAATGTTCAATCAAGACTTTTAAATTATATAAATAAATTTATGGTATTCAATTAGGTAACAAAATCTAGTAGTATCCAAGTGAGATTTTTATGACTAATTCTTTTGGTATTAAAAAAAATACAAATCTCGGGATTGATTTTGTCTCACATTTCAATATGATGTATAAATATTACACTAGTCTAACAATCTCACCCAAAATCTTAAGACTTTTTTTTTTTTTTTATCAATGTCAAACTTTTCTTTCTCTGCACCAAAACCCCAAACCCCAAACCACACACATACACATACACAGAACCACACACATACACATACATAGAACTACACACATACACATACACATACACAAACCCCAAACCACACACATACACAGAATAATGTTTTTTTCTCCTATTGCGTTGATTCAATTATGCTACTTAGGATAATTAATATGATATATGACTATTCAATTGGTGAATTGATGGGTTGGTGTTAATTGCTATTATTATATATAATTATTAACATTGATTCCTTGTTATATATATAAAGCACTTATTTTTTTATTGCATATAGTGATGAAGTTAATGATACCATTGCAACAATTTTTAAAGAAAGTAGAGATTTTAGTATGAAAGGTTTTTCATATGATCCTAAAATGATATTTTCATAACATTAAATCACTACGAATCATCCTATTAATCTCCACCATCCAATCAATAATCTCATTCCCTTTTAAGTTCGAAGGTTCCCATTAAGAAACTAAGTCATATTAAGAGAAGTAGATATGGAAATAAACATAATTCTAGCTTGGAACTAATTGTCAGGCCAAAGTTTTAGAAAATTTTTCTATTAGTATCGAGACTAATGCTACCAATTTTGAAACTAATTTAATAAAAAAAGAAAGATAGAGAAAAAATAATAATATTTAAGATGCTATAAAAGATATCTTAATTTTGGATGTCAAAACTTGTTACATGGTCATTGATTTGCTTAATATTAAAGTAAATTACTTATTCTTTAAAATGTCATCAGAATAACACTTATCTTAGACAAACTTCAAGTTAGGATGATTAATCTTATAAATTTACGAAGTCTTTAAAATTTTATAAATTTTTTTGATATGAATCTATTAAAATATAAAATACAAATCTTATAAATCTAAAAAATCTTTTAAAATTCTAATAAATTTTTATAGGTAATTATATTCCTACATAGTCTCTTAAAATTTGACAAGACTTTTTTTTTCCTGCTAAAACAATATTTTAAAATCTTAGTAAAGCTCCGAAAATTTTAGATGTTTTTACTCTAATTGTTTCCTTTTATAATTGAAGCATTGAGCCTTCTTAGTGAGCTTACACAAACATACGAAAAGAGAACACGATCATGTTGAATGGGAACATAATTCTATTGTTCTTCTTATTAGTGATAACTAGCTTAGTTAACATATCAATTACATGCATTCTTAGAAGTGTGTGAAATGTCACATTAATATACTTAATTCTAGCGTGATACACCTGATTCTATGCCAAATAAATGACACCTTGACTGTCACAGTGCAATTGAACTTTGTCTTGCTGAATACCTAATTCTTTTGTTAGCCCTATAAGGCATAAAGCTTCTTTGACTATCACAATTACTTCCATGTATTTTACTTCAGTTGTAGATATTTCTACAATTGATTGAAATAATTATTTCCAAAAGTAGGCCCTCATGCAAAAGTAAAAACATAACTTGTTGTAGACCTATTATCATTCAAGTCATTGACATAGTCAGAATTCACATATCTATAATTGAATGATCACCTTGTCGATTGCTAAACATAATACCATGACCTGTTGTGGTCATTAAGTACTTGAAAATTCACTCGACTACTTCCCAATGCTGCTTACCCTACTTGGAGATAAACTTACATACTTGACTCATAACATGTGTCAAATCAAGTTTAAGGAAAATCATATCGTACATTAAGCAACCATCTGGCATAGGAAACCTTTTACATGAATTCAACTTTTGCATATATCTTTGATCACTAATCCAATGAAAATTGCAAGTGATTTACTAATGGAGTAGTCATTGACTTAGGAAAGCCCTCATAATAAATAAATATTTTAAGTTTATAAAATATTTTAAATTAAAATTATACTCCTGTACACACATAATATATATAGAGAAATTTAAGATGATTGAAAGAGATATTTTTTAACTAATTATAAATATATGTGAAATACACTAAAAAAAGAAAAAAATATTAAAAATTTTTAATTAAAAATGAGAAAAATAAAAATTTTACTATCAAAATTAAAGATTTTAATTTATAATATAAAAATATATTTTTTATAATCATATATTTAATTTGTATTTTCTTATTTAGTTTAAAACAATATCAAAAACTCTATGATGTTAAATGTTTATTCTATTTTTTATATGTCATAATAAGCCAAAAACTTATTTACCATAAATTTACAAACATAATATATTAAAAAAATAACATAAAAAATGTTTTTAATCACATTTCAAAATTTTTAATGAAATAAAAAAATATGATATTAAAATAATATTTTTTTAACTATTTATAAAATTAACATAAAATATAAAAAATTATCACATAATATATTAGACTCCTGTCAAACTTAGCTCTGAACAGTTGCCTCTCCTACCACCTCCTCAGGGTTGGCCTTGGAATTAAGCAATCCTGAAGAATTATGTTACACCTGAAAGCTAATACTGCAAAGTGAAAAGATAATTAGCGACCCGTTGTTTAGTAGCTATTATACAGATATACAGGCTGATTTTATAGTTTATAAACTATATATAATTGAAACCAATTTTTTATCTTTAGTCTTTATTTGAAATCTAATTAGAAAAAAAGTTATCCAAGTATAAAAATTAATCAATATTTTGTTCCTAGTCTTTTGAACAGAAGAAAATATGATCTATATATAAAAGTAATGTAAACTTATTAATGTCGTATTTAATGTTATATTAATATAATATTTATATAAATATATAAAAAACTATTTTTTATCTTATATGATTGATGTAATTTTGTCATTTAATTAAAATTTTATAAAATGAATGTTTAAAAACTTATTTTACACAAGAAAAATTAAATGTATGCTAATATAGCAATAAATAAGTCTACATACACACATTAAGCTAAAAAATAAATATTAAAATTAAATGAGTATGTATGTAAACTTATTTAATGCTATATTAATATACATTTAAACATTTCTTGTCTATAATAGAATTTTATAAATTTATTTTATAAAATTTTAATTAAATGACAAAATTGAGTCAACGATAAAAGACAAAAAAATTTATTTTTTTTATATATTTATATAAATATTATACTAAGATAACATTAAATACGACATTAATAAGTTTAGTTAATATTTTCTTTTGTCTAAAAAACTAAAAAAAAATGTTTATTTGTTCTTACACTTGGATAACATTTTTTTTTGTCATTAATTAGATTTCAATTAGAGACTAATGAATCAGTTGATTATAAACTACAAAATCAACCTTTACATTTGTGTATTAGTGACTAAATAATTGATTACTAAATATATTTTTAATTCATAGAATTAGCTTTGAGGAGTAACACAATTAATACAAATTCAACCAATAAAATCAAAGACACTTTGCATGACTCTAGAAATCCCACGACTATGTCTAAAATCAAAATGATGAAACAATCTTTATAAGGCTTGAGTGTGTAGATTAAGAAGTATATATATATATATATATTACTTAAAATTCATCAATTAATAACCATCATTAATAATAAATTCATAAAAGCCTTAAACCCTCATCCTCTAAAACAGTACTAAGTAGACATTGAAAAGGTTCTATTGGACAAAATAAAAATATCACATAATTTTATTTTATTTTTTTGCTGTTGCAACACAAGAAAGAAAGAGGACTCAAGGAGAGAAAGAAAATGGGAGTCAAAGTTAATAAAATAAAGAAAAAGAAGACTTTAAATTGAAAGTTCAAAGGACAGGCGAGAAACAGAGCTTGCCAAAGAATAGCATTGGAGAAGGCTGAGCTCACCATAGAAGAGCGTTGGAGAAGACAAAAAAAACACCAAAAGACGTCAATAATGGTTGCGTTGATGTTTGCTGGTGATTTTCAGAGAATAGCATTGAAGAATACAAAAAGACACGTCAATGGTCGCCAGAGAAGAACAAAACACAGAACAAAGGACGAAAGAAGAAGGTTAGGGATTCAAGGAAGAAGAAGAAAATGGAACATGGGAGAAGACAGACCTTTCTTTTAAACCCTAATAACCCGAAAATACCCTTTCTAACGTTTTAAACGTGAGGATATTTTCAAATTTTTATTTCCAGCCACAAAAACACACTTAGGTTTCACTGTTGTGGCCATGGAAAAAACTTCTCTTGGGATTGCGCTCTGCTCCGTATCGCCATGACACTAATCCACATCGCTCCTGACCTCTGTCGCGCCTCACAGCCGCTTTGACCACTATTGACACTTATGAGTACAAATTGATAATGATTGAAGGCATGAAAAGTTCAAAATCATTTCATAAAATTTGGGCTAAATATTAAGATTCATTTACATTTAATTTTTGCACATTATATTCATATAATAAGTTCAAATGTCTTCTCACATTTTCTAAATCAATTTCTATTGTATTAAAACTTCTTAAACCATTATGATGGTTAATGAATTAGTAGAAAATCATTTCTGGTAGGAAAACAAAAGTTTAGTAGAAAGTTCTAACTAAAAATTTAATACTTATTAAAAATATTAGTAGGCATTAATTTCAAGGTTACTTAGCTTAGCCTTATAAGAACCTCTTGTAAGCAACCAGAACATACATTATTTACAAGTTGAATGAAATTGAGTTTTTTCTATTGTGAAAGTTTTCTCTTTTGTTCTTGTTCTTAGGTTAAGAACTTTTATTATTGGTTTGGTCCTACTAGCAGGTCACGATTAAGGTCACTCTTTCTTTTGATATTCTACTGGCAGGTCACAATCATAGTCAAGTTCTTTGAGTCATCCTTTACAACTTTACTTAATTTCAAGATGATTCTTGTTCTGGTTTGAAAAACCAGTATCCTTCATTTCATTCATTCTTTCCTATTTATACATTTGATGAGTACCCTGATTGCCCAGTCACCCGATAGTAGTACATACACGACAGATACAACAAGGTGCTGCTCTGAACATGTCGATCCGCTCCTAAACTATCCCCAAAAAGGACACCTTATACGGGTCACTTATTCACTCGTCCGTCCTAGTGAACCGTCCGGCGTAGCGGACGGATCAGTTCTGGACGGTACACAGCCCCTCAAGCTTTATCTTTAGATTTAAGCTTGCATCTTCGGCCATCCGGACGCTCCGGTTCCTTTTTTGCAGTTTGTCGCTTTAGTTTCTCACATTTGAATTTTTTGGAATATTCGTGCTTTGGCTCCTGTTTAACTGGATCATGTCGCTTCGTCTTCTGTCCTGAAAATTTATTCAAGATTCCCTCGACTCTTTCGCATCTTTCCCTACTCCATTGCTGCTTGTTACTTCATGACCTTTTCTGCTGCGAATATCCTCAATCGTCTGTGCTTTCATCTTCTCCCTCTGCGTTAATGGATTCAGGTAATCTCTTCACTTCCTCCCTCTGGTTTTTACTGGTTATTCTGTCTGGTGCGTATTCAGAGCGAAACCCTTTCTTCTTGAGGCGATTTTTACGCCTGTTCCTGCTTGGGTCCTATATTGACCCTTGCCTATCTCATCGTAGGTGGTCCTTTAGGGGGTATTGCTGGTTCCTCTGCTCAGGGAAACCAATCTCCAGGGAGGGCCGCATCTCAGAGTAGTTCTTCTATTTCTTGCTCCTCCCCTAGTTCATCTTCTGATTCTACCGAGGTATTTCCCTTCGAGATATGGTACCGCGACAACTCCGAAGATGACCTTTCTACTGATCCATATTCATGGGTGGACCTGGAAGTGAAGAAGGTTTTTTCTACCTTTACGCGGGGTAGCGCTCTATTGGGGACGGCCAAGGCTATCTATCAACTTGGTCCTTGGTCAGTAACCGTCCATCCCTACCGTCCGGACGAGCCTGCGCACATCCGTCCTTTGGACGGGGATGCTCCTTTCTTTTTTCTATACGAGATCTTACCCTCGAAGCTAGGTATTAAACTTCCTTTTACCTCCTTCAAACGATCAGTACTTCGGGCCCTGAACGTCGCTCCCACCCAACTTCACCCTAACGGCTGGGGTTTTGTAAGAGCCTTCGAATTGATTTGTGAAGATTTAGGTAGAGCCCCTTCTCTTAGTGTCTTCTTTTGGTTTTTCTCTTTGCGCAAAACAGCCAAAGTGGGTTGGACTTCGCTGAGTAGCCATCCGAAACGCAAATTACTGAAGCCTTTCTTAGAGAGTTTTAAGGATTTCAAGGATTGTTTTTATAAAGTTAGCCGAGGGGCCGATGGTCCTAACATCCTTGTAGATAACTCTGGAGATCCTTACTTCCCGCTTCATTGGACTCCTCAGCCGGCCGTCTCAGTCACGGTCGTCGAGAAAGATCTGGAAGGGTGGGAGAAGGAGTTTGTGGCCGAATTGCATGGCTTTCGAGTTCTTTCGACCGCTGAGATCATAAAGGGCACTGGTCGGTTGTATTACTTTGGTTTTCTTTCCTTTCCCGCCGTTTTTCTTTGTATTAACTTTCTTTTTCTTGGCAGGTTTTTCCGTCGAGTACTTGAAGAATATCCGGAAAAAGCTTTCTAAGGCCTCCACTAAGCCCAGTGATCCGCAACCGATCGGCACTCAAACGATGGCTGATTCTACGCTTCCTCAAGAAGATAGGGCCCCTTCTCCTCAGATAGTTCACTTGGACTCCTAGCGGTTCACCCTTCCAAGCAGGTCTAGGTGTTGAAGCGGCTGATCCTCCAGGCTCAGCTGAAGTGACTGACGAGCGTCCTCGGAAGTGTCTGCACATGGATTTTGATGACCTTTTCGATGATCCTCCTTCGGCCTTTAATGAAGAAGCAGCGCCTACCGACAGTCCGCTCAGTCCTTCTCTTTGGGGTCGCTCCCTTGCTATAGGTCAATCTGACTCTATGGATGCCTCCCTACCAGCCGGCCGTTTTCGAGTGCAGCAGTTGGGACTCAAGGGTACTCTTAACATTTTTCATCGACTGGCTGGGTGTTCTCTTATCTTTGCTCGTGCTGCTGAAGCCGAATTCGGGGAATTTGACAATCAAATGACTTCAATGTCAGGCCAACTTGCTCAAGCCCATGAAGAGAACAAAAGTATGGCGGCCGTGAACCAAGAGAATGTTGTCAAAATAAACAATTACGAGCGTATGGTCGATGGTTTACAAGGTGAATTGCGACAAGCTTCTGATCAGACCAAAGAGTTGTTGGCAGTTAAGGCAGTTCTAGAAGCCGAGCGGAAAGTGGAAGGCTTGTCTCTCACCTGCCAACAGCTTGAAGCCAGCAACTCAGATTCTCACGAGCACCTTACCTCACTAGAGTCGGTTTTAACCAAGCTTAAGGACGAGAGTGTGACCAAGGACGCTACTATCCTTAAGCAAGAGTCAGCTATCCTTCAACAATATGAGGCCGGTTTTCGACGAGCTTTGGCGCAAGTTAAAGTGTTGTATCCAGATTTGGATGTTGCTGAAGTTGATCCTTTTAAGGATATTGTTGACGGTCGTCTTGTAGATGTGCCCACTCCTCCAGATTCACCAACCGCTTAGCTAGGATTTTTTTTTTTTGATGAGCACTTTTTATATTCGATGAACACCTTTGTTAACTTGTTTTGCTTTTTTGATGAATATATTTTGGTTTTTATGTTTTAAATATGGCCTACCTATTGTGGTTAGCTGTTTTTACTGTTCTCATGTGGTGCCATGTTCCTTTCTATGTTATGGCTGTCAATATGTGTTTTATATATGTAGTTGGTTGATGTAGCTCGTACCCCCGGACTAGCCTCTTTAGGGCCGACCGTTATCGGTACATGTAGATTTCGTTGATGTAGCTCGTACCCCCGGACTAGCCTTTTTAGGGCCGACCGTTATCGGGTACATGTAGATTTCGTTGATGTAGCTCGTACCCCCGAACTAGCCTCTTTAGGGCCAACCGTTATCAAGTACATGTAGATTTCGTTGATGTAGCTCGTACCCCCGGACTAGCTTTTTTAGGGACGACCGTTATTGGGTACATGTAGATTTCGTTGATGTAAAAAATTTATTTGCAATTTGTTCAACTGTAATACATTCGTAGCGAACTCGCGTTCCAAGTACGGGGTACTTTTTTTCCATCTAATTGCTGGAGGCGGTAAGCCCCTCTGCCTACTTCTTCTATGATTCTAAATGGTCCTTCCCATGGTGGTGATAGCTTGTTGCCTTCTCCCTTTCTGGTTATTTTCTTAGCACCAAATCATCAACGCTAAAGCGGCGGGGAATTAATTTTTCATCATACTTTTTGGCTACTCTGGCCTTTATCGCATACTCCCTTATGTGTGCAATTTCTCTTTCTTCTTGCAACAAATCCAAATTTACTCTCAGCTCTTCTTCATTATTGGCCTGCTCAAAGAAGGTCATCCTGGGCGATGGCTCTCCAATTTCGACCGGGATCATTGCCTCTGCTCCATACGTTAGGCGAAATGGAGTTTCTCCCGTTGTTGAATGGGGGGTCGTGTGGTATGACCGCAGTACCTGAGGCAGTTCATCTACCCATCTTCCTTTGGCCTCTTCCAAGTGCTTCCTTATCCCTCGTAGTATGACTTTGTTCGCAGCCTCCGCCTGACCATTCGACTGGGGATGTTCTACTGACGTAAAGAGTTGTTTGATCTTTAACCCTTCGCAGAATTCAGCTGTTACCTTAGAGGCGAACTGTGTACCATTGTCTGAAACTACTTCGGACGGGATACCAAACCGGCATACTATCGTTTTTCAAAGGAAGCGTTTTATGCGTTCGGCCGAGATAGTAACTACTGGTTCAGCTTCTACCCACTTGGTGAAGTAATCGACAGCGACTATTAGAAACTTTAATTGTCCTAGTGCAATAGTAAAAGGTCCTAGAATGTCATGCCCCATTTGTGAAAACGGCCATGGGGCCATAATGGAGTGGAGGCGTTCGGGCAGGGCCTTGTGACCTTCTGCGAACCTCTGGCATGTATCACATCTCTTCACGAAGTTCATGTAGTCATTTCGCATGGTGGGCCAATAATATCCTGCCCTGACTATTTTACCGGCCAATGCTCGTCCTCCAATGTGTGTGCCACATATACCCTCATGGACTTCTCTGATTACATACTCTGACTCACTTTCAGCTATGCATCTTACCAGGGGCAACGCGAAACCCCTCCGGTATAGGCGACGGCCAACCACCACATAGTTCGATGCTTCTCAAGCTATTCTCCTAGCCTCCTTTGCGTCGCTGGGCGTGCAATTGTCTTGGATGTACTTCAGGATGGGGGTCGCCCACGTATTTTTTTCTTCTACGTACCCGACTTCCGTCTGCCTGACCGTTGGAGATTGCAAGTTCTCGTGGATGACCGACTTCTGCTGGCCTCTTTGTGTGCTGGCTAATTTAGCCAGTAAGTCGGCCCTTTCGTTATGATCCCGGGGGACGTGTATGAGCATGAAACTTTCGAAATCCTCTGCCATTTTTTTGGCCTTCTCCCAATATTTCACCAATTGAGGATCTCTTGCTTGATATTCTCCGTTCACCTGGCCGGTTACCAACTTTGAGTCACTCTTAACAGTGAACTTCTTCACTTCTAATTCTCGTGCCAACCTCATGTCTGCCAACAAAGTTTCATACTCTGCTTGATTGTTGCTGGATTTGAACTCAAAATGCAGTGACTGCTCAATAACTACACCGGTCGGTCCTTCCAGAATAACTCCCGCCCCACTCCCTGAGTGATTGGAGGAGCCATCCACTGACAGGTACCATTCTCCTACGTTGGTCCCGTCTATCGTGCCATCCACCTCTTCTATTATTAGCTCTGTAAGGAAATCAGCTAATGCCTGGGCCTTTACATGCCCACGTCTTTCGAATGAAATCTCGAATGCCAATGTTCTGGTCTTAAAAACCAGTATCCTTCATTTCATTCATTCTTTCCTATTTATACATTTGATGGGTACCCTGATTGCCAAGTCACCCGACAGACATGGCAGATACAACAAGGTGCTGCTCTGACATGTCAGATCCGCTCCTAAACTGTCCCCAAAAAGGACGCCTTGTACGGGTCACTTATTCACTCATCCGTCCTGGTGAACCGTCCAACGTAGCGGACGGATCAGTTCCGGACGGTACAATTCTAAATAAAATTCTCAACAATAATTTTGAGGATTACTTAATCCATAATTTAATTTTCAGCTATGTCACTCCCTCCTAACTGTTTTTTACATATTTTGCTGCAAATAATGTTATATGTGAATTTGAGAATATTTGGCAAGTTGATATACAACTAATCAAGATATATGATTAATCCTCAAGTTAATTTTCACCTATATCACTCCCTGATTCCCCCTCCTTTTTATTTTTATATATTTTCACCTATGCCTCTCCCTTATTCCTCCTTCCTCTTTATTTTTATATATTTTACTGCAGAGAATGTATGGCAAGCCAATATACGACTTACAAGTTGTATAATTTTTATAGGGTTAGATATAATTTATTTGTAATTAAATGATTGTTTAAAAATTATTTCATATTATCCATACTTAATTTTTTATTTTTTTATTCATCTGGACTGAGAGATTGCAGTTTGACATGTATTAAAAATAAATAGATTTTCCCCTTTTATTCACTATAAAGAAAAAGAAATACGTTTGAGAGGTAACCAATAGGTTCAGTAAATTTACCTGTAACAACCAACATAAAGTCATGAAAATGAATTCTCTTTTTCCTTCAGTTAGAGGGCTTGGGCTTGATAAGAGAGGCCTCTTTTTCTTCCATTTCTCATGTCATGCAGCTATCCCAAGCTTGGTCCTTGTTGTATACAAGTGTTGCACCTAAACTTGTAGCAGGGTTGATTCCAGTCCCTGTGATAGGAATTGTAGCTAAATGCAGTAGAAAAACTGCAAAAATGATAAGCAGTGGTGCCAAAATCCAGCCCATTCTTATCTGTATGATTAGATTGTCATAGTAATTCAATTTTTAGATATAAAGAAACAAGAATGTGGCCACAAATTCTGCTAAATTATTAACAATAGAAGGAAGGTTCTTTGATTGCTTTGGGAATAAAGGCCTTGAGAGGGAAAGTAACTCCAGAGCAGAAAAAGAAGTGAAAGCAATCAGTAGCAGATCAAATCTTCAAGTAACACCATATGCAACTTAGAACTCTATGTCAACCCCAAATGAACTAAACCAATGTCAGATCTGGACAAAGAAATAATAACAAAACAATACATGATTAAACATCTAAATAAGAATTTGAATACATGGAATAAAGTTCAATTTCAAAATAGTACCATCATCAATGCTTGCTGATTTTTAATGATTATCATGCATACAAGCTCAAGAACTGAATTGAAGTCATATGCACTACCTCTCGACTACCAAAATGTTCCCCACAGCTAAAGGCATACCAAACTTATATCCAAACTTCAAATAGTACCATCATCAACTCTACCCATAAATAAATAAATAAATTGAAGTCAATCTCTTGAGTTTTCATCCATATTTCTCGTAATTGAACTATCCTGCATCCACTGAAAATCTAACTTGTAAAGATCAAATAAGAATCACAATTACTTAAATGACCCATTTAAAGGCCCAAAACAACCACCTATTTCTAAAGGGCCTAACACAATATAAAATTTATAAGAATGAAAAAAAATTACCAATTCCTAAGCACCGAAGAGAAGAGAAAATTGCAATGAAATCAGATTTAAATTGAGTGATATGAATCAATGAAAGACTTGTCTTAGGTTTGAATCCTTCCAAAAGCATCAAATACAAATCTGAAAATTCAATATTAATTTGTAGCATTTAATTAAAATCTCTAAATACTTATGCATAAAACAAAAATAAAAAAACTTGTACATCTGGAATCAATTTCTTGTGCTGTTTCTTCAAAATCCAATGATTAAAGAGCAAAACCTTAATCAAAGAGTAAGAAGTTGAAGGGAAAAGGTGACTGTGCATCAAATCTAACAAAATTGAGGCAATTGAGGAAAAGAAAAGGTGAAACAGAACCCTACCTCCATTAAAGAAGAGGACTGGTCGAATCGAAACCAAAACAGCAAAAGCTCACAAGAAAAGGGATGGTGAATATAGAATTGAAATTCGGCAAACGGGTGAAAAAGAAGTTAAAAACCTAAAAATTGCAATGAAGAAAAATGAAGAGGGTAGACTCAGATGCTAACACGTTTTGGTTATTTAAAACTTGACTTTGGCTTTCCAAGCACGCTTCTTACATGCACACACGCCACACTTTTTTTATTTTATTAAATTAACCGCAAAGGAAAAATTAAGTTTAACTTTAAAATGGCCTGATTTTTAAATTAATTAATTTTAATTTTAAAATAAATAATTTTAAACTGTTAAATATGATTAAAATATATGTAAAAATAAAAAAATTTAAGACTTCCTTAATAGTTTGTATTAAGGATCGAGAGAGTTCCAACTTATCTAAACTTCCTTAATATTTGATTCTATCACTTTATATCATATTTAACACTTCATGTGCAATTCTATTGCTTTTTATTACTTAGCTTTTGACATTCTCTCATTGCATAGTTTGTATTATATGGTCTATATCTTCTCACCAATTATCTTGCTTCAATTATTTACTTTCCATTTGCTAAATATGAATTAAACTACAAACTTGAACTAGGCACATCTAGTGCTATTTTTGAGCTTATGTATCATTATGAATTCTTTTGCTTATAAAAAAATTATGAAATTTGCATATATAAGTAAATTTCTAAACATGTGATCAAAGTAAAAATATAAAAAAAATTGTCAGAAACTAGAAACCTAATGTAAGAATGGAGAAAATTTTTGAACATCAATTGTTTATTTTAAATTTGAGCTCACACTCTGTCAATCTTTCCAGTTGCACGCGTTTTCGGTCGCATTTATCCAATTTTCAGCCCATGACGGTAAAGATTTGTCGAACTTTTCTTTTGTACTTGTTTTCCATCAGCTCTTCCTTTCCTAGTGGACTATCAAGAAAGAAATTAATATTTCAAAAAATAAAATATAAATTGCCTTCTCTTTTGTCATATTGTTGGTAACTAAAGCTTCATTAAAAACAAAGTTTAAGATAAAGGAGAATAAAAAACTTATCATTTAGATGAAGTCGTTTTGAAAACTATTTCATCCTAAGGATAGACTCCTAACTCAACGAACAACAAGTGTTATTGCTTACAAGAAAGACATGGGGCTTTTATTAGTTATCATTAAATTAGCCTAAGAAGATTTATTACATATCTTAAAGAATGACAAACATATAATTACATATTAGAAAAATTAACCTAAAACCAAACTAAACAAAATTGTTTAAAATAGTTTTGGATACCTGTTCTTACTCTATAATACTTGATTTTATCTAATTCTAAACTGATTTGGCTAGCTACTTTCTTTTTTCTTTGTTTTGTTTTTCAGTTTTTTGGTCTTACTTGATTCTTGGTTAATTTAAATTAATGACATGACTAGTCGCTACTATAAATATGTTATTTTTCTACGAATTTTACTCAAAATTTTGCAGGAAACATGTTTTCTACAAAATTTCCTACCATTTTAAATTCACAGTAAAATTGTTGGTGGATAACTCTTTTTTATAAATTATAAATCGGCGAGAAATTTATCTTTAGATATATTTTGCAAGAAAATTCGCAGAAAAATCTAAAGGAAAATTTATAAGAACATTCGCAGTAAAATTCGTAAGAAACATTTTAAATCATATTCCCTTTTGGATTGTTGATTGGTTGAGAGGGGATTTGTCCAAAATCATTTGGCTACAATTAATTCACAGTGGTGACTAGTTTTCCAATATGTGTTTGCCAATCCTGTATTGTAGTAGTCACATTTTGTTGAAATTAAATGTTACCTATAGCTATCTATCTATCTATCTGTCTATCTATCTATCTATCTGTATATCTATCTGTCTGTCTGCCTATCTGTCTATCTATCTATCTGTCTATCTATCTATCTATCTATCTATTTATCTATCTGTCCATCTATCTATCTATTTATCTATCTGTCCATTTATCTATCTATCTATCTATCTATCTATTTATCTATCTGTCCATCTATCTATCTATTTATCTATCTGTCCATTTATCTATCAATCTATCCATATATCTATCTATCTGTCTATCTATCTATTTATCTATATATCTATCTATCTATCCATCCATCCATCTATCTATCTATTCATTCTAATTAGATTGGATAATGGTCAACATAGATTTAGCATGTCAAGGGATTAATTGGAACTATATGACACTAAAAAATAAGGTTAGACAAAATTTATGATAATGGTTAAATTAATTATAATGAGTTAATGACTCACTAATAATAGTTTAAGATGTACAAAAATATTTTAGAGTTATTTTTTTAACTCTTGAAAGGCTTTCAAATTTATATTCTTTGGAACTAGATTAAAATATACTATGTTAATATAATAATAGAAAAAATATTATTGGGATCTATTAATATAGAGGTTAATTATAAAATCTTTAAATTTTATTAACTGTTTTCTTATTTTCTAAGTGTAAGAATACAATGTTAGGGCACAATGCAATCCAAAAACATTTTTATAGAATTTTTTACTAAAACTTAAATATAAAAATCACATATGTTTATTTTTTTTTAAAATAAAATATAATTATCTCTTATAATTATTTTCAATCAATTTATTAATTACAGAAGTAAAAATAGCTACTTTCATTAAAAAAATTTAACAAATTTAAAATTATGTGTTTTGACGAAAATGACTTATAAATAGTGGTAGTTCAAAAACTGCTACTATAATATATTTTTTATAGGATTTTAAATAGTAATAAAATATTATAATTTAATAAAAAATCATATCGTTAAAATAGTCCCACTTTTAACCACCAAGATAATAAAATAATTTTTTAAATTATTAAAAATAAAAAATAAAATTAATAAAAACTGTCATTTTTAAAATAATGAAAGTTTTTAGCTGCTATAATAATATTTTATTTTAAAATTATCAAATATTATTATCTAAGTAAATTTTAAAATTTTAGTAATTTAAGAAATTTTACTACAATAGTAAGTTTAAAATTATAATAGGTCTAGTTTTTAATTTATAAAATTATATTAAAAACTGTTATTTGAATTTATGGAGTTATAATAATTTAAAAATATAAATTGTATAATATTTATCATGTCATAAGAATTGTTGTCTCCAACTGTGGTGATATATATTACGTTTTCCACATATTTTTATGTTAAAGGCAATTTGTCTACATGTAATTTTATACTAATAAATTTAGTTGTCAAAATTTTAAAAATAAATTAAATTTACATATTTTAGAATTTTAAGAATTAAATTTAGATATGAAAATATAAAAATCTAACCTGACAAAAATATAAAGACTAAACAGTACATATTTGTCTTAGAAAAGAAGTGAGATGCGTTTTTTTATTATTTATTTTTAATAAACATAGAAATATTGTGATTTAATAAATAAATAAAAGTATTATTAAAAAATGAATTAAGAGGTACATATATGTAATTGTGATATAATTTGACCAACATTAACCACATTCCCTAAAATGTAGGCGTTAAAGCTTTTCTCCTTCTTTCATTTCTAATCTTCTAGATCTATTCTTTGTCTTTGATTAATTCTAACTCTTCTTATGTCCCAGCTTTCCAAATATAGGATATTGAAATTTCACTACATTTTAAATTATATGGAAAACTGGTGACTCCTATTTTGAAGTTTCCTTTTAACAGTTTTATATAATTTATAGTGAGTATGACTCTTTCTTGTTCAAATACATCCTTAGAGTCCCTTGTGACACAAAGATTTTAACCTTTTTTACTTTGTCAAAGTAAAATTATTTATCTCAAGATAAAGTCCAAAATGTCTTCAAGATATTTTATAAATGTGAGAGAGGAGTACATATGACTTATTTTGAATGACGATAAAGGAGACTTGCAAGAGGAGATGGACAACATACCTATGGGTGCAATAAGTGAAAACCTTAGGAACCACTTACCTAGAGATCTTGTATTTTCCATTTTGTCAAAATTACCTTTAAAACATCTCAAGAGATTTGGATGCATATGCAAATCATGGGCCGTATTATTTGAAAACCACGATTTCATGAGGATCTTCCGCAATAATTTCATATCTAATCATCATTCTTACTATGATGATACATCTCTTATGTTGTGGACAAGTATACAAAGTTATAACCCATGCCATTTGAGTTTATCCTTGTTTTCACTTTCTAATGACAGGTTTCAAAATATCATCAAATTAGAGTGGCCAAATCCATTCCAAGAGGATGAACCTTCTTTTCATATATTCGGTTTTTCTAGTGTAAATGGAATTCTTTGCCTATACACATTCATGGAAAAAGTGGTATTATGGAACCCAGCTACCAAGGAATTCAAACTCATTCCTCCTAGCCAAAGTGAGACTACACCGCCTTATATAGATCCTTTTGTTACCTTACTTGGATTTGGTTATGATTGTGTTAGGGATGACTACAAGATGATTAGATTTGTAAGTTACTTTTTAGATACATGTAGTGAGTATAATACATCTTATTTGCGTTACGGAGATTGGCCACATAACTTGTGGGAGATATATAGCCTAAGAAGTAACTCTTGGACAAAACTTGATATCGATATGCCTAAGGTTGATTGCTCGAGTGAAACATGTTTGTACTTGGATGGAAAGTGTCATTGGTTGGGTTCCAAGGTTGGTGACCCAGATATTTATGAAACACGTGAAATGTTCTTGGCGTCATTTGACTTGAGCAATGACGTGTTCTTTACAACATTTGTACCCAAGGATATACCCTTAGACATTGATGATTTTGATTCTACTTTTGTGCAAAATCAATTGGTGTTGTTAAATGGGTCCATTGCTATAATATCAACATATAGTGGGACGACTAGGTTTCAAATATTAGTTTTGGGTCAACTCGGTGCAAAGGAATCATGGACTAAACTCTTTATTGGTTGGCCTTTGCTTGACGTTGGATATTTTATGGGAATTGGAAAGAAAGGTGATATATTCATTACAAAAATGAATAATGAAATAGTTTGTTTGGATTTAAGCACAGGTATGATTGATGAGCTCGGTGTTCAATCAAAAGATGGATCTCGTGTAATAATTTATAAAGAAAGCCTTCATTCGATTGGAGGAATAAATAATTAATTTCTTTTGTTGTTTTAATCCAAGAAGTTTATGACATTATTAATTAGGATTTTGCTTTGTATACATAAAAAATGACTTATTAATGTCATCATGTGTATGACAAATTAAGAAATCATTTGATAATATGATTATTGCTCAATAATTTTATTTTGAATGTTTACACTCTTTCTATTTGTAAGTTGATCTGATTTCTATTTTAACTATCAGAATGATCTCTACTGAATGACCTAGAAATAACTCATATTTGGAGAAACTTTAATCTAATGAGTAATAGGTATTTATTTAAACTACATTATATTCTTCTTGAAACTAAACATAGAAAGAGAATCAAAACACATTTTCACCCACATTTCCTTATTTTTCTTTTTGTCTTGTTTTTGAAATTCACTTGTAGTTTATGATTTGGTCTTGCTCTACTTTTTGCAACTACTAGAAGTGGATATGGTTACAACACATTGAATTTGGGGTTTAATTGAGCAACACAATATGAGAGATATATTTCTTGTGACACCCTTCTACCCTGAATACTTAAATCAAAGTAATCAAGTAAATAAAATAAAGACAGGGTAATAGTTAAAATCAAAGAGTACAATTTGTATTAAGGATAAAAGGTTCACATGGAAATTAAAAGCTAGGCACAAAGTTTTCAAGGAGGTTTTAGATCTAAACATTATAATTGAGAAAACTAAAGTCATTATCATCTTTAAAATAAGTCATTCAAACATCAAGGCATAGAGCAACTATTCTAACTTCTAGAACCCCGATGTCACACTAATCAGAGTAAGACCCCGCCTTTTTAAAACTTGGCACCATGAGTGCTCTCAACGTTACCTAAAAGAAAACAATAAGAGAAAGTACGGTGAGAAATCGCATTCAATCATATATAATGACAGATAATGCCCCAGATCCCACCCATTACCACATACTCAATTACTAACAATTAACAGATGCTCATATATCAATCACATTTCATTCATTCAAATCAATCACAGTTCATTCATTCAAATCAATCACAGTTCATTCATGTTTACAAAATGCACATGCTCACACAATGCATATGCTCATCACCACACCTAAGAGTCTCGATTCGGAACTCCATACCAAGGGCGAACCTCTTCAATCCCGTTAGTTATCACTAGTGATTGCCATATCGTTAAACTTCCCGTATGGGCCAGTGTGTCGCATAGTTAAACACCACTTATGGTCCGTGTGAAGACATTCCACTTAACCGTTAAACACCACCTGTGACCCATGCATATGATTGTCTCCCATCATTAGTCCCCTTTGTTAAACATCACATATGGCCAGCCAGGGTATTAGTCATCACTTTCGATGATGGAAATTTGCATTCAATGCATCGATTAATTAATATTATCTTTTTTATATAATTCTATAAAATTAAATATTTTAATCATTTTTAAAAAATAAAAATGTTAAAATATATAATGATGGTGATATAATAATGATAATAATAATAATGATAATGATAATGATAATAATAATAATAATAATAATAATAATAACGATGACAATAATAATGATAATGATGATAATAATAGTAATGATAATAATAAAAATGATGATGATGACATGATGATAGTGATAATAATAATAATAATAATAGTAATAATAATTATGATGATGATAATGATGATATAATAATGATAATAATGATGGTAATGATTATAATGATAAGTTCGAGATAACTCTCATTTTATAAGTCGGTTTTGTAGGATTGAGTTAGTTGAAAATTCACATTCTAAGATAAAAATGTGACATATTCATAAAACCTAGAGAAGTAAACTTTATGTATACTAATTATGATCCAAATTAATTGGGAAAATAAATCATGATAAAATAAGAAAATGTAGTAACCAATCTTAAGTTATAGCGAGGAATGAGTGAAACTAATCTTAGAGGACAATATAAGATATAATAAGATATTTTCATATAATTGCAACATCTCTTTCTCTCTTTATTATTATGGAATCCAAAGTCCAAAGCTTGGAAAAAAAAAAAACCCAAGAGCATTACACTAGAAATTAGTAAATTAAAAGCTTATCCAAAATTCATAAATTATTATTCAAGATTGTCTTTAGTAAATGTCCAATATGAGGAATGAGGAGACTTAGTTCAAAACTCTTTCTCAAGAAATGAAAATTTTGAATGAAATTTAGATGGTATGAGTGAACAAGCAATATTAGATTTAACGTACCAAATGACCATGGCAGCAATAACACAAAGCAAAAAATTGCTTTGACAAATCAGCCGCATTAACCATCATACAAGACTTATTTATACCATTATTCAAAATTTTATAGGAGATCTTAATATACTTAAAAATAGAGCTGCAAATCAATTAACCAACCTATATTGTCCAACAATGTCTGATTAAAAGTGGTATAAAGATACTTTTTTTTTTATCAAAAGTAACATTAAGAGAAGATGGTTTTGCCAACTTCTAGAAAGAGAAATTTATAGCAGGATTACCAAAATTATTTTTAGAAAAAGTCAAAATGAATATAGAGACACTATGGTCAACCCATAGGATACGAATCCTTAATCTATGGCCAATTACACAATATTATAGTAGAAATCGATATACAAGTTTGTACCGATTTCAAACTACAAAATAAAATGAGAAAAGAAAGTGTTTCTATAGAACCAATAAGAGCTCCTAGTTCTCGTTATAAGAAGAAACATAAACAAGAAAAGTCTTACCATAAACCATATAGAACGTATATAAACCATCTTACAAAAATAAAAGAATTATCAATAAAAATCAAAATCATGTTATAGAAAATAAGAAAAATTTAACAAAAAAACAAAAATATACAAATATAAGAAAAGAGATTAAATGCTGGAAATGTGAAAAAACAAGACATTATGCAAATAAATGTAGAGTAATTCAAAAGATTAATCAATTAGAAGATGAAACACTAAAAAAGAATTGATTAAATATTCTAATAAACTGAGAACATGAAGAAATTTCTGGTCTGAAGAAAATTTAGAAATAGAACAAATTGAAGTATTAAGTACATAGTCATCATCTAACATCTAAAGAAGAAGAAGATTACTGTTTAGGTGCAAGAACATGTAATTGTAACGATTATAAAGTTATTAATACATTAATGAAACATCAAACATTTATTTTAATAAATATTATAGATAAATTAAAAAACTCTCCATTAAAAGAAGAATTCATAAAATAATTAAATGATCTAATTATAAAAGACAAAAATTCTAGAAAAGAAATTAGTAATATAAGTATGAAAAAAACAATGAATAGATTTAAACTCTTAAGTGAGAAGATAAATATAAAATATTTACAAGAATAAATTAAAATTCTTAAACAAGGAGTACAATAATTAAAAACTAATGATATAATATTAGGTTATAGAATGTTAGAATTAGAAGGGAAATAATTAATAAAAAAACAAAAGGAAAAAGAAATAGTAGTCCATGAAGAAATTGATGAAGAAAGAAGATCCTTACATTAATATATTAAGCTTAATAACTGCTCATAAATGACTTACAAAAATAATATTAGTAATTAAAGAAGACATTTTTAAAATAATAGCACTGATAGATTCAGGTGTTGATGTTAATTGTATTCAAGAAGGTTTAATACTAACACAATACTATGAGAAACATTAGAAGGTGTAACCAGTGCAAATGAATCTAAAATGAATATATAATATAAACTATCAGATGCAAATGTAGAAAAAAATGAAATTTCATTACCATATATAAATTTTTTTGATGAAAATAATATTTCTACTAAAGTTAAAAAAAATACAAATGAATAAGGAATACTTAAAATATTGCAAAAAAAAAAATTCAAGAATATTTAGAAAAAAGGATTAATTAGACCTTTAAAATCTCCATGGAGTTACATTAGATTTTATATAATGAAAGCCTTTACAATAGAAAGAGGTGCTCCAACATTAGTCATAAATTATAAACCTTTAAGTAAAGCCTTAGAATGGATTAGATATCTATTACCTAATAAAAATGATTTAATTAAAAGAATACAAGATTTTCTAATATTTTTTAAATTTGATATGAAGTTTGGATATTATCAAATAGGAGTAAAAGAACAAGATTGATATAAAACTGCTTTTGTGGTACCTTTTGGCCACTATAAATGGAATGTAATGTCACAAGAATTAAAAAATGCTCCTAGTGAATTTCAAAATATTATGAATAATATATTCAATCAATACATGGATTTTCATTAGTATATATTTAGATGATGTATTAATATTTTATAAAAATATTAACTAACATATAGAACATTTAGATAAGTTTATTCATATTATAAAATAAAATTGTTTAGTGATTTCAGAAAAGAAAATTAAAATAATCCAAACTAAAATAAGATTTTAAGATTTGAAATATATCAAGGAACTATTATTCCAATACATAGATCAATAATAATAAATCAATAGGATTTGCAGAAAAATTTTCTATTGAAATTAAATATAAAAAACAATTACAAATATTTTTAGGTTGTATTAATTATATAGTAAATTTTAAACCCAATATAAAGATAGAATGTGTTTCTTTATATAAAAGATTAAGAAAAAATCCTCCAGAAATGAATGAGGAAATGAGCAAAACTATTATAAAAATAAAAAATTTAGTTTAAAAATTACCTTATTTAGGAATATCAGATCCTAAAGCAGACTTGATTATAGAAACAAATGCATCAAACTTAGGATATGGGGGATTCTTAAATAAAACTTTCAGAGTCGTTAAAATACAAGTAGTCAAATATCATTTGAGTATTTGATATCCTTCTCAACAAAAGTATTTTACTATAAAATAAGAAATACTTGCAATAGTTTTATGTGTAAAAAAATTTCAAGAAGATATTTTTAATAAAAAGTTTTAATCCATACTGATTGCAAAGCTGTACCTAGTGTTTTTACAAAAGATGTTCAAAATCTAGTTTTGAAACATATTTTTGTCAGATAGAAAGCATTACTATCATGATATGATTTTGACATTGAGCATATAAAGGGAAAAAGTAATTCATTACCACATTTCTTAACAAGAGAATTTTTACAAACCTTTTTATGAGTGACAAAACTAGAAAACCTATTAGTAAGGATCAATATAGTACCCCACTGGAAATTAGTAAAAAAAATTACAAGTAAAAGTTCAACTGATTCTCAAGTAGGATCGACAAATATTGTTATAAATAAATTATAATACAATTATAGTATAGGATCTCAATACAATTACAATCTGGGCTCTTCCTCAAAATTATCCAAATCCGTTGTAAAATCTCAAACTTCTATGATGTTTTCCGATATAGCTAAAGCACATACAAACCAAACTGTTCAAGAATCTACACCTTCAAATCCTTTAGTTAATACTTCAAATAAATTTACCCTCTACAATACAATACCGTAATGTTATCATAGGATAAAGCCAATTAATTATAGAAACCCATTTGAATACCATTATCTTAAAAAGGATGAATTACTTCCGGTAATTATCTTTAAAAAAGAGTTAGTCAAACAAAACTCTCAACAAATAACCAAGACAATTTTCCCTCAGGATTTCCATTACCCTCTAATTCATCCTTCTAAGATTAGGACTTTTTATGAGTTTGTCTTATTAGACTCTGATTCGATAGAATTAAATCACACCAAAGATCAAAATGGTAATATTATATTTCCCAAAAGTAAAGATATTAAATGTATTAAGCCTACAAGACTTGAATAAACCAATATACAACCAAAACTCCTTTTCCAGAGCCTTTCATCCATAAAGCTACTCTTATTATTATTATATGGATGCATGGACTCATATTCTCTATCTAAATCTAGGAAAACAGTCATGGTTTTGTTGCTTTAGGAGAGGAATACCTTTAAAATTCAAAATGGTTTATCAAATGGTTTATAAATTTCATACAAATCTTAACAATATTTTCTATAGAAATATCTGAAGTATACAATTACTTTAGAGAAAAATCCACATTGTACCAGAAAACCGATTAATATCTTTTATGGCATCTCAAGCGATAAGTTGGATAGTAGCTTTGAATTATACTATAATACAACAATATGAAGTAATAGAGATCAAGACATTGTGTAGATAAGTTAAGATTAAATGGTGGAAGAAGTTTAACATTAACCTTATCAATAAAGCCAAGATAGATGAATGATGAAAGTTAATATAGAAGTTCATTAATTTTCAGTAACAAAATCAATACAAAAGTAAAAACAGGAGTTATTTTTAGTTGAAAACAAAAAAAAATGGTAAAATTAGACATGACTACCTCTGTTGAAGAATTTGAACACACAATACAAAAAGCAAAATAAAAAGATCAGAACCAGATACAAACACTCAAGAAAATTCAGATGAAGGATTAAGCCAATCCAATTTGTATCTTAGAAATGAAGATATCGAATAACTGACTCAATCAAAAGTGTCGACATATTAAGACAAAACTTTCAAGATTCCAAGAGATAAGACATCTGCTTTTGTTAGCCTTTATTAACATATATGAATTAATAATGTAATTTATTTTATGTGTAAGCCAATGATTGGCTACAATACTGTTCATCAACAATGTAAATTATTATTCTTAATGTATATAAGGGTGGCTTCCTCATTCGAGAGGACATCCGAAAAACATATAAAATTATGAGTTACTCTTCTTCTAAAATTATCAGTTACTCTTCTTCTCCAAAGTTTCCTTTCAAAGGCCCTCCATTTCTTCTTTCTTCTTCTTGTAAGCATTTCTATCTTTCTTTTAA
The DNA here is from genome assembly GCA_025330945.1 of Mucuna pruriens. NCBI lineage: Eukaryota > Viridiplantae > Streptophyta > Magnoliopsida > Fabales > Fabaceae > Mucuna > Mucuna pruriens. The sequence continues at coordinate 218,917 of JAENHJ010000115.1, read as the reverse complement.
CAATATTTTCATATCTTATATAAATTGGAATTATTTTTATTTTATTTTAAAGAATACAATTTTAAATTTTAAATTTGAAAAGATATTTTTTAATTGATAAGATCTTTTATTTTTTTTTATTTCATGGAATAGGGAAAAATCAAAAGACAAAAAAAATATTAATATCGAAAAGAATACTTATATATATATTTTTTCTAAAATATGTATTTGGATAAGAGTTTATGCTTCCAAATGATTAATCATTAAACTCTCATAATGCAAATAATGTCAACGATGATATATATATTATTCAATTAATATTATTGGTTGTTGCATATTAGATAACTTTTATTTTTTTATTTAATTTTGTAAAGAATTAGAAAATTTACATTTTAATCTAGCATGATAAAAGTTCATCATAACACTAAGCTATTAATAAATCTATATACTTCAAATAACATTGAAGATAATATTCTTTACTCATTCAACATTATAAATTTTGTATATATTAAACTACATTTTTTATATATTAAACTACATTTTTTATAATTAACAAAATTATGATAATGATACAAATATAAAATTCCTTTTGTTCGTATATATTCTTGGTCAATACCTTTCTTTTTATCAATCTAGTAATTTTGCATATTATAATTTTAAACTTCTTTTATTAATTTTTCCATGAAGATGGATGTAGAAAAAAAAAATCAATTTTACATGTTTGTAACGTTTCACTGTGATTACGTAACACCATACAACATTATCTAAATTTAATTAATTTTTTTTATAAACACTTAATTTACTTTTTTTAATGAAAGTATGTGTCTATTTTTTATTTTGGAAAGTAAACATTATCGAACATATGATTCCATTTAGTGTTAACTAATAAATTTATATATGTACAAAATCTCATCACATAATTTTATATATCATAAATCCACAACATTGTCCAAAATATCGTTTCCTTATATAATAATCATATACATTAAAATAGTAAGATAATAACCTTTTAAGAATTTATAAGTCCCTAATATTGGTCATGACTAAAATCACCATCCAAGATAACATTAAAAACTAAAAAGAGTCTTCAAGGTCTTCAAGCAATAGAAAGGATATTTATCTAAAAGTAGATACACTTCAAATCCATCTACTCCTGTGAATGCAGACGTCACGACACATACATACAAACACACATGTAAGGATAAACTTAAGAAATATAACATATTTAAATTCAACCATGCAAGAAAATAATAATATTCATATTATCACAACCAACAACATTCAAATGGATAAAAATCAACAAACTTTTTATCAACAGAATAGACCAATCCTACTCCATAGAGACTCTAACTTTCATACAATCAATCGAACATTTTCCCTTAATATAGTACAACAACAACAGTAACCATGAAGCTCATAAATCTAAAAAATAGCACATGCTATAGATACCATTGGGGGAAACACCAAAATATGAGATGTGGGCTAGATAGGTGGATTGTCAAGATAGGTATACATGGGTATTGGCTCACCATAACAAAAAGTTTGCAATGACCTTGGAAGCCTAATCAAGACATACAACAAAGCTTACATGCCTACCCGCAACATCATATAAAACTACCAATCCACATACATAAAATGTCTTATCAAACAATTCATCATAAATAATATACACATATCATCAACAATTTAATAATCACATCTAACTTCCTTTGGATCTTAATATAGCCGCCGTATTCACTGTCACACTATTGTTTTCCACAAGGAAAACCATAACAACTTAGATGTTTAAAAACTAACTCTATAAAATAGGGGCCATAAGCACACCCTACATTAGACAATTCATGCATCATTCATTATCATACAGATAATAAACATTTCCAAGTTTTATGAAAATAAGTAATTGATATTCCGCTTGAATTCTTTTACCCTATTCTCTTTCATAATTTTTTTTAACGTTATTAAGAATTTAGCAGTAAGATAGTGGGTTTAATTAGATCAGAAGAAACTTTATTCAAGAAAGAATGTATATTTTCAAAATGTTACCAAAATTAATCATAGTATAACAATCTATTTTAGTTAATTCAAATCAATTAACAAATGCTAAAAAATTTGTTTCGATCCACTAATATTAGTTTGGACAATTGAAAATTTTCTTAGAATCCTTCACTTTAATTGTAGGGTAACCTTACTAAATTGTCTTTACTCTTAATAATTGATTTAAAACTATTGAAGATTCTAACAAATTTTGAAAGTATCCAAAATCTAAAATCTCATAATAATTTCCATAATAAAGTGTATATTTTTAACTTAAGAAAATTTCTCTTGTCCAATAACTTTTTAAACCATAATTTAAACACTAATTATAAAATATGCACCTTATTGAAATGCCCATATTTTTTTCAAAAGCCTTTAAACTCTAAAGTTTATAATAAAATGAAATACGATAAATTTTAAAAATGTTGATTTAAGGTAATAAAATTAGTTTTAAATACTATAAATTTTCTACAATTTCTAGAAATCATTTTTTTAGACAAAATCATTAAGTTTGGGTTGACATTATTTAAAAAGGTAAAGAATGTCAAATTGAAATTTTCATTACTTTCACTCCAGATTTAAATATAGATTTTAATTCTTAAATGATTTTGGTTAAAAACAATAAACATATGATTTTAAAGGTCTAAATCTCTATTTTCTAAAATAACAATCTATATTCGAAACAAAAATCTATTAAAAAAAATGATAAACTTTAGAGTGAGAATAGGCTAGATTCAGACATTTGTAGAACAATAATTTTATTTACATTTTTCTCTTTCAAATTAAAATTAAAACTTATAAAATTTGATAATTTTTAAAAGCTTTAGAAGTCTAACTTTCAAAACACTATAACACATGTTCAAATATTATTGCTGCAAAAAGATATTAGTATTTTACTAAACCATATCCAAAACATTAATTAGAGCAAAGACTTTGCACATGCTCCAGATTCTAGCTAACAGTTACATATCTATTTGACGAATTAAAAAGTGCATGACCGCATCATTTTGAAGATTTTTAAGTCTAGCTTTTAACCATATATTTCGTTTTCTCAAACGATATTTACAATTACCAAAATAGATAAAATAAGACTCAGAGGTCAATAACATTTTCAATAAGCCATATCCAAGTTCAAAACCAATTTCGGAAGTCATTTCTTATTTTTTTTAAGTGATTGTTGCATGTATTGTGTAGCGTGAGATGTCTAGTTTCCATAATAGAAACTAGATCACAAATCAAGCAACCCAAACGAAAGTTACATAGAAAGTATCAAGGTATATTCCAGTGAAAATCCAACACACTACTAGTTGAGAATAACACAACTTTTCAACCATGGAACCAAAAACTTATTCTAACCAATAATGACCAAAACCACATCTTGAATCAACATTAAAACACAAAAATGGAAGTGTTTCATGTTAGTTTTCCTTACCTAAAAGAGAAAGTCAACGTGAGAGAGAGCATGTTGTGAGGAGAAAAGATAAGACTGTCTCTTGGGGACAAAATCTTGAATCAAACCACCATGATCCATCAATCAACCATTTTTACCATAACAAAAATAGAAAATCCTCACGAGGAGAAGAAGAGGAGCATTAAGCCAAACATACCAAATGCAACAAAGGACCAAGGCCAGGAAGGGAAGAACATAATTTTGCTATGATTTTGAATTGTTGAACTTAGAGCTTGAAAGCTTTAAGAAGAAGGAGAGGAAGAAAAGTGAGAGGTAAGAGTGTGGGGAAGCTACAATTGTAAGTAGAGGAAAGGGGAAGAATGGGTCAACAAGTTAAGATACATCAACCACTATAACAACTCTTAACCATATTTCACAAAATGGTTGGAGTACAAAAGTTTCAATACAAACATTTACAATTTTCTAAATTTTTCTACAAATCTCTACATCTACAATGAAGGGAGGAGAGAGAAATTGAATTTGTACAAATTAACACTATTAAAGATAAGGCTAGGTAAAATTGGAGAGAGAAAATTAACTAAAGCTTAATAAAAATATGTTAATTGTCTAATTAATTTCTAATGACCATTTTCAATGAGGTAATCACATGCTAAAAATAATTTAAAATATTTTAGTGTTTCATAGTATTTTTCTAACTTTTAAAAAATCTTACAAATCTGTCTTCTTTAGAACTGTATTAAAATATTATTATTTTAATCAACAGTTATAAAACAAAATAAAAGTTTTACCTAGGTCTAATTATAATTAATAACGATTAATTATAATTAAATCTTTAAATTTCCTTGACTATTTTCTCACTTTCCCAATGTATTCTTACATTGTCAAAATACAATGCAATCCCAACTTTCAGTAGTATTTCCTATTAAAACTTAAACATACATTCACACATGTTAATTAATTAATTAATATATTTTAAAATTAAATTTAATTATCTATTTTAATTATTTTCAATCAATTTAAAATTTACAAAAGTATCAATCAATTTAAAATTAACAAAAGTAAAAATAACACGCGTTATAACATCAATTAAGTGAAAAATAAAATAGAATAACAAAATAAAAAGAAAATGAAGAAACAAATAAAAAAAGATAGACAATGATAAGCCCAACAAAATGAAATATAAAGAATTGAAAATATACCAAGAAATAATATATATATATATATATATATATATATATATATATATATATATATATATATATATATATATATATATATAAAAACATGAAATGTTAATAAAGTTCATAAGACCAAGGAAAAGGAACATAGAGTCACAACACCCAAAAATATATGGACCACAAATACGTCACTTTGCTTTAATATCGTTATTAGTAATCATGTGTCAATTTTCTTTATTAGTGTTATTGCTTATGTTGAAGATATGTAGAGAGTTTTTCATTTTGCTTTTTTAAGTGTTTCTTTCCTTTTTTTTCTACTATTGAATGGGTAAATGATAGTTTAAATAGGTAATAAATCTTATCTTTGTTTTTCATAATTACTATTGACTAAGTCATTTGTATTCTTCTACTTTTAGCTACCCTATCTATTGTCGACCAAGTCATCCAATGATTTTTTAGAATATTTGGGTAAACTACTACATAAGCATTTATATGAGAAGAAAATGAGAAGGAAAAACGAAACAAGATTCTTTAGAAATTAAAATTGACTTATGTATAAACTAATTTGTATAAGCTATCTCATTTTTGGAGAAGCTAATATGAGAGAACTTCTACAAATTAGCTTATGTATAAACAAATTTTAGCTTATTGGGAAGTATATTTTATTTTTCTTCCTATTTTCTTCTCCTATATTTGCTTATGGAGAAGTTTATCCTATTAGGTCCTTAGTTATACACTTGATAATAATGTTTAATTCACAATCCAATCTATATGTTAAAAAGGTAAAATCATAATAACCATAACCATAAGTCTCTGGTGAAATCAACAAAAGCAATTAATTATTTATTCTCCAATTAAAAGAAGGTTTTCCTTATAAATTGCTACATGACAACAATAGTCCACTCTTTTACCACAAAGTTTTATCCAACCAATCTTAAAAAAATGCTCACCCTCTTGGAATGGATTTGGCTACTCTCATTTGACCTTATTCTGAAACCTTTCACCGAAAAGTAAAATCAAGGAGGAATGATTGCATTGTTGGTCTTGGTGGCAATGACTTCTACCCATTTTGACACATGATCAATGGCCAACAAAATGTATGAGTAGCCATTAGAAACTGGGAATGGCCTCATGAAGTCGATATCCCAAACATAAAAAACTTTACAAAATATGATGGGTTGCTAGGGCATTTCATGTCTTCTGTTCATGGTCATTCCAGCTTTTTGCCATTTTTCGCAGTTGGAGATGTAATGATAGACGTATCTGAAAATGGTAGGCCAATAGAGGTCACAATTAAGCACTTTCCTAGCGATCTAAGTTGATCCATAGTGCTGAGTGGAAAAATTGGAGGACCGAATTGATCTTGAAGTCAAGAATGCACCTATGGATGACTTTGTCACTGTATAGTCTCCAAAGGTAGGGATCATCCCATATGTAATATTTGGCATCACTCTAGAGTTTTTCTTTATATGGCCGAGATGCCTCTGGTAGAAATTGAGATATTGCCACATAATTGCAGATGTCGGCAAACCATGGTGTAGATGCTTTGATGTGCAGAAGCTGCTCATTTGGGAATTCGTCTTTGATAGGCATTGGTTCGATTTCTCTTTCAATCCTACTTAAGTGGTCAGCTGTAGAATTCTCAGCACCTTTCTTATCTCTTATCTCTATGTTGAATTCTTGAAGGAGAAGCACCCACCAGATTAGTCTTGGTTTGGCATCAGGCTTCTTCAACAACTACCTCAATGCAGCATGGTCAGAGAACACAACTATTCTTGAGCCGAGAAGGTATGAACGAAATTTGTCCAAGGCGAACAGAATTGCCAAAAGTTCCTTCTCAATTGTTATGTAGTTTTGTTGGGTCGAGTCCATGGTACGAGATGCATAGGCAATTACATGCACTGGTTGGCCGACTCTAGCTCTTTGGCTGAGAACAGCTCCCAATGCCGAATTGGATGCATCACACATTAGTTCAAATGGCAGATCCCAGTTTGGTGCTTGCAAAATAGGGGCGAATGTGAGTCGATTCTTCAGCTCCTGAAATGCTTCAATATAGGGTTGGTCGAATTTGAATTCCACATCCTTCTATAGCAGCTTGGATAGTGGTAGGGCAAGCTTGCTGAAGTTCATGATGAATCTTTTGTAGATACCTGCATGTCCAAGGAAAGAGCGAACTTCTCGCACAAAAGCGGGGTTTGGGAGAGAGGTGATGATGTTAATCTTTGATTTATCCACCTCGATGCATCTGTTGGAAACCAGGTGTCCCAACACTATTCCCTTAGTCATCATGAAATGGCATTTTTCAAAATTTAGCACAAGGTTATTGTCAATACATCTCTTCAACACCTTGGATAGGTTGCTCAGGCATGCTTCAAATGAATCGGCATAAACCGTAAAGTCATCCATGAATACCTCTATGCAGTCCTGTAGTAAGTCCGAGAAGATGCTGGTCATACAACGCTAAAATGTACTCGGAGCATTACATAGTCCAAATGGCATGCAGGTGTACGCAAAGGTGCCAAATGGGCAGGTAAAGGTTGTCTTGTGCTGATCTTCAAGCGCAATATGAATTTGCATGTACCCTAAGAAACCATCCATAAAGCAATAATCAGATTTCCTTGATAACTTTTCCAGGACTTGATTAATGAAAGGCAAAGGAAAGTGATCCTTGCGAGTTGCCTGGTTTAATCTTTTGTAATCAATGCAGACTCGCCAACTGTTTTGAATCCGCATAGGTACCAATTCATCTTGTTGATTTTTCATGACAGTCATCCACTACCAAAAAAATATGTTATTTGTGGGGTTAATATTATAATTTCTAGCGGTTAAAAACCGCCACAAATTGTATGTTAAAATAAATGCATACGCCAGAAACAGTTTTTGGCGGTTTTTATCTAACCCCTGGTTTTCTCGTTAGAAAATAAAAACTTTTTATTGGGGGGTTATATCCAAAAAAAAAATGCATTTTATTCTTTTATTTTGTTACGATTTATACCGCCAATATTTGTAGTTGTAAATCGCCTGAAAATACATTTTTTCCTTATTAAAATATAGTGGCGGTTGGGAACCGCCAAAATTTAAATTCTTAAATTTAACATTTACTAACGGATTTTAGTTGCCACAAATTGACAATATGTGTATATTTTCAAATTATTATTTAAAATTATCAATAATTACCTATTAATTATTTTTCAACAAATTTATATATTATTTATTATGATTCAAAATTACTTATCAAATTCCAACATATATTTTTAAAAAAATTATATTTAAAATATGTAATAGGTTAAGTTAAAATATATAAGTTTAAATAAATATAAAAACTCTAGTTAAGCTTATTATAGAAATTTCAGTTAAAATAAATAAAAAAATTCAACTAAAATCACAACATTAAACTAATCAGCATAGTATATTAAACTCGTATATAAGAATTTAACAAAGTATCTCAAGAGTTAAACTAAACATATTAAACTCAAATAATCAAGAGTTTTACAAGTTCACAAAAATTGAACTAAACAATAATGTATGTGAAATCATTTTCCTAAATACACAAACAACATAACATATATGTCAAACTCCATGAAGATTACTATTTAATAAAGATCCTCCTCGTGGTGTTGACACATCTTGTCCACTCCCTTCATCCTATAAAATACAAATTGTATCATGTTAGGATAATCAATATATGTATATATAAGATATTAAACTTCATTTTAAGTATTAATAATATAAATTACATTAGCATAAATATATGAAGTGTTTACCACTACATTACTAGTACTACCAAACATAGCTTCCAACTTAATAGGAATATGTTCTTCCTTCATTTGAATGTATGCAAGCATGACATTTTTTAATGTCTTTAACACTTTCTTCAGAACTTGCTAGTTTATCCTTCAAACTAATAATTTTCTCTTTTAATCGAAAACTTTCTGCTAAATCAGAAATATGTCATAAAATATATATCATAAATTGAGACATAGAATACCTAGATAAGATGAGATAGTAATATGGTAGATGTTGCTGATCTAAATACAGAAAAAAGTTTCACCACTAAAACCATTACATGAACTCAACCTTAAATTAGAAAAATAAAATGTTATACAATAGAAAATTCAACTTGACTTTGTTGTACAATGATAACCTTATAATTACAAAAGAAAAAGAAGTTACCTACAACAATAAATAAGAATTAGAGCACAGAAAAAATAAATAAATAAAAAGCGTTATAGTCAATAGAGTAATAAGTGTACAATGAAATACAAGTATCCCAATACCATCATAGGCGACCTAATTTAATATATCTCTAACTAAATTCTTGTTAGCGCGCTAGATGCCATCAAATCACTTTAGTTATACTTCTATTATTTTATTTGCTGCATTCCTTATTTATTTTAGTCAACAATTCTTGAATCAAATCAAAACTATTAACCTAAATATCCAGGTATCAGAATCATTAAATATATAACTAGTCAGTTTTTACCTGATGGAAAATGAAAAAAGTGATGAACATCCAACCAATCACGAGAGCTTGAGCTACGCAAGTCACAACAAACAAGGAGGAGCAGCCTTTAACCTTAAAGTAGGCTAATGCTATTAAAGAAGAAATAATTAAAATTGTGAGGCATGTATATATTAAACAAAATATCCTTAACAACCAATCAAAAGAACAAGCTAGAGTAAAAAAATCCAACAAGCAAGTTCCAATGTTCCCTGCTATAGCTTGAATTCCTTTTCCCTGCTAAGTATAAGAAACAAATATAATAAATTTTTAATAGAAAAATGTAAATAGAGATTTTTAATAAAAGTAATTCTTTCGACTTTCTTTTTTCCTTGTGTAGTTTCCCATCCTTTAAGACCTGTTATAGAGAACTGTAATCAATGATGATTTACTTTGGATTTGATGTAATAAAATTTTAAATTCCTTTAAAGGAATCTTACTGAAACTTCTCTTATTTATTTGAATGAAGCATTACTGCTGATGTAAAAACATCTGATTTAAGATTGCTTGAATCCATTAAAATTAGTTTTAGTTAATTTGGTGGAAGGAATAAATTAATTGTTAGAAATTTTATTCATAACTAACCGGGAAATGTGATAGTAAGGTGGGAATGTGATATATGACTCAAAGAGCTAAATATTGAGTTATATTCTATTTTCTTAGTCTCAGAGACTGCTCTGATTATCACACTTATACTGGGTTGGTGACTGAAACATATAATCAATAAAGATTCATATTTTTTGCTTTTTCTTTCTTTTCTCTTAAACTAGTTCTATTAATTTGCTAGAATCCATTAAAATAAATTGTACTTAATTTAGTGCTGGGACTAAATTAATTACGAGAAATTTTTAGTTGTACATGAAAGATTCAAATGTGTTTGAAATTGTTAGGAAACCAGAAATGGGTTATAAGTTTTGACAGTTTATTGAATTACAAAGAACCTGAGAAGAAGATTCTCTTTCACAAAGGGTTTCCCCTTTCTACAACAGAGCTAATGCTCAGTTTCTGAAATGATAAGAAATCTGAGACTTCCCATTCTCTCCTCCTTTTAAACTTATTTCCTACTTCCAACACTTAAATTGCCCAGCATACCTAATCTAACTTGCTACTAATTATTATTCTAACAAACTATTGGTCTTCTAAATAATAATTAGCTCGTTTAGATGATGGAAAATAGACAGAATATATCTGACTGGTAATTGTATAATGTGATATACTATATACCAAAAACTAACATCAATTCATAGTTCATACTACCAATCTAGATCAAGTACTAGTATAGTACAAGTACAAGCTCAGTCAAATAAGGCTACTAACATGACATGATTCTGAACACATGAATAATCAATAATGCTAATATTCTAGCACTCCTCTTTAAGCTAAACCTGACAAGACTTTTTATCTTGTTACAAATAAACACTTAAAAGATAACAACCTAAAAATATAAGGTGGGTTCAATAAACCATAATTGAAAATTGGAAACACATATGGGTAAAATGAAGTATAATCATAAACACTGTTAAATAGATCTTGGAGAGGTGATACACAAAAATGAGCATGGTTAGAAAGATAGCTCAACAAAATAGCTAGAATGACGCACAACCATAGAAGTTGTTGCAATGTTGCATGAGGTCTTAGCTGAGGAGGAAGTGATAATCATTGGGATGACAGGTTTAAATTGCTCAGCAAGCAATAACATAAGACCCAAACTTCTCCAAATTCACTAAATAAATGATACTTAGAAGCTTCAAAGTGTAAGAATCACCTACAATTTGAATTCAGATGACACAAAAATAGTCTAAAACATTCTGAAAAGTGCAAAACTGATTTAGGCTTGAATTTTCTTGAAAACTACTTGAGTTGACTAATCAATTGCTTGCTGCTAGAAGAAAATACAATAAAAACACAACTGCAGAACTAAACAGTAGACAAAATTCAGCAACTAAATAAGCTCTAAATAGCCCTAACAAAAACAAACAGAAGGATGGCACAAATAAACTAAAAGGTTAACGTGATGCATAAGCATAATCTAACAGAGTCAAACAGCAAAAAGTAAAGAAAGTCAAGTCACTGAATGAAGTACTAGTCTAAATCAAGTAATAGTGTAGTACAAGCCCAACCGATAAAACTACTAACATAACAAAACTCAACAACACATGAATAACCATAATATTGTAACATAATATAGATTAGATCACAGGTAATACATCTGCCAAAAAAAGATCATACTTTCATCTCTCAACTACTGCAAAATATGACAATTCTTTATACCAATAAATGGACTGCAGAAGGCTACAATATAAATTATGATTAAAACAGGGCATATTACTTCAATCTCTCATTTATTTGGATGAAAATACAAAAGCTCTCCTTTTCTCCCCCGAAAAAACTAATTATATCTCTCATGATGTTTGTACATTTTTTAAAATAACTTAATATCCTAACTAATCTGGTAAAAATAGATTCATTCGCACAGAGGGTAAACAGATTTTCAGTGCTTATATATCTCAATAAAAATGGTTTAACTAATGATAGGGAATGCTTATACCCAAAGATTAAAAACCTTTTTCCAATTATATGATTAGCATTAGCAATGTTGAGACAATATATTTTGTACTCGCCATTTAAGCAAATTACATTTTCAAACTCATCACTAAATTAAAAACCATTTTAAATATTATATTTCCCAACAAAAAAGACAAATGTCTTAAAATATTACTAAAACAGAAGCCTGGCTATGCACAATGGACCAAATGAACCAACTGTGAAGTGTTACTCTACATATTGCATAATCCAAATACTTACAAAAAGTCATCATAATCAAAGAAGACATAATTTATATTTGCATATATCCCCTAAACTAAAAAAAATACTGACTCTATAGTCTAATATTTGTATATTTGCATACTCTCACAAAACTAAAGAAAACCTAAAAGAAAGCATGTTTTCAAATCCTAATCACAACACATCCATCCAATTAAGCATAGTACAAAACTATGAAACGCACTTGAATTAAATCAGAGAGACCATACATATCGATGCAATATTAATGAAGGTAATAAATAATAACAGCTTACAAAGAAACATCGGAGAAAAAGAGAAAAATTACCTTAGTTAGGTACACATTTTCGAGTAGAAATTTGAAAAGAATTACAATGAACAAAGAAGAATATAGATAAAGTAATATGCTTATGCTTGCACAGGAACTACTGAACCTGTTAGTGTCCGAGATGCAAGAAAGTGTGAAGAAAGCAGAGGAACAAGGAACTCGAAACGACGGTGAGTTACGCGCGGAGAATAAGGGGTTTTGGACTTTTGGTTGGAAAGTTGTGAATGAAACCATTGAGCCTGATTATGAAGATAGCCATTGAATGCTGGCCAGGTGTCCCTTTGATATGGATTTGGCCCAAATAGAACTCCGGCCCCATATTATAAAATTTTTAAAACTTTTATTTATGTGATTTATCATTTATGTCATTACAAAACTAACCTTATAATAATGCCAGAGAGATTATTGGGGCTGTCTTTACTTCTTATAATATAAAAAATTATATTAAATTTTAAATATTTTTATAATAGTTATATTAACATTTTTTATTAATATTGACTATTAATAAAAATTATATACATATAAATATGATTTTTATAAAAAATATATGATTCTTAAATTTGATTTGTCTTTTGAACAAGTTAAATTGACAAAAGATAAAAAAAATTAAAAATTATATAAAGTAAAATGACAATCAAAACTAAGGAAAAAATATATAATAACATATATCAATTTAAAATAATGTATAACTAAAAAAAATATGCTACAAAAAAATATCAATTTGTGACCGTCATATCATGTGTTAGAAATTGCATATTTTTCTGGGGGTTTATGAACACCTCCACAAATTATGTCACTAAAAATCTATTTTGTTTTATAGTTTGTGGAGGTTAAAGAAATGGTCAGAAATTATACAATTTTGTGGCGGTTTATAATAAACCCTCACTAAAAATTGAATTTTTTGTAGTGATCCCATACTTTTTCGGTACAAATTGCATAGGGCTCACCCACTAGCTATTTGAGATGGGGTAGATGATACCTGCAACAAAAAATTTCGTGACTTCTTTCTTGACCACGTCTAGGATGTTCAGATTCAATCTCCTCTGTTGTTGCCTTATGGGCTTGATTTCCTCTTCCATCAATATTCTGTGCATGTAGATGGAGGAGTTTATGCCAAGAAGGTATAAAAGTTTCTACCCAATTGCCTTTTTATGTTACCTTAAGACTTCCAACAATTTATCTTCTTGCTCTTGATGGAGATTATTAGCAATGATAACCGAAAGTTGTTGTTCATTGTCCAAGTAGGCATACTTTAAATGATTCGGCAATGACTTGAGTTCCATGGGTGGTGGTGAAGATGAAGAATTTTCAGTTACTAACTTCGAATCCGTCTGGCCGACTTGAATTGGAATCAACACCAAGTGTGCCGACATGATTTCGGCCTTTGGCTGCTTTGGCCGACTTGACTTGGTGGATTCAGTTCTTGTCTGATTGGAGTCGGCATTGGCTTCTTTTGCAGCTTCGGAGTTGGATCCGGATGGAACTCTGAGTTCAACTCTTGCTTGTGTCTAGTCTTCATTGGCCGAGTTGGTTTCAAAACATTGATGTCGGTTTTGTTACTTGTTTTCTCGGCCAAGTTGACTTTGGTCTTTTTATGGCCTCGGCCTTCTTTGGCCGACTTGTCTTCGATGTCGGCTTTGTCCCTGAACTGCTTGGCTGGGTTGACTTTTGTCTTTGCATGATCTTGGCTTTCATTGGCCGACTTGACTTCAACCGTAAAGATGGTTGCTAGTTGTACAGGAAAAGGCTTTATAGTCTCAACAACCTTGACTTCTGCATTATTTGTACACTTCGGATTCTCCAATTTGCAGACTTGGTCTAGTATTTCGATCATTTCAGCTTCAAACTCCAAGTCAGCAATGTCACTATGGTTGTCCTTAGAGTTGGGAAGATCTTGTACTTCTTCATAATCGGCCTCTTCAGATGTAGACCCTAGGCGGTTGATCAAATCAGTGCTTCCAGCAAAATTTTTGATGTCTTCACTGTTGCTATCTAGTTGAAAGTATTTTTCAACTAGTTCATCAATCAAATCAATGCTATAGAGAGAATGGTCTTCGGTGGGGGTTAACTATCATTTTTATTGAATTCTTTATTATATTTGAAACAAAATCTATTTAATACCTCTTAACATATGGATCAAATACGTAGGACAAACAAATATGTATTAAATTAGATCTCATCTAAATATTAAATATTTAATTTACGAATTTAATTATGATATTTTATGAACTATACCAGCTTATATGTTAGAAAACATGCAATATTTTTTCTTAAAAACATGCTATTTCTAAGATGTGATTGTAGGTTAACATATCTCTTAAGTTTGCAAAGGATATATTTAAAAATGTAATTTATTAGAGTTCCTACATACAATATTTTACAGTTTTTTTATAATGTATTATTTTGATTACTTATACAATGTAACTCATAATTTCCCCCACCCAACAACCCTAAAATGTTGCTTAATTGATACGAGTTTTTTTTTTTAAAGTAACAGTTTATTCATTATCGAGCAACTCATTATTTTATCAATGGCTATTAATACTATGTGAATACTTATTTGTTTAATAGGTACTTGAATTACTAATTTAAAATAAAGTGAGGGAACAACTCCTATTTGAATTTGCCCTAGCGTACTTTCACTCGTCTTTTAAAAAGAATAATGCAACAAATTATAACTTTATTTTTTTAAAATACATCTAAAGCCCAGTGATTTACAATTTTTTGGTTTCATTTAGTGACAACCAACAAAGATCGACAAAACAAGTACAATGTTTACTGAATAATAGAGACTAAAATTAAAGTCTTCTAATACAAAGGGAATTGAAATAAGTAGCATCAAGAAATAAAATGGCTTTTATTTTACAAATTAAGATAAGATTTTATTTTAAAAGACTACTAGGTCCTATATATAAAAAGGAATTGTGAAATCGTGAAAGATCATGGCATAGTTAAGCGTAGAGTCCCATGAGGATCAGTCTAGGAATTGCTGGTTATAATGGATTAAATGAGGTGGTCGGGGTGATTAGATGGCAGGATTAGGGGCACCCTTAATTCCCCCGAGGACTATTAAAGACCTTGTTGTGAAGGACTCGGAGCCAAGAATCATTGAACAAAAAGGAATCATGAAGGAAACGATGTTAGGATCATGTGAGAGACACCTATGTAAGTTCTTAGTTGCTCGGATCAATCTTCTCTCTAAATACCAAGTAAGGTTCTTGGCCAAATCTTATTCATTATCCGACAAAACATCGTTCATTTCACAAACAGTGTGCATTACACTTTAGATGGTCGACGAGCCATCATTTATCTCATAAACAGTGTGCATTACACTTCATATAGCTGACAAGCCATCATTCATTTCATAAACAATGTTCATTACACTTCAGATGATTGGCAAACCATTATTCATTTCATAAATAGTGTCCATCACACCTTAGGTAGTCGGCGAGCCATTATTCATCACAAAAACAATGTGCACGACGGTTCATAGGGTGGTCCATAGCCAACCTTTGAATCTAGGAATTCAAACACAGCGCATTTCACGCATCCGGGTCAACCCGCATGTACCTGAGTCATCCTAGCTCACTCACAAACACCTAAGGGATAGTCCACCTTTAAATCCTAAGTCACCGGGTCGAATTCCCAAACACTCGAATTCTACCGCCTCGGGGACGCCCAAGTGAAAGTCACCCTTTGTTAATGGCAATACATAATTGATTTTCTAACGAAAGACACCCAATGGAAAGTCTAATCTTGCATGCATTCACAAAACTACGTTAACTTTGATCCTTCCTGGGTAGGAGGGGTACGCAAGAGGCACACTCTCGTTAAGCTCAAAATCATCCATATTTCATCTCATATATTCCTGATTGTGACATCGAGGTTCTAGAAGTTAGAATAATTGCTCTATGTCTTGATGTTTGAATGACTTCTTTTAAATATGATGATGACTTTAGTTTCTCAATTATAATGTTTAGATAAAAAACCAACTCGAAAACTTTGTGCCTACCTTTTAATTACCATGTGAACCTTTTATCCTTAATACAAATTGTGCTTTTTGGTTTTAACTGTTACCTTGTCTTTATTTTATTTATTTTATTAAGACAATTTAAGTATTCGGGATAGAAGGGATCATCATCATTGTCATCATCATCATCATCATCATCGACATCATCATCATCATCATCATCGTCATCATCATCGTCATCATCATCGTCATCATCATCATCATCATCATCATCGTTATCATCATCGTCATCATCGTCATCCTCATTATCATCGTTATCATCATCGTCATCGTCATCATCGACATCATCATCATCGTCATCATCATCATCATTGACATCACCATTATCGTCATCCTCATTATCATCGTTATCATCATCGTCATTATCGTTATCATCATCGTCATTATCGTTATCATCGTCGTTGTCATCATCGTCGTTGTTGTCGTCGTCATCGTCTAGATACAATGTTTGTTTATTATTTATTACTAAAGAAAAATATATAATATTTGGTGTTTACCTTTCGATGCAAAAAATTTTATACGTATTTATTAAATTAATTAATAAGAGATTTACTTAAATGAATTAAGTCGACTATAATGTCGTGTAAGATATCATATAACGATAATACGTCGTTAGCCTTACTACTTATGGTAATCCTTTATTAGATTTTTTTAATTATCTTAATTATCTATTTACTTTAATTTAAAAATAAATTTATATGACAATTTAAATTATTTTTATAAATAAATATATTATATATTTTATATATTAAATTATGTATTTATTATGAAACAGTTATAATTATATAAAAATAAATGTTTATCTTAAATAGTACACGTACTAAAATACTCGTTAAAACTAACCGTTAATATATTCCTAAAGGATACATACATGTAAGATTTAATATGAAACAGTAAAAATTATATTATTTATTTAATATAATAAATCATATCATTTTTAATAAATTTATTTATTGATTTCTTTAATATAGACTTTAATAAATTATATATATAAAAGTATATCTTATTTATTATTTTGCCAATAAACCCATAAAAAGTCAAGATCGTACCTGTGGAGGGGGAGAAAGTTGAAGGTACTATTCAACCCCCCAATATATTAAGGCTTGTAAAACAATCACTGGACTAATTTCATTCTTTATAATATATATATTATTTTTATTTCTTTTGGGTGAATAAAACACATTTCTGTGCAAGAGAAGAAAAGACTACTACTGTGAGCAAAAAGATTGATCACATCATTCTTTGCCTCCTATCATTCACAAAACTCATCATGCATGAGTTGTCATTCAGCACACCAACTGACCACCCTCGTCCATGAGGATATGAACAAGGAAACTGGTTGTCGGGCAAATTGTTTTGGCTCTACATTTTGTGCACTTTAGCCTTTATTTACTATCAATAAGTAATTTCGGCTAGTCATTTCTTTTTAATTTTTATTATCTATTTTTATTCATAAAAATTTAGAATGTGAATTGTAAGATTAAAAGTATAAAAATAATTAACATATAAAAATGTAAAAAGATAAGGCAGAATAAAAAATTACCTAAAATAATATTTATTATAAAATAAAAATGAAAGGAACGAAAAACTAAAAAGAGAGAATGAAAAAGAATAAAAAAAAGATAAAATAAGAAATTCTAAACATTGACCGAATAATAAGTTCCAAATGGAAAATATCCAAATGCAGATCAACATTTCACCAAGTACAATATACTAGACATAGATACTGAAAATTACTCAATTGAATCAATCTTCATCAAACATGTTTACGACAAACCAGCACTGCAAATACCTGTTTTGAAAACAAAAACAGTATAAATAACTGAGTTAAATGTGCTAATTATTTAATAAATGTGAAAAAGTAAGAAATAAAATGCGAGATCAGCACTACTTAAAGAATTTACAAACTATTCATATCATACCAAAATTCGAAAACTATTCATTATGAAATTGCCGTGTAGAACTTTAATTATAAAATGTCAGACCAGATGTTTATTAGTCAAAGAGATCAAGTAATAAAAAAGAATCCCTTTGTTCACAGAAAAGGAAAACAATTGTTGTAATTTATATTTCCTAGGGATTCTTCCAAGACTTTCTTGGTTTATTACCAATATAACAAAATAGTCCAATTATGTGTCATTATTGAAAAACTACATCTAAAAGTGCATTTGTTACCAAAATGAGTATAATCTAATTATATTTGATCAAGAAAAATTAACCAACAAGATCCAACACTTAAAAAACTAAAATAACATTAATAGCTTTATAAAAAAAAGTATTTAATTTTAAGTGAACTTACCCAAAAACAGATCTAAATCAAATTTATATAAATATAAATATAGCAATACAGATATATATATATATATATATAAAATTCCTAAATTGGGTTCTGATCTATTAACACGAGTGACATATAAGGTGACGGCCTAAACAATGGTTCAACGTGAATCATTTATTTTAAATTGTTAGGTATAATATTAAAGCAATATATATGTTGAATAGCATGCAGTAAAATAAAATTAACAACGAAAAATAAGTATATTGAGTTTATTTACTTCATTTGCGAGCATCATATGCAATTTCTTGCAAAACATGAAACAACATGCTGAAAAGTAAACAAGAAATTCTTAACTTCTATGTCTAACAGTACTCACTTCGATTCGTTTTTGGTAGTCACAGTTTTGTTTCCTTTCCTTTTTCTTTATGATTTATTTCTTTTTCATATCTCTCGACCTCTTTCAAAGATCGACAGGTAACTTCATCTTCTTTGTGAATATAGAACTGCAAAACATCAACTTTGCTTTGTATCCTCAAAGTATACAATATGCTAACTGGAATTATAAATAACACAAACCAAATAAAGATGCAAAAATAGGAATTCTACATTAAAATGATTGAGAGTTCCAATTCTTTTACACTTCTTAATATTTGATTCTATCACTTTATATCATATTTTTAACACTTCATGTCCAATTGTATTGCTTTCTGTCATTAAGCTTTTGACATTCTCTCATTGCATAGTTTGTATTATATGATCTATATCTTCTCACTAATTATCTTGGTTCAATTATGTACTTTGCATTTGCAAAATATCAAATGAACTGGAAAGTAGGCAGATCTAGTGCTATTTTTAAGCTTTTACATCGTTAATGAATTCTTTTGCTTATAAAAAATTATGAAATTTGTTTATATAACTTAATTGTTAAACATATATGATCAAAGTAAAAATATAAAAACGATAAGAAACTAGAAACCAGATGTAAGAATGGAAAAATCAACTATTTATTTTAAATTTGAGCTCATACCCTGTCTATCCTTCCACTTGCTCGCGTTTTAGGTCGCATTATCCAGTTTTCAGCCCATGAAGGTAAGGATTTGTCTAGGTTTTGTTTTTTCATAGTTGATTTTCTATTTTCTCTTCCATTCTTAGTAGACTGTAACACCGTAGGAATATGTAAGATACACACCATTGAAACTAAACACATAAATCAATAAAGAAACTAAGTGTATGACTAGTATATTACAAAAGGAGAGGATCCAATTGGACAACTAGTTCTAACTAGAGGACATAAGCAAAAATAAAAAGTTTATGCTAAAAATAAAAATAAAAATTATTACATACAACTAAACTCAAAATCATACAAATATTGAGTGACA
Source organism: Mucuna pruriens (assembly GCA_025330945.1). Taxonomy (NCBI): domain Eukaryota; kingdom Viridiplantae; phylum Streptophyta; class Magnoliopsida; order Fabales; family Fabaceae; genus Mucuna; species Mucuna pruriens. The sequence continues at coordinate 199,018 of JAENHJ010000115.1, read as the reverse complement.
TAACAGTGATTACTACATGAAAACAAAATAAGTTTCAAATGAACTAAACATGACTAAATAATTATTAATTAAAACAAACATAACAAGTGTAACTTTATACGGTGGTAAATTCTCCACATAAATTACAATCAACTAAATGATTTTAGGTAGTAGGTAACACTTTCTGGAAAGTTCTCTAGTGTAAGTTCTCAACTTTTTACATATGACCTTTCAATAACAAACACTCAATACTTTTTTGCAAGTATTTTATAAACAATTAAAAGGAGCTAACATATGTTTGTACGTGAACTTGCACTAGTAGTGAAAAATATTTAAAAGTAAGCATATACTACTTTCACTCACTTTTGTTTGCACTCGCATGCTCTTTTCTTAAGCAACATTTTCTTTACACGTTGACAAGTGAAACATAAAATGACGTGTTGAATAGAAATAAAAACTGTCAAGCTTTCAGAAAATGCATACCGAAGAGGTATTATTGTCATAAATAATGAAAAAGAACAGGCATGTGTTTTTGCATAAGTTGGATCATGATACTCTGGGTGGATTACGATCACAACATACACAATTCAACCCAAACTCCAATTTATAAATACTCCAACCCTATAGCTTGAACAATTTTCAATTCAACCCAACTTATAATACTTTAAACTGTACAGATAATTGAACTAGAAAGGTTCGAGTTCATGATTTATTGGTTCAATTGGATTTTAACGAGTAATAATAAAATATTTTTAATATTGTATATTATTTTTAAGTGATTATCACATGTCTTATAAAATGAAAATTATATAATATATAGTTATATATTAGCAACTAAAAACAAACTAACAAAATTGTTTAAACCAGTTAAACCAGTTTTCTATACTTGTTACTCTATAATAGTTGATTTTATCTAATTGTTAACTATTTTGCCAGTTTCTTTTTTCTTTTTATCATTTTTGGTCCCACTAAATTCTTGGGTAATTTAGATTACTGATGTCACTAGTTCTAAGACTAATTTTAAATTGATAGGACTAATCTAATTTTAATATATCTATTTATAGATCCAATCCAACTACATTTATAAGGTAGGTTGAATTAGATTAAAATATACATGTTTTATGGATGAATCAATTCAACTATAACTCTAAGATCGATATGTTCATACACTCTTCATTTAATTCACTTTTCCCTGGTGTGATATCTTTCAATTTTAGTTATTCTAAAAAAATGTAAGAGAACATTATGAATGACATTTTGGTCAAAGATTGACTAATCCATAAGAATGATGCTACCAAAGCTAGAGCTACAAAAAATATTTTTGTATATGAATTAGGTTCCAGTTTAGAAAATCACAATTATCCCTTGACATGCAGACAAAAAAAATCATCTATACTTTTTTTATTTTGATATGCAATATTCACATATAATTGATCAAGAAATAAAATTAGGAGATACACAAAATAATAAATAGAAAACAACATCACATAAATATTTTTGGATAGTTATATATTCAAATACTTATTTGATCAATAAGGAATTGTAACACAAAATACTAAAATCATAAATATATAGCAAATCCCAAAAGAAAAATCACTGACATGCAAAACTATGAAGACATGTATAAAAAAATGAATTGATCTAATTTAAAAAATGTAGAAAGAAAAATATAGGAAGAAGGTAAGTAATTAACCTTACTATTCTTTTCTTTTCTCTTTGTCAATGAGTTCGATGAAGGTACCTTGTTCTTCCCAATAGATCTTAATGGAAGCTTTAAAGATTTGGATGAAGCTTTTTCTTGTCTTTTCTTGGAATAGTTTGATGAAGACTTACTACTGTTCTCAACCGAATTGTGATCGGATTCCGTTTTATGATCCCATGATAGCTAGAAATGAAAATCATACACATCTTTGTCAATTTTGGTGTTTAATATGTACATATAATTGATTAAATAAACCAGAGTTTCACATAACTTTGAATATTTGCTTTTGGATACTCCAAAATCCTACACGCTATCACTTCTATATATACACCTTATGCATTTATGTGAGGAGAGAATAGAAATAATATTTTCTCTCTCTAACTCATGCAAATACATGAATGAAGAGATAAGACGAAGAAATTTTGGGTGTAAAATTTCAAATTTTAGCAAAAAAGGATGTATTTAACAAATACTAAAAGAAATGGCAAGATGCAAAATAATTTAAAACAATGAAAATGCATATATAATAACAATGAATTGAACAGCCTTACGTGTAGATTGAAAAATCTATAGAAGAAATCAAGTAATTAAGTTTAGTTTTTATTTTTGGATAAGGCAAATATATTGATAAGATGGAGTAATTACGTCAAGTAATTTTCGTGGAAGTACAGTAAAATGAAATATAAGAGATAGTATTTGTCCACCACGTACTCATATAATGACATGGATGAGTTATGGGATTGAAATGTTTGAATATGGGATAATTTGTTGTTGCTATGGCTTTTAGCTAAGCAAGGTTCATTCATTTATAGAAAATGTCACTAATCGATGTTATGAGACGATGGAAAACCTGTAATGAAAGCATAGGTGAAAATTGACTTAAGGATGATATGAATTTAGAAAGACGTGAAGAGCATAAGAAGGACATTAAGTATAGAAAGATCAAAACCCTTCAAGGTCCTATGACTAAAGAGAGATTGAAGAGGCTTAAGGAATAAGTTGAATAAAAGATGAGCCTCCTTATAGGATAAAGAGGATCCACCACTGGCTCAACTCTATTCATTCTTTAGAATTATTCACAGTATCTTTGAGTAGTTTGTAGGATTTTTTATTTAATTTCTTTAGTTTGTTTTTCTTTGTATTTCATTTGGAGCCTTGCCTTCTTTTTTCTTGTATTTTATTTCGGCTTCAAAGCCCATTAGCCATAGACTTAGGAACTAAATTAGAATGGATTTTCATGTTAGCAAGGGAACTAGCGAGGGATTTCCAAAACCTTCCTTAGTTGGGTTTTTAGGTTGTAAATTTAGCAAAGTCTATGATGTTTTTATTAACTTTAATTCTTCTAATTAGGATAGGATATAAAAGCTTAATTCTCACTCATTTTACATAACTTTAGTCCATTTGTGAAACTTGTATTACAAGTAATTAGAGAATTTTTTCTTAAATTATTTTAAATTATAACTCTTAATTTTCATTAAATTCTTTATGAAATTTGTTGTGAATTTCACCACCTCTTGTCTAATCTCTTAAGAGATTAATGCTGAGCATTTCTTCCTTAATTCTATTTTCTTCTTTCAACTTCCTTTCAATTTCTTAGATACAATTTCATGACTAATTCACGTTGATTTCTTTAACCTTAAGCAATTATACAAATGTATCATTATAGAGGAAATTCAACAGAGGATCAAACAAACCTTAGAATTATGTTATGCCCTAGAGCTAATGCTACATATGGAAAATATTTTAATAAATGAATTAAGAACTTATTTTTGGGTATTTAGAAAATTAGCATCCACATCGTTTTTTTTATAACTTTAAAAGTGTACTATGACTACTAATTAATTATCGAGCAATGAAAAGAATAAAGATTATTTATAGAGTTATATATTGGAATTAAACAGAAATGATATGTAGTAAATATTCTCTCAAGGGAAATCGCACAATAGACAATTAAATTCACCAAAATAATAAGAAATAGAAGAATGAAATCAAAACCCGTTGATACATGACAAGAGTATGCTGAAATATTTTTTAAAAAATGAAACACTAAAGGTTCGTTAATTACCTCTTCGGGATTTGTCGCAGCCATGGAAATCTTCAGCTTAAAGTCAAGAGAAATATTTTAGTTTAAAATTGTTAGCAACGAGAATGAAAGATAACTTTCAAATAAAAAATAATGGATATTCACTCAAGTGGAGGGAGGGCATGAAGGAGTTCAGAATTTTTATCTATGCCCTATTATAAACATTAAGCATGAAGAATTCAATACCTAATTTAAACCTTGGAACAAATTATATCTCCTCGTTAGGCTCTTGACAAAAGGGGTTACAATTTAGAGTGAAATTCCTGTGTTCCAGTTCGAAAAATTATGGTTGAAGATAAGTTTTATTCAACTTTAAAATCTAATGAATATATTTTTACTAGTCTTCTCGACAGAAGAAAATATGATCTATATACAACTAAACTAGACTTGAGAAAAAAATATTAATGTAGTATTGAATGCTAATAGTATAATATTTATAAAAATATGTAAATAAATTATTTTTTTCAAATATAGTTGACACAATTTTTTCATTTAATTTACATTTTATAAAAAAAATAATTTATAAAACATGTTTTTAAAAAAATCCTAAATATATAATAATATAATACATAATAATTTTTATATATACATAGAGAGAGAATGAAATAGTTTTGTTACTTCATTACCATTTTTATAAATAAAAAAATCAAATGTATATTAATATAATATACATAAAATGATAAATACAAATATAAGTAAATTGAATTTGAGACAACATTAATATCTAATTGAATGCTATTAATGTAATATTTACAAAAATATATAAAATAATTAATTCAATAAAAAAAATTGTTAATTAATTAAGATTTTAATTGAGAAGAAAAAATATTGAAATAGCATTCAATGTAATTAATGTAATATTTATACAAATATAAAAATAAGTACAGATATTTCTTATATAGTATGACAGAGTTTTGGTATTTAAAATTGAGATTTTATAAAAATTTGTTTATAAAGCATGTTTTGAAAGAGAGAAAAACTGAAATGTATGTTAATATTATCATACAATTTAGTTAAAATTAAAACTGAAATGTATGTTTTCAAATATATATATATATATATATATAAAAGAAATATTGAAACATCATTTAATATGTACTATTAATAAAATATTTTAAAAAATATATAAATAAATTTATTTTACAAATATTTTAGACATATTACAACAATGTCAATTCCATTTCGCGGTGTGAACTGAAAGTTGTACAAGAGCTCCACCTATAGAAATAAAATGGCAAGGGTTCTCACAATCCCATTAGATATTTCATCGTTGAATTTCCCTCACTTGAATTACACATGTCTTTTCTGATCAATTTTAAACTTCAACATCGCAAGGAAACATATTAAAATATCTACTTTAATTCAATAATGTCCCAACAAAACAAAATAATTTCCAAGTACTTAAATAAAATTAACATAAAACAATTATAATTCATCAGAAGGAACTTCTGATGGTTTGGTTAACTCTATTGTGTACTCTTACACTATAAGTTCATAAATAGTATTGTTTATGCTAGACTCTTAATTATTATCGAAACTCACAACAAAGATCAACTTCAATCTAAATAAGAACCTTTTCGGAAACCCACCACAACCCAACCATTTCAACCAAAACCCTTACAACAAAAACAAAACAACCTCATAATAGGAAAGGACCAACTTTGGCTAGCCAAGTGATGAAGAGAAAGTGAAAAGTGAGAAGGAGACACACCAACTCCAATGGAACCCCAAAGCTCAAACAAAAACTAAGTGTTGCTTCAATAGCTAATAAAGAAAGCTTTTCTTTACAACACTGCCACCACAACCAAACTCAATGAAAATCATGAACCCAACAAATAATAGAATTAGATTTTGCAACAAAACCCATTTTGAGTAAGATAATGGAGAAGTGCTCACCAACAACAATGAAGCCACACACTCAAGAGAGGAGAGGTGAAAAACTAGTTTTGAGCTACTGTCCTAGTTCCAATAGCATCTTCTACCAAAACTCACACCAAAAATCAATTTCAGTCAAACGAAGAACCCTTTTAAAAACCCACCACAACCTAAGCATTCCAACCAAAACCCATATAATCAAAACAAACAGCTTAGTTCCTGAAAGGGAAATAATCAATTTTAGTCCGTCATATGATGAAGAGAAAGTGGAACGTGAGAAAGAGACTCACCAACACTGATCAAAATCCAAAGCTCAAAGAAGGAAGTTTTACTTCTAGAGATAATAAAGAAAGTTATTCTCTACAACAACAACATCACAACTAAATGGAACAAAAATCATAAATTCAACACAAAACTAAAGCAAATTTTGACGAAAAGCCCATTTTAGGTCAACTCGTGGAAAAGAGAAGAAGAGAAAAGAGTGCTTACTAGCAACAATGAAACCACACACTTAAGAGAGGAGAAAGAGAGAAATTAACTTGAGTTGTCGAACCAAACCCTAGCACTGGACAAAGTTAAAAAAGTATGGATCGAAGGAGAGAGTTTAGGTTGGGAGCTGTCTTGTCAAATAAGGTGAGGAAGGAGGGGTAGTGAATGTTCTCTACCAAAATCCTGACACCACTACGAAACCTTCTCAAAATATCTCGAGATCCTCTTGTACCCAAAATAATCCAAGATTCCCAACTAAACGCCTTTATCATAATAATTAGGGTTCTAAAAAAAAAATGTTTCATAGAAACTATCTTAGCTTCCATAAATGTTAAACTTGAACACTGAAGGAATCAAAATAAAATGTATTTTAATTCAGTAGTGTTCAATAAAACAAAAACATTTCTAAGAAGATGACTAAAATTAACATAAAATAATTATAATTAATTTCAAGGAAGTTCGGATTATTTGCTCACCTCTACCGTGTTCTCCTGTAATGGTACTGCACAACCAAAATCAATTTCAGTCAAACAAAGAATCTTTTCAAACACCCAGCACAACCCAAGTATCCAACCAATATTAATATAGTATTTAATGTTATTAATATAAATATATATAAATAAATGTAATATTTAATGCTATAAATATGATACTAATATAATAGTTGTTAGAGAGAGAGTATGACAGTTATGTTATTTTATTATTTAGTTAAGAATATAAAAAAATTATTTTATAAAATATATTTTATAAATAAAAATCAAACTGTATATTAATATAATATACAGAAAATGATAAATGCAGATGTAAGTAAACATAATTAGAGAATAAATATTAATGTAATATTTATACAAATATATAACTAAAAACACTTTATATTATATAGTATGACACAATTTTATTAATTAATTAATATATAAAAGAATAGTTTATAAAAAAATATTATTAAAATCTATTTGTACGTAAGTAGACGATATTTGAGAAGAAATAATACCATTTTAGAAATTAATGATATCAAGGTAACATTTATACAAATATATAAATACGTACATTTTTTTTCTATTTGATTGATATTTAATAAATATTAGTTTATAAAACATATTTTAAATGAAAAATAACAAATATATATATATATATATATATATATATATATAAATAAATTGATAAATCTATATTAATATGTGAAAATAAATATTAATATAGCATTTTAAGTCATTAGTAAAATATCTATTCAAATAAATAAACAAATGGTTTTTCTTATACTGTATTATACAATTTTGGTATTTAATTGATATTTCATAAAAATTAGTTTAAAAATGTTTTAAAAAGAAAATTTTAAATTTATATATATATACACTCTCATATAAGTTCGTGTGAAACTTTTCAAACCCAAAACAACATATGCATTGACTAAATTCTAAAGAGTAGAAATTTATAACCAGCTCAAAAAATTAAAGTCGTTAGATGGGTATGCTTCGAAGTTGAATAAATGTGTTAACCTTAATCAAGAAAAATTACATGGAATGAAAAGTTACGACTGTCATATATTCATGCAACGCTTGCTTCCTATTACATTTGATTCATTACCTAAACCTATTTGGAAGTCACTTGTTGAACTTAGCTATTTTTTTTAAGGAATTGACCTCGATAAAACTAAATGTTGAAAAACTAAAAGTTGTGGAAGATAATATACATGTGTTGTTGTGTAGGTTGGAACAAATATTTTTGCCAAGTTTCTTTTATTGAATGGAACATCTTTCAATTCATCTACCCTATAAGGCTAGAGTTAATTATCTAATCTAATATCGTTGGATGTACCCTTTTGAGAGGTATAAAACTAATAATCATTTATATATCATTGTATTATATCTATCAATGGTTGCTTCCTAACAATATGCATTCATATTCTTTGTTAGGTTTCTACATTCCCTAAAAACCAAAGTCAAGAATAAAGTAAGGGTACAGACTTCAATTTTTGAAGCTTATTTAGTGAAGGAGACATCAACCTTTGTCTCATTTACTGTCCTAATAAAATTGAAACGAGAAAGACTAAGATGCCTCGTAATGTTGATGCAAGTGAAAGTTCTTCCTCTACTTCTCCTATATCAATTTTGAATTACATAAAAAGAGTGGGTAGCAAATACATACCATTTTTTGGACCAAGTTAACATTGAAGCTGCTCACTTATACGTTTTTCTAAATTGTGAAGAGGTTGAGCTGTATTTAGAGTAAGATTGTGTTGAACTCTTATAAAACTCTAATTATACATGTTAATAATATTATTTTATGTATTATGATTAATCTACTTTTTCATTATAGTATTTATATTGATTTTTAGGAGAACTTAATCCGATAACTTCATATGCTTAAATTGACCATGAAATTTCGTCAAACTTTCCTACCTAGTTCAAACAATATATAGGTTAATACTTTTTTACCTCTACGGTAATATGATGTATGATATTTATCATTAAATTTTTTAGGTTCTAAATTTAGAAAATAATATTCAAGACTTATTATTGGTTAATTTGGCATGAGGCCTAAGAGAAAAGTTAAATCATGACCTATTTATATTATAAATGGATATAAATTTCACACTACTTTCTAGAGTGAATGCATGAATACCTTAAATCATAATATTTATGTATGAGGAACTAATGGTCCATTAGAATGTGATTTTTATGAAAAGTTATTTGATATCATTCAATTAGAGTATATTGGTTTTCCAAGAGTGAAGTTAGCTTTCTTCAAGTGTGATTAGTTTGATAACACTCCTAATGTAGGGACAAAAGTACATAATAAATATGAGATAGTTTAAGTACGGGAATTGCGAAGGTATAATAAAGCATACAACTCATTCATATTTACACAACAAGATGAACAAGTTTATTATACCCCATATCTTTAGGGACTAAAATATATTAATTTACCATTAAAAATTTTAATTTACTATTTTTAAAATATACTTTATAAAATTTTTTAAAATTTTTGAATTAAATAACAAAATTATGTCATACGATATATGTAAAAGATATTTATTTTTATATTTGTACAAATATTAGAAAAATATCATTAAATACATTTTTTTATTTCCTTCCAAGTTTAATTTACTAATGTCATATCATATATATATATATATATATATATATATATATATATATATATAATATAAAATTTGAAAATTTCTTTTAAAACATTGTTTAAACTAATTTTTATAAAATATCAATTAAATACCAAAATTGTATAATACTATATAAGAAAAACCATTTGTTTATTTATTTAAATAAATATTTTAATAATTAATTTATATGCTATATTAATATTTATTTTCACATATTAATATATAAATTATATATATTTATCAATTTCTTTCTATTATATAAATTTATATTTGATTTTTTCATTTAAAAAATATTTTATAAAATAATGTTTATTAAATATCAATCAAATAGAAAAACTTTCGTACTATATAAGAAAATATGTTCATATTTATATATTTATATAATTGTTACATTAATGTGATTAATTTCTAAAATGGTATTACTTCTTGTCAAATATAGTCTACTTATGTACAGATAGATTTTAATAATATATTTTATAAACTATTCTTTTAAATATTAATTAATTAACAATTTTACTCTATAATATAAAATGTTTTTATTTATATATTTGTATAAATATTACATTAATAACATTAAATTATACATTAATATTTCTACTATAATTCAGTTTGCTTATATCTGTATTTATCATTTTCTGTAGGTTATATTAATATACAGTTTGGTTTTTTATTTATAAAATATATTGTATGAACTATTTTTTTTATATTCTTAACTAAACAACAAAATAACAAAACTGTCATACTCTCTCTCAACTATATAAGAAAAATAGTATTTATTTATATATTTATATTAATATTATATTAATATCATTAAATGCTACATTAATATTTTTATATATTTATATGAATAACATTAAATACTATATTAATATTTTATATATTTGTAATTAGTACTACATTAATATTGGTTGGAATACTTCGGTTATGCTGGGTTTTTGAAATGATTTTTCATTTGACTGAAATTGATTTTGGTTGTGCAGTACCAATAGAGCAGAACACCGTAGAAGTGAGCAAATAATCTGAAATTCCTTGAAATTAATTATAATTATTTTATATTAACTTTAGTTAACTGCTTAGAAATGTTTTTGTTTGATTGGACACTATTGAATTAAAATAAATATATTTTATTTTGATTCCTTTTAGTATTCAAGTTTAGCATTTATAGAAGCTAAGAGAATTCCTATTAACCATCTATTTTTTTTTTCTGAGTACTCTAATTATTATCATAAAGTCGTTTAGTTGGGGATTTTAGGTTATCTTTGATACAAGAGAAATCTTGACATTTTTTTGAGAAGGTTTCATAGTGGTTGGTTTGGATTTGGGGTAGAATAAACAATAACTTCCTCCTCCTTCCTCCCCCTATTTGACAAGACAACACCCTACCCACACTTTCTTTCTCCCCCTCCAAACTTCCACAAATACCCTACCCACACTTTCTTTCTCCCCCTCCAAACTTCCTTAACTCTCTCTAGTATTAGGGCTGACTCAAGATAATTTCTCTCCCTCTCTTATCATGAGTGTGTGGCTTCATTGTTGTTAGTGAGCACTCTTTTCTCTTCTTCTCTTTTCCATCATCCAACACAAAATGGGTTTTTGCTTCAAAATTTGCTTTAGTTTTGTGTTGGATTTATGATTTTTGTTGCTTTTAGTTGTGTTGTTGTTGTAGAGAATAACTTTCTCTATTAGCTCTAGAAACAAAACTCCCTTCTTTAAGCTTTGGGGTTTCAATGGTGTTGGTGAGTCTCTCACGTTCCACTTTCTCTTCATCATATGGCTAACTAAAATTAATCATTTCCCTTTCAGGAAGTGAGCTTTTTTTTTTTATTATTATTATATGGGTTTTGGTTGGAATGCTTAGGTTATGGCGGGTTTTTAAAAATGGTTCTTCCTCTGACTGAATTGATTTTTGGTGTGAGTTTTGGTAGAAGATGCTATTGGAACTAGGATTGTACCAGTGCAGGAGTACATTGTAAAGATGAACAAACGGATAGAAATTTACTAGGATTATTTTATGTTAATTTTAGTTAAGAGCTTGGAAACTATTTTATTTTGTTGGACACTCTTGAACTAAATTAGAGATGTTTTTATTTGGTTATTTTACTACTATCAAATTTAAAATTTGCTACAAAATAATTTTGTAGCTAATTTTAAAATTAATAGTTATTTTATAGTTAATTTCTAATAAAAATAATTAGTTACAAAACTACAATAATATTGATGGTAGCATGAAATAAAGTAGTAAATTAACTAAGAAAATAATCTTAGTTAATTTGTAGTAAAATTTTCAGATTTGTAGTTATTTTCAAGTTAATTTGTAATAATAAGAAATATAAATAAATATAATTTAAATTTAACTAGGAAGAATAATAATCTAGTTAATTAATAGTTAATTAGTTAGAATTTAGTTACTAATTTAATGGTAGCTAAAATTAGTAGTAAAATAAAAAAAATCTTATTATATTTATTGTTGTTATTGTTTAAGAAAAATAGGTTAATTTAGGCATGATACCTCATTAACCCTATATTTTAATGTAGTAATGTTGTGACAATTTAATAATGTCAAAACTTAATAGAAAATATACAACATATAAATTAAATCAATTTTAAAAGAATTATGTGATTTTTTTTAGTTCTTTACGCACTAGAGGGTATGAAGGGGTAGGAATTATCCTTGTCAATGACAAAATAAATTTTCAAAAGAAATTCTTAGTTAAATATAAATAAACTTTGCACTTTATAGTTATTTTCTTATTAAATAAGTATAAGATCTTCATTTTTATAAACAAAAGAGGTAAAACAATTTTTTAAACTTACGAATAACTTGCACAATTATTTATGAGCTAACCATTTTTAGAGGAAGAATGAAAAGTGGAGAGAAATTTAGTTTCCACATTTTCCTATACATAACTAACTCTTTAACCTAACATAATTTTTGACAGACCACTTTTTTCAAATAAAAACGATTTTCTATATTTTTTCTAATTTAATAAATTTTAGAACTGAGTATATTTCTTTTCTATTTCCCGCTGCGATTTTTGGTCGCGACAATGTGTATGCAAATATGAAACATTTCTCGCCAACGACCAAAACTTTTGCAGAGACATATTGCGGCTCAACAAATTCCTCTTGCATTAGAAATTGTACATGATGATTAGTAGGAGTTAGTTACTTCAGTTCATATTTAATAGGAGGAGGATGACAAAAGGAATAGAAAATCTTGGAAAATTATGTGAGAGACATTCAACATATCACAAAGTCACATTGAGAAGGTGTTACATACGAAAGAAAAAGGAAAACTGTGTGAAGTAGTTCACTTGTATTGTATTTATGTCATGTATGAGTTTTGTATTTTACTTATCCAATATTTGTATCATTTGGTGTTTTATTGATATAGCATTTTACTCTTGTTTTTAATTATTTAGCATTTATCTCTTGTATTTTATTTGTGGAGTAACACTTATTTTATAAAAAATAAAAAACACACAATAATAATGTCATTAAAAATTTAGTTCTTGAATTTAAATTATGGAATTACGAATAAAAAAATGAATTGAATTCTGAAATTTAAATTCCAAAAGTATGTTTACATATATACTAATATAACATTCAAAAAAATAGAAGAGGGGTGAATAGCCAAAACAGGATGTTCAAAGCAATCACCATAAAAAGATATATTTTCTAAATAATTAGATTCATCACTATAAAGATATGAAACCAAGTAATACCTATAAAGTAGAAGCTTCGTCGAGCCAATATTCATGAACTGTGAAAAAGAACTAATGGATTGAAGTCCCTATAGCAAATTATTGGACTAACCCAAGAAATAAACCATAGCAAGTAAAATTGAGAAAATGAAAAAATATATTGGAACACAAGTTTAAATTTTTTATATGCTTTGAATGTAAATATTTTTACATTGTTAATAGAAAATTTCTAGGTATGAAGTAGTTATTATAAAAGTAAATAATCTTATCATATATGACTATTTATAATTAGATAGTAGAGTAAAAAGAAATAACACAATTAATGTATTTATTTTAAATTATACCAAAATAACAAGGATCAAATAAGGGGTGTATAAGTTTCCTGTAGAGTCAGAGAGGAGTAGGCATTGTGAGGGAAAGATAAAGGAAAAGAAAGGGGAAAGGGCAATTGGAGATGCCATAAAAACACTGAAAACATATAATGTTCATGACAAGAAAGAAGACATGGAAAATTTGTTGTTCACAGCGGTGATATACAAATGTTATCAAACAGAAAAAATTAACACGATTTTAAAGTCATCTAGTCCAACATAGAAAGTAAAATATAAAATCGAAAATCCTAAATCATATGAAAATTGTCAATACAGGTATTAAATTTGATGATATCATTTTTATTTAGTTTGGAAATTCTTTACTCCCATAGATAAAGTTGTTGATGTCTCTTGTTTACTTGTCGAACATGTGAAGCTGATTGTGATGAGCTATTAAAAGAAACTCTTCAACAATGTCTCGTGCATCTTCTGCTTCTTTTTTTCTTTGAGCAACAAGTATTTCCTGAAAAATTTTCATAATAAAGCTTGAAACATATTTCGTAAATTGTAATTTTTTTTCTCATCAACATTATTTACTGGAAATTTTAACAGTAAAACTTAAAATTTTCACGTTTACTTTTGTTGTCCAAGATATTCCGCCGGAAAGCTAGACGAACTTAATTTTTCATGTTCTATAACCATAAAATACGTTGAACATAAAAAAAAAACTTCAATTTCTGCTTCTTCTTTTTTTCATTATAGAAAACGTTACCAGAAAATTTTTGCAATATTATTTAGAAAGCAACAATTTGAATATTAATAAAAAATACAAAACGTCCAAAATAAGTATACTCACGTCACTTTTTGGTTCATTGCTTTTCTCATTAGTCATCATTTCCTCAATTTACTAATATTTTAAAACAGCATTTTGAATGAAAAAATATCAAACTCCCAAAATTATCATACTTGTTGCATGTAGTTATTAATTTCCATAAAGTTATAGTAGTAAAACTAAAAAGAATATGTAAAACATTAATGCGAATGTTTCAAAATAATTAAGCATACTTACTTCTTCAGTTAGTATTTGATTTGTATCCTTGTGAGCAAACGATTCCTGAAATTTTTTATGTAAAATTTAAAATATCATAGAGTTGTAATTTAAAAGGCCAAACTTTAGATGCTTCAAGAAAATAAAAGAGAGCAACTTCTCTAGTTTTAAAAAGGGAAATAGCAGCACTATCATTTCTAATATACTCGTTTGAATTTACTCTTTGTATTGGTTGAAATTTATTAAAAGTTATAAATTTATGTCTGGCTATTTCTTTAATGAGTCTCCATTACTCATATTTTCTAGTTTTCAAAAAAATGTTAACCAATAGTAAAAATTATGTTAGAAAGAAAGTATTAAAAAATATGTTACTAGTATTTTTTATTATAAAATCAAGTATACTTACTTTGGTTTCCTCGGCAGCAAGCACTTCCTGAAAATTTTGATGTAAAATTTAAAATATATATTAGAGTTGTAATTTAAAAGTCCAAACATTAGATGCTTCAAGAAAAATAAAAGAGAACCGAACTTATCTAATTTTATAAAGAGAAATGGTACCATCACCCTCTCTAATATACTTTCTGTATAGGTTGAAATTTATCAAGTGCTATAAATTTGTGTCCTGCTATTTATTTAATGAATTCCCATTCCTCATCATTTTCTAGGTATAAAAAAATGTCATCCAACAGTAAAAATTGTGTTAGAAAGAGAGTGTTAGAGAGAGTATGTTACTCACCCTTCTCATTTTAAAAACAGGTATACTCACTTTGGTTTCCTGATCAGCAGGTGCTTCTTGAAAATTTTGATGTAAAATTTAATATATCATAGAGTTGTAACTTACAAGTCCAAACTTGAGATGCTTCAAGAAAATAAAAGAGAACCGAACTTCTCTAATTTTATAAAGGGAAATGGTAGTACCATTATTAAAAACTTACATATTTATATACTATTTATTTAATGAATCCTCACTGCTCATCATTTTTTTCTCTTAAAAGAAATGTTAAAAATTATGTTAGAAAGAGTGTTACTTCTTTTTTGAAAATAAATATACTCACTTTGGTTTCCATCCATTGCTTCTCATATCTTTTGACCTCCTTCAAAGATCGACACCGAAAGCCTTCCACCTTATGATAATAAAACTACAAAATAAATTTTTTAATTAAATAAGTGATCATATAAAAAAGCAAAGATGAGAAAAATGTTCAGAATTGTTGATGTTGCCATTCATTCATTGAAAGTGTGTCAAATAGGAAAATATAAAATGACAATAAATGGGAAAGGAGAACAATGAAATAGAAAGTAGACAATAATTTGGTACTGGATAATTATCCTTTTATGTTAAAAGCCTTCACTTTTTTGCAATGCAATTTTGGGAAAACATTTTTTCCCATAATGTATCATTTTAAAATGTATGAAAATGAAAAATATATTACAATAGGAAAGAGTAAAAGAATGAAGATAACAAAAAGTAATTATCCCAAAGAGGTTTTGTAATTATTTAATTATATTCATGAACTTGTATAATTAAATACTTCATTTCATTTTTTTCCTCATTAGAAACAATATCAGTTATGTCCTGTGTGGACTTCTTGATCATGTTAAAGTTACTGCTTGAAAGAGGATTTTGGCTAATGTAGAGGATGGGAATTGCCTATTGTCTTATTGGTGTATTAACCTTATTGCATGTATTTCTTTTTTGTGTAAATATGCTCTTATGTCTCTGCTATTTCTATGTATTATTCTGTTTGTAGAATGCTAGTTTTTTTATATTATCATATGGTTTTGTTCATATTCAGGTGGAACCTTTGGTGGTTAAGTTGTATCTCGGGTTGACTAACACTTGTACTCACTATATATCAATAATAGTAATTGTTTTTGCTTCTTAAAAAAAAAGAAGTTGCAATTACTTAATTAGCTTTTCAGTTCTAAAAGATTTCCTTGAAGAAGGATGTCATCAAGTGAATTTTTGGATGGCTACAAGGAAATTCAAACCCGTCCTTAGTTTTTTCTCCAAATCTTTAATCATTTGTGCAACATGCAATGACTTTGTGCACGTGCATTAATGAATGGCAACATGCATACAATTTGTGAACATGCATTAATTAATACTTTTTATTAGTACAAGGTTTCATAGGGTTTTATCTGTTGGCATAAGTTCGTAATATATGGGTTTCCCAAATATAAAAATTAGTAATAACTGGTATGCATAGTTTTCCAAATATAAGTTTAACATGCTAATAAAGATATACAAGAGCTTTACATGGATTATCATCCTGATTAATACAGTAAAAATTTAAATATTGAGTTTATATGAATATATTGTTTTCTTTGGAAGAAACTTTTTGTTATATCATTTTATCACTGAAGAATGTCAACTGTTAGGATTTCATTTGCTGATAAATTCTTTGTATGACAAATTAAATTATTAGGATAGACATTATGGACCTACACTAAAAGTATGATGTATTTTATTAACAGTTGATGTATTGATGATATAGATAAATGCTTTGTACCAGCAGAATTGTCTATAAGTATGATGTATCATAACTTTTGTGTGAAGTCAGAATGTTTATACTAACATTTTAATTTTTGTTAGATATAGACTTTTATAATGAAGGTTAATTAATTTTAATGTCAAGCAAATAAGAAATGACATTTTCTTGTTGTATTGTACAAGCTGAGAGATTTGAATTTAAAGGAGAACATATACTCTAAAGAGCTTAGTTTGTGTACAACCCTTGCTAATATTTGCCATTTGTATAAAACATTTATGAATTGAAGAATATATATCTTCTAACTTGAAGAATCTTGTATAAAAACTAATCATCCTGCACGGTTACAAAATAACTACTTCGAAAATGTGCAACATACTATCTTTAAGAACATATTTAAGAAATAAATCTATACTATGTATGTTCTTTACTTACAACTAAAACTATATAAATAAACCAATTTGTTAATTTTCTCACACTTAAGGTATTCATAAAAAAAAAAGTGTTGATTAAGAAAATATACTTGTAAATAGGAATCTTATATTGAATAGACAAGGAAGAAAATAAATAAACATCAAATTTTTATTTTAAATTGGACTACATACCTTATCAACCCTTCCATCCTTTCTCTCTCTATGTTCAACGTGCCAATTTTTTTCAACCCATTCAGGTGGTGATTTAGGGCGTCTTACACTTTTTGATCTTGAAGGGGTTTCAGTCTAAACATGTAACAAATACAAAAATATATGAAGTACTCATGCTTGAAAAAATATTTATAAAAATGAAAACAGAAATTTAAACTCAGCAATGATGCAGTATCTTTTAGAAGTCAATGTATCATACCGCTCTTTGATGAGTGGAGACTTCTGGCATTGTTAAAGGAGATGGATTTTCTTTATTCTGATACAAAAAGTGTGTAAATTTATAAATACACGTGAATAAACTATTGAAGTTTATATCTTGAAAAGGTATTCATACAAATCTAAACGAAAATTTAAAATATACAAATATATGATGGTATCTTCTTTTAGGTTTCAATGTATCATATGTGCCGTAGTATTATAGTCCAGTACTTCTTGAACTCTTATGGTTGAAAATAGAAAGCTTATAAAGTAACTTATTGAATTTAAAGTATTTGGTAAAACTAATTATTAATTAAATTATCCAATTAACGTAAAATAGAAAAAATAACACACAAATGCTCATGAGTCTTAAATATATGGTTTTGTAAATACGGTTAAATTTGATTTTAATTTTTTCTTCATAATTTTTTAAATTGGTCCCTTCTATTATATAGTGATGACAGATGTCTTGTATTTAGCTATGTGATGTAGAGACCATTCTGAGATTACATGTGACATAACATATTTACATCCACGCCACATCATTAGAAAGCGATGATAGAGGCTATTTTTAATTGTTTTTAAGTTAATGAATATGTAAACATATTTCACCTTTGAGGCTATTTTCAATAGTTTTTAAGTTAATGAATATGTAAACATATTTCACCTTTTATGTACATTCTATTTTTGCTTCGTAAATAAAAAATATTTATAGGTAACTACAGTTTTGGACTTTGTATTAAGTTTGAATTCTGATAAATATTTTAAAGATAAATCTTATTAAAAATGAAAGTAACAAGGAAGTGTATTAAAATAATTATGATAATGTTAAAATGGTTAGAGTACGAGAGTAAAGAAAACAAAGTACATTAAAATAATAAAGATGAAAATGGAAGGAATGAAATATAAGTTGCAAGCTTTTAAGTTGTTAGTTTGTTGAAGCAAATAAATTACAAGCATTGCATTACTAAAATAAACTTCTTTAACAAACATCTTAATTTGTCCAAATAGTTCTATAAACAAGTCAAATAAATTTAAAGTTAGCTAATTTGACATGTGAAATACACTTTTTTTTATAACCTGGGTAAATATATGATTAGCTGATATATATAACAGAAGTTTATAATGAAAATTTTGAAATATTTGTTACAAAAGGGAAATTTTAATTTGAAACTTAAATATACCTCTGTTGTTGGGCTCTCCGTGACATGATCACAGTCAACATCATAGTCATTAGGAATGTAAAAGGATATAGGATTTGCAAAAATCACATCATCGGTTACCCTTGAACCAGTCATGTTAAATCTTCCTACATTAACATAACACGAAGGAGATAGTTAAATTGTGGATATTCTCTCAAAATCTAATAAAATATACGTAGTTAGAACTTAGAAAGCAAAGTTGATGTTGATTTAAAGAAAAATCCAGCTTAAGATTGATCCAAAGTTAGACATGATTAAGATCTAATAACGACTAGTGAAATGACCTAAATAGTGTATATAATTGGAGACAATCACCATCTTACAAGTTAATTTTGTAAGGTTGAGTTAAACCTAAAAACCCACAATTCTAAGATGGTAAGCTTTTGTCCATGATGGTTAAGAATTAGTTTGAGTCTATGTCATAGATGGTTAGACATTGAAATATCTTTATAAGATGGTATCAAAATTTATCTAGTGATTATTGTTGAATTTATCAGATCACCTACTATTACGCTGCTATTGGACCATCCACAAATATCTAATCCTACAGACTTCATGTTAGACATATCCAATCTTCAATGTGAGGGGATGTGTTAGAGATCTTGCATCAACTAGTGACATAACCTAAATTGTGTATATAAATGAGGATAATAAGATAATAAGCTTTAGTTCATGAGGCACATAAAGAATTGTATCAAATGGAAACTTCTATGGATGGTGTCGGAGGAGGGATAGACATGTCGATTGAGATATATATTGATGAGAAAAGAGAATTAACTAACAAAATGTAAGGGATATGCCAATCTTTTATTAAACCAATCTTATATGTATCTCTTACAACAGTTTAGAAACAACCAAGTTACAGATATAAAACCAATCTGAAATGTACAGTACAAATTCTATTCATGTAAAACCAATCTTATATGTAAGCTCTTTGGTGAAGATACGTATAAATTTCATTTATATTTGTCACTCAACACCATTCACCAAGAGGATATCAAATGATATCATACAAAAGAATACACCTAGCTAAATAAGGAGATTGATCCCGACATTGAAGACAAAGGAGATGAGTGGAATTGGGAGTCAGGCGTTTACAATAACATATACCTTGGTATTCAGAAATGAGCATTATTTTATCTTATTTTTTGTTAATTTAAAGTGTACTACAACTACTAGTTAATTCTAACAAGTTGTTGATTCCAGTAACACTGACTCGAATGCATTAAGCATATGGTTAAAAATTAGAATTCTAATGAATACTATGAAAAAAAAATTATTGAAAGGAAATAACGCACTTATGAGTGCTAACAAATTTTATAGAGGAGATTAAGAATCTTGGTGTCCAACCAAGAGTCTTTTTTACAATAATCATATGAGCCACAAAAATACTACTAATTAATTATCAAGCAATGGAAAGAATAAAGGTTATTCATTGAGTTATATATTCGAATTATACATAAATGATATATAGCAAATACTTTGTCAAGAAAAATCACACGAAGTTAAAGTAGGTTACCTCTTGGGGCCAACTGTTTATTCAAATCAGGATTCGTCTTAAATATGGAACTTTCAGCTAAACAAATCCAAGAAAATACAAATTTTTAGTTCAAAATTCTTACAACGAGAGTGAAAGATAACTTTTGAATAAAAATAATGGATATATACTCTAGAGGACGAAGGGATGAACAAGTTGAGAATTTTGATCTATGTCCTATTATAAACATTAAGCTGGAGGGACTCAATTAATACCTAGTTTGAACCTTGGAATAGATTCTATCTCCTTGTTATCCTCTTTGGCAAAGGGGCTTAGGTTTTAGATTAAATTCTCGTGCTCTAGTTGAAAAAACTATGGTTGAATATAAGTGTTATCCAAGTGTAAGATTTAATCAATATTTTTTTCTTACATTGTTGACTAGAGAAAAAAAATATAAATATAGTATTTAATGTTACTAATATAATGTTAATATAGATATATAAAAATATTAATGTCGTATTTAATGTTACTAATATAATGTTAATATAAATATATAAAATATTAATTTCGTATTTAATGCTTCTAATATAGTATTAATATAAATATCCAAAATATTAATTTCGTATTTAATGTTTCTAATATAATATAAATATAAATATATAAAAATATTAATTTCACATTTAATGTTACTAAGGTAATATTAATATCAACATCTAAAATATTAATTTTGTATTTAATGTTACTAATATAATATTAATATAAATATATAAAAACATAAATGTTGTAATTAATGTTATTAATATAAATATATAAAATCATTAAAATAGCATTTAATGCTATTAAGATAATATTAATACTAACATAAATATATAAATAAATGATATTTTTCTTATATAACTGGCAAACACACGGAGAATGACAGTTTTGTTATTTAGTTAAGATTTTAGAAAAATTAGTTTATAAAATATATTCTAAAAAATAAAAATAAATACAGATATAAGTAAATTGAATAAAATAAGAAATATTAATTTATAGTTTAATAAATATATTTTATATTATATAGTATGACACATGTTTTATTAATTAATTAAGACTTAAAAGAATAGTTTATAAAACATATTATTAAATATATCTACATATAAGTAAACAATATTTGAGAAGAAGTAATACTATTGTAGCATTTAATGATATTAATGTAATATTTATAAAAATATATAAATATGTAAAATTTTCTTATATAGTATTAAAGTTTTGATATTAAGTTGATATTTGATAAACATTAGTTTATAAAACATATTTTAAAAGATAACAAATCAAATGTATATTAATATAATATATAGAAATTTATAAATATATTATTTATATATTAAGGCTTGAAAAGAAATATTGATAAAGCATTTAATGTGGTTAATCAAATATTTGGTCAAAATAAATAAATAAATAATTTTCCTTATATAGTATTATACAATTTTATTATTTAATTTATATTTTATAAAATATAGTTTAAAAACAATTTTTCAAATGTATATTAATATAATATATAGAAATTCATATATATATATATATATATATATATATATATATATATATATATATATATATATATATATATATATATAAACAAAACAAATAATTAGACTTGGAAAAAATATTTATAAAGTATTTATTGCTATTATTATAATATTTATACAAATATATAAATAAATATATTTTATAAATATTGAATGACATAATATTGTTATTTAATTAAAATTTAAAAATTAGTTTATAAATCATATTTTAAAATATTCAAACTTAAATTCTAATTAATATATATATATATATATATATATATATATATATATATATATATATATATGTATGTATGTATGTATATGTATATAAATTGATAAATATATATAGTAAGTTAAAATTCTTAAAAAATATTCATGTAGTATTTAATGGTATTAACGTAATATTTATACTGTAACATCCTAAAATTTATTTAATTATTTTTAAAAATTAATTACATTATTATTATTATTAATTTTATTTTAATTATTAATTGCTGCAGGAAATTATTTTATTGAATAATTGCATTTCGAACTAAAATGTTATCATTATTGTTATTATTCTTAATGATGGCAGGAAATTAATTTAGTATTTAAATATTACATTTAAGTTTATTTTAGTGAGGGAGGTAATGATTTTATAAACTGATGAGACATTAATATGAATTATTTTTATTTATTAATTTAATTAATTGAATTAACGGGAGAGGCTGACGGGTGGGTCGGGGTTGGCCTGACCCAGTTAGAATATTAGACAATGGGTAATCGGTTTACCCTAATTGGTGTTTTACGTATCAGACAACTAGAGCTAGAGGAGAGAGAACGCCGACCTGCAAGGAAGAGGAGATAGGGTGTTCAAACCGTCCTAGAGCCGCATCAGATCATCACTATTCTTCGCATCTAAGGTACGGGGGAGATGGGTTTGATCATATATGAATGCGGGAGTGTACGGGTAGTGAGGGCAATGCCTAAGTCCCTCTAGGATCTAAATTCTCAATTTCGTTTGATTATTATGTTTTAAAAATATTTTAATCGGTAAAAAAGATTTATCAATATGCTCTATGGCCTGATTAACGTCTTGTCTGATTTTTGTTGGGGAACTGTATGATTGATTGCCCTAATTACTTGATTCTTGTGTTGTTTATGGTTGTTCATGATTTGAGGCTCTTGTGTGCAATGATGAAACTGGGTGAAATTCAATGGTGTTTTATGTGCGTTTCTGTGCTCCCTAGTGAATGATTTATAATAATGATGGTTAAATTAATATGGTTGGGTATGATTGTCGACTGTGTGTATGATGTGTACATAAATCATGAGAATAAGAATGTGGATGAGAATGCATTGAGCATGGACATGAGAGGCATGAGATGCATGAGAAGCCAAACGTGGCTATAATATCCTGGCCATATGTGGTGTTTAACAGGGGGACTGATGATGGGACAATCATATGCATGGGTCATAGGTGGTGTTTAACCATGCTGCACGACAGCCATAGGTGGTGTTTAACCATGCTGCACGACGGCCATAGGTGGTGTTTAACGGTTGCGTGGAATGTCTTCGCACGGGCCATAGATGGTGTTAAACTGTGTGACACACCGGCCCATACAGGGTGTTTAACGGTGTAGCCATCATTAGTGATAACTAAGGGGATTGAGGAGGTTTGCCCATGGTGTGGCGTTTTGACTCGAGACTCTTAGGTGTGGTGATGAGCGTATGCATTGTGCGAGCATGTGCATTTTGTAAACATGAATGAACTGTGATTGATTTTGAATGAATGAAATGTGATTGATATATGAGCATCTGTTGACTATTAGTAATTGAGTACGGTAATAGGTGGGATTTGGGGCATTACCTGTCTTTATATATGATTGAATACGATTTCTCACTGTACTTTCTCTTGTTGTTTTGTTTTAGGTAACGTTGAGGGCACTCATGGTGCCAAGTTTTGAAAAGGCGGGGTCTTGCTCTGATTAACGTGACATCGGGGTTCTAAAAGTTAGAATAGTTGCTCTATGCCTTGATGTTTGAATGACTTATTTTAAAGATGATGATGACTTTAGTTTTCTCAATTATAATGTTTAGATCTAAAACCTCCTTGAAAACTAACTTTGTGCCTACCTTTTAATTTTCATGTGAACCTTTTATCTTAATACAAATTGTGTTTTTTTGGTTTTAACTATTACCCTGTCTTCATTTTATTTACTTGATTATTTTAATTTAAGTATTCGAGTAGAAGGATGTCACATATACAAATACTTTGACATAATTTTTTTAACAAATTAATAATTTGAAAAAAGTAGTTTATAAAAGCACATTTAAAAGGAAAATTTCAAATATATATTAATACACTATACAGAAATTGATAAATATATAAATATATAATAATATTAATAACAATTTAGCTCATAATTTATGTTCCTAAGTAATGTTTTAAGTAAATTATAATGAATTACTTTCAAACATTATATCTAATTAAAACATCCTTATTTTTAATTATTATTCTATATAAAACATATTTTGAAAATTATTAAAACATTTTTTTATAAATTAACAACTAATTTCATCTAATCATTATTTACCTCTTGTATTTATATTTATACATATAATATAGTGAGATGAATTTTATTTTCTAAAAAAATAAATTAAAAAAATAAACAATAGATATTATGTAATTTACGGATATTTTATGTATAGGATAAATTAAGTCACTATTATTATATAAAATAAATATAACAATGGAAATTAAATTTTTAATTCACAAATATTGCATGGGAAATTGAAAAATATAAAAAATATCAAATTGAAAGGCGATTTTATTAAAAATCATTTTGCATTTAAGATGAAAAATATTAAAATAAAATAAAAAAAGTAATTTTGTGACACAATTTTGTTACTTTGTTAACATCTTAAACAAGAGTTTATAAAGCATATTTTAATGAACAAAATTCAAATGTATATTAATATAATACATAAAAATGGAATATATATATATATATTCCATTTTTAAGGTAAGGATTCCTCTAAAAATGGAGCACCCTCGTTCTTTTTATTAATGTATATATATATACAAGATGATCATGTCATCCAACAACGGTACAGGGATGTCAGGAGTACAATGATACTACTAGGTGGGTAATCTGGCATGTTAGATGTGGGGCACCTCTATCCTAAACAGGTATAGTGCGGTACGTGGTCGTACCCGTGTACAAAGACCCGACCAGTTGAGTCGGCTGATACGCTCCACGTGGTTGTATGTGCATGGGCTCTCGGTCGGTTTGTCGATCGGTACATAGCCCCTCAAGCTTTGTTCGCAGGACGTAAGCTTAATTTCTCTTCCAAGCATGTGACTACGGGAGATTGTTGTCCGGGAGTGGGTTCAGCTAGCCAGGGGTGAACTTTGCTGGCCAGGAGGGCTTTGAGGGCCGAGAGGGCTCTAAGGACTGACCAGTACACAACCCCTCCGATCTTGACCGATGAATCGGTCATATCGGTCTTGATCTTTGGTTAATTCCGTCCCTGTTACGTCTCATGGTTGGAGTTGCTGATTAACTTTTCTCTTTCGGTCATGGCCACTGGTCGTAGATCTTGCTCCTAGTCGGCGGGTCGCAGATCTTTCGGTTATGGTGCTTTAGTTATTCATGGCTATTCTGCTCTTAGTTTACAAAGTGCTTGGAAAACATGCCCAAGGTTCCAATATATACATGGATGGGCTTCTTGCGCTGCATGCACGGGCTAGGGTGGCTAAGCATGGTTCTCGGGTTGGCCGGGTTGGTATTGCTCCCTCCCTTGGGGCGAGAATAAACTCGGCGTGTCCAGTGGGCTGACTGATATGCAGCCCCTCGAGTGTCGGGTGGAGCGATAGATAGTTTAAGGATGTAGCCGAGATGGTGTTCGACTGGTCGAGAGGGTCTTGGCTATGAAGTGGTTTCTCTTCGGTCTTTGTGTGCGTGTCCTGGACGGTCTTGACTGACTTGTCGCTGACAAGTCTTTAAATATCTCACTTGGTATCTATGCCCAAGTCTTATGTGCCTCGGACGGTCATGGCTGACTTGTCTCTAACAAGTCTTAAATATCTCGCCTAGGATCTATGTCCAGGTCTTATGTGCCTTGAACGGTCTCGGCCAACTTGTCTCTAACAAGTCTTTAAATATCTCGGGGATCTGTGCCCAGGGTCTTTTATCTTGTAGAACCTCAGATTGACTTCTTCGGACGTCCGTTTACGGGCTTTAGTATCTTGGATCGGCCTCATCGGCTGTCCGTTACGGGGCTTCGATGTATCATTGTAGTACCCCGGATCAACCTCTTCGACTGTCTATTTACGGGCTTTGTTGTAGTACCCCGGATCGGCCTCTTCGATTGTTCGTTTATGCGCTTCGTTGTAGTCTCATAGTATCTCGTTGTAGTACCTGGATCGGCCTCTTCGGGCCGTCTGTTTATGGGCTTTGTTGTAGTATCTCGTTGTAGTACCTCGAATTAGCCTCTTCGGTCGTCCGTTTACGAGCTTCATTGTAGTCTCATTATAGTACCCGGATCAGCCTCTTCGGCCGTCCGTTTACGGACTTCGTTGTAGTATCTCATAGTAGTACCTCGGATTGGCCTCTTCGGCCATCCGTTTACGAGCTTCGTTGTAGTACCCCAGATCAACCTCTTCGGTTGTCCATTTATGGGCTTCGTTGTTGATTGTAGTTGGACCTCGTATCAGTCTTTTCGATTGTCCATTTTTGGGCCTTGTAGTCAATTGTAGTCGGACCCGGATCAGTCTTTTTTGACTTCCATTTTTAGGCCTTGTAGTCGGTTGTAGTCGAACCCCGGATCAGTCTTTTCTTATACTTGCATGAGTTGTAGATTATAGTCCTACATATTTTAAGATATGAATATACGTACGAAAAATTGGAGTTTCTCTTCATGGCATTGTGGATATGCCGATGGAGTATGTGCGGGTACTTTTGGATTGCTCCTGAACTGGTCTCTTTCTCTCTCTTTCTCTCTCATTTCACCAACTGACCGAGAGATTAACAGTTATTTACTGCTCCCTTATGACAGAAAATCCTGGTGGCATAGTCAGTTAGCATGCTAGTCCCTTCCCTTGGTGATGAGTTGTGGGTTCAAGTCCCTCTTGGCGGGTTAGGTTTCTGAGCATTTCGGGTTAGGTTTCTGAGCATTTCTTGCTCCAATGAGAATCTACCCACAGTGCCATATCTATGCGATTATTCTTAGTTATCATTTTTAATATATTAGGATCAATTATTATAAATTTTTCATATACTAAAACAACTTATTTTTAATTATTTGTTTTTAAGTAACAAAATTAAAATACATAATAATATAATTTTAAAATTATTTAAAATTTTGTTATATGTTAACAATTAATTTCAGCTAATTATTTTTTTTTACTTATTCTATTTTTATTCTATGCGTGTAATATATTAAATTAATATAATTGTAGCTGCTGCGAAATTTATATGATAGTAAATGTCACATAAATTAACTGAAGTTATAAGTTCTAGATATGAGAGAAAATATTGAAAGCTTATATATTAGTTGATTGAATTGAAAGAATTTAGTAAAATTAGCTACTAAGTGAGTTGATAAATATAAAATTATATAAAAATATATATTTAATTAATTATTATATCTATTAATTGAAAAAAGGGATAAAGAGATATTTCAAAAAATTAATGAATATCAAAGTCAATAAACACAAAAATTTAGTAACTTATTAATGCAACTTTGGATCCACTTTCTCACAACGATTTTAAGAAACTCTACAAATGGTAGAAACTGTGACAAGAACAAGAAAACAAGGAAGAAGAAAAGTGTAAAATGAAATGGGGGAAAGGAATGTAAATTGTCACTTATCTAAGGTGTGGGAAGATAAGAGAAATGAGATTTGCCACAAGTCTCTTAAAAACTTTATAAGAATTGTAGGTACTTGCTAAAGACAAAATAGAGAATCCTCTCTAAAGTTGCAAAGCAACACAACATTTTCATTCAATCAAAGATGTGTTTACAAAGAGTGGGGTGGTCTATATATAGCCATGATTCCTCACAATTTTTGAAAGCTAAAGGAGCTTGGGTGTTTGTATAAGAGGCTATGGTGCCTATCCATGCAAGAAATCATTCAATCAAGTCATCCAAACAAGTTACTACTAACTAACTATAAATCCTATATCAAATATTTAGGACTTTAATGAAACCTAAAGTAAACATGTACAAAGGAAGCTAAGATAAAAGAGTTACAAAGCATTATGGACTTGAGCACTTCCTTTTGCAATCTTCTAGACTCCTCAAAAGGTACATCTTCTTAAGCACTTCCTTTTGCAATCTTCTCATCCTATCCCTTGTCATAAGGTCTTGGAGTGCTTTGGTGTCCATGTTCTCCCATTGCTTGAGGTTCTTTTTCAAGCTCTTGGTTACTTATATCATAAGGAGACAAATCAGCAACATGAAAAGTATGACTACCCTTATATGTTTGAGGCATATCCAAGATGTAAGCTTTATCATTCACTTTTGCTAACACTTTGAAAGGACCATCTCCCCTTAGGAGTAGTTTAGATTTTCTTAAGTTAGGAAATCTCTCTTTTCTTAAGTGAACCCAAACTAGATCACCTTCTTAAAAAACCCTTTGTTTCTTACCTTTATTAGCTTTGTTATTATATTATTCAACCTTTTTCTCTATGTGAGAACATGTCTTAACATGCAAAATTTTCACAAATTGAGCTTTAGAGATTCCATCACACTTAAGCATAGAAGATATGTTAGGTAAAGGTAACAAGTATAAAGGGGTTAAAAGGTTGAACTCATACACCAACTCAAAGGGGGAGTGGGATTTAGTAGTATTGACTACCCTACTATAAGCAAACTTTATATGTGGTAGTCATTGTTATCAAGATTTCGAACTTCTATCCACAAAACACCTTAGAAGTGGAGATAAGGTTCTTTGGATATCTTAGTCTAGCCATCCATTTGAGTATGACAAGCAATTGAAAGAAGTAGCTTAGTGCCAAGATTACTCCAAACGATTTTCCATAAGTGATTAATAAACTTTGAGTCTCTACAAAAAACTATAGTCTTAGGAAGACCATGAAGTCTTACAACTTCCTTAAAGAGCTTTACCCACTGGGCATGTCCTTCATTATTATTATTTTTCACAATTTTATCTAGAGGAGTAGCAAGGATACTAAAATCTTTTACAAAGTGTTTATAGAAAATTTCTAACCTATGAAAACATTTAACATTATTCATATATTTGGGTGTTGGCCAACTTTGGATTACCGTTACCTTTTTTACATTTATCTTGATTCCTTGAGAGCCAACCACATAGCTTAAAATGTACATGTTTATTAGTGCAAATGGTACATGTTTCCAAATTCTCATACAAAGAAGACATAACGGTTTTTCATGGAACTTGTATAGCATTATCTTTCAATCCAAAGATATATTTTACTTTATCTTGATGTTCATACATGTGCAAAGAATGTATACTATCATTTCCAAAATCAAGAGATGACACATCAAGCCTATCATACTCAAACATGTGTAAGGAATGCTTAAGGATTGCATATGATAAGAATATATCATCACCTTTTAAATCAAGAGAGTATTTATCATCATACAAATTAGCATGTTCAAACACTCTTAGCAAAGCACAAAACCATGATAAGATTTCACATCAAAGTTCTTACCCAATGATCCACACTCTTCTAACTCAATCTATTTTTAATATGTGATATTTCATTTACTTGGGAATGTATCATTATTTTACTTCCATAGTTATACCATTCAAACACACTAGTAAAGGATAATCCATTAAATTTAGATGTTACACATGAATTAGTTTATAGTATTCATGAGCATGCATTAGAATGCCACAAAGTTCAAAAGACTTAAAAGTAAAATGCAAACAATTAAAATAAGCTTTAGGTAACAAGCCATTTGCACATGGTATGAGATCTCTTGGAACAAGTTCAAAAGCATTTGTAAGAGTCATGGATGCTTTGGGAATGAAGTCTATTTGTTCAATCCCTATTATGGTAGGAAATCCATGTGGAATCTCCTTTGAAAAAATCTCTTTAAACCCTTTAAGCATCTTCTCTAAATCTGTTGGCAAGTAAGTTAGCTAAAAGAGTATTCACAACAAAACACATGTTAGTAGGCAAGAGAAATAAACGTTCCTTTTTATTTGCAAGAACTTTCTAACAAGAAAACTTTCATGATTACTCTTGTTTTTATTTTTTTTTCTCTTTGTTTTTCTCCCTTTTTTCCTCTCTTAATTTTCTCTCCTTTTCTTTTTTTTTTCTTTCTTCATCTCTTTTTTGTTTCATTTTTAATTGATCCTCCAAAACTTCTTTAGGAGACAAGGATTTAAGAGTTACCTTATGACCCATGTGCACAAAGAAAAACTTGTTAGTAACTCCATCATGAGTCACTTTTCTATCATATTACAAAGGTTTTTGGAGAAAGGGTCTCCAAACATTAGAACTACCCCTACTTAATACTCACTTTTTTCTCCTTCAAAACTCAACTAAGGGTTGTAACTAAAACTCCAACTATTGCACAAAAACTGAAAGTCAAAATAAGGCAAAACTCATCATTCCTTAGTATTTACACTCTATTATCATACATGTACACTTTTGGGACTTTTTCTCTACTATTCTCTCTTACGTTTTTACCACTTTTTCTCTATCTATGACTTGTGAAAAGAATCTAAATTCTTTAATCAAGTTTTTAATTTCAAGTGAAATATATCAAATTTCAAGACTCTAAGAATTCCAAGGAAAAAAAACTCCAAAGACAAAACTAGAGGCCAAGAAATGACAAGAAAAAAACAAGCTAAACTCAAATGGAATTTTTAATGACAATAGGAAGACCCAAGAAAGGAATAAGAATTAAGAAAATATATGGAATTACAATTAAAATAAGTATAGAATCCAGTCATCATGAAAAACTTTATAAGAATCACAACTAGACACAAAACTAGTGCACATGCATACTAGTAACTAGTGTGTTTATAACTCTTTTGTTTAGACCATGCATAGTGTTTTCTTTACTCTTTTTTATGTGGCTAATTATTACTTTTAACACTTTTAAAATGCCACAAACCAACTTTCATTTTCACTTTAGCAAAAATTTTTTCTTGGTCCACAAGTTACACAAATTTTCTCATAAAAACATTAAAAGTTACCAACATTTTTTCAAGAACTTCATGTACATCAACACATGGACTTTTACACAAACACTTGGTAAAAATAACAACACACACCACAATACCATTGTTTCATACAAGACCTAATTTGAAAATCCAAGAAAACTTGGGCACAAGCTACAATATACTTAAAAATATTGCAAGAATTAAACAAGATTTCATCAAGAATTCAAGGTTTCTTCATGTCATTTACACAAAAACCTTATGAACACACTTTCAAGACCGTGAATCAGGACTCAATTATGAAAAAGGAAACCATAGAAAGGTAGACAAATGCTAGGTGAACAAAACCTAACAAGAAATTTTAAGAAAGCACATCAATTGAAGCTAAAAAAAGGCTAGGAAAAATGGTGGCACTTACTTGTTTTGCAGTGAGTTTGGTGTATCCTTGATCATGAAAAAAAGCTTCAAAAACTTCTTAAGAATAAACTCCACAAATGGTAGAAACCGTGACAAGAGCAACGAAACAAGAAAAAAGAAAAATATAAAATGAAATTGGAAAAGAAATGTAACTTGCCACTTACCCAAGTTTTGGGAAGATAATTACTTAGCTTTTCAGATCCTGTCATTGCATAATTTGTATTATATGATCTATATCTTCTCATTAATTATCTTGCTTCAACTATTTAATTTTCATTTGCAAAATATGAATTGAAATGCAACTTGAACTAGGCAACATCTAATGCTATTTTTAAGCTTGTGTATCATTAATAATTCTTTTTGCTTATATAACTAAATTGCTAAACATATGATCAAATTAAAAATATAAAAAATGTAAGAAATTAGAAACCAGATGCAAGAAAATATTTGAACATCAATTGTTTATTTTAAATTTGAGCTCATACACTCTATCCATCCTTCCACTTGCACGTGTTTTTAGTCGCATTATGACGGTAAAGATTTGTCCAGTTTTCTTTTGTTGTAATTGATTTCCCCTCAACTCTTCCTTTCCTAGTGGACTATAACAACAAAGGAATATGTAAAATACATACTATTGAAATTAAATTCAAAAATCAATAAAGGAATTAAGCGTACAAATATATAATTAGATGAGAATATGTGATTATTAATGAAACTATTTATTGAAGTCTATGTGTTCAAGAAAATATCTTTATTTAGATTCTTGGTTAATTTAGATTAATGATCTGACTAGTTCCAAGCCTAATTCTAATATCTTTATTTATAGATCGAATCCAACTACATTTATAATTAGGATAAATTTGATTAAAATATACATGTGTTTTATGGATGGATCAATTCAACTCCACCTCAAAGATTGATATGATCATACACTCTTAATTTAATCCACTATTTTCTAGTGTAATATCTTTAAATTTTTGCTATTCTAAAAAAAAAATGTAAGGTAGGTAACATCATGAATGACATGCTGCCCAATGACTAATCCCTAATATGCTACCTGTGTTGTTCTTAGAACTGCCGGGGTTTTCTCTCTGGATAAGAAGGTGTCCTCTTTATTCCTTGATCTCGCTATTTATAGATGAGATTTCCCACTTGGGTAGTTCGAATTCCCAAGAAAATCTTCAGGTGTCAGAAAAGAAATCTTTCCTATAGACTACTTTCCTACCTGACACATGATGGCGCCTCCTTCTACTCTGACTTCTGACGAAATGATGTCACGTCACATCAATTATGACTTCTCTAGTACTCTTTCTTTACCATGGTCGGCTTTCCTCTTCCCTCGGTCGTTCGGCCGACCGTATGAAGATTATTTCGTCAGTTGGTCATGGCCGAACGGTACACAGCCCCTTAAGTTTGACAATTCTTAAGAGTCAAACTTAATTTTCCTCGGCCGTGACCGTGCCTTGTATGCTTTAAATGCTTGAGGTGAGTCGTTTTGACTTCTATGAGAAGCTTTTTTGAAACGTTGGTAGTTTTGTTTTTTTGCGCTTTGAATGATGGGTCATTAATTGCGTGTCGCTTTCCCTTCCCAAAAAATGCGTAATGATTGCCTCTCCATTAATGCATTTAACTCTTACCTTCGCCACTTCTATCTCTATTTTCCTCCTTTGCGCCATTATCCTTTGTCACTTTCTCTGCATTGCTTCTCTTACTCCAGTACTTTCTTCTTCCCTGCTTTCATCCTACCAGTTTTCTCAGCATTTTTTGCACAGTGCCATGGACACGGATATAAGTATTTTTTTTGTACCTTTCTCTGCTTTATTATTTTCGCCTATTCGTTTTCTTCTTCGTTTTATTTTCTCTTTTCCATTGTTGTTGAGAAATCTCTTTCTTGCTTTCTTGGTTGGGTTTGAAACTGGCCCTACCTTCCTTCCTTGTAGGGGGCCCTTCCAAAGGTGTCGCTGGTTTTTCTCAGGAAAACCAGTCCCCCACCAGAGTCGCGTCGAGGACCGACTCTTCTTCTTCGGATAGTCTCCAGAGTTCGTCGAGCTCTGGGGAGGTATTTCCCTTCGAAATATGGTACAAGGATAATTCCTAAAAGACGATATTTCTAAAGATCCCTTTTCGTGGGTTGAGACAGACGTCAAGAGGGCCTTCTCTCAATACATCCATGGTAGTCTTCTTCTGGGGATGATGAAGAAACTGCTTCAAGTTGGCCCAATGACTGTGAGGCTCCGCCACTGCCGACCGAACGAATCCGTTAACAACCAAGCATCTCCAGATGAAGCCCTCTTTTTCTACATCTACGAGCCGGTGTTTTCAAAATTAGGCTTGAAACTTCCGTTCACAACCTTCGAGCGGTTTGTTCTCTGGGCTCTTAATGTAGCCCCTTCCCAACTTCATCCCAATAGTTGGGCCTTCATCCCAATAGTTGGGCCTTCATCAGAGTTTTTGAGCTCTTATGTAAAGATTTAGGTTGGGAGCCTTCTCTGGGGGTTTTCTTTTGGTTTTTTCGAGTTAAGAAAACGCCTAAGGTAGGATGGATGTCTTTGAGTAGTCATCCTAACCGGAAACTTCTGAAGCCAATTTTAGAAAGCTTCAAGACTTCTAAAGACAAGTTTTTTAAAGTCTGCCCGGGGAAATCCGGCCCAAGCCTCACGATCGACCAATCGGGGACTCCTTACTTTCCACTCTACTGGACCCCTCAACCGGCCGTGTCTATTACAATAGTCCAAAAGAACTTGGAGAAATGGGAAGACGAGTTCATACGTGAACTCGAAACTCTTCCCCGCCTGTTTTGTTCTAAACTCATCAGAGGATCAGGTTGGTACTTCTTTGTTTTGGCAAGTTCTTTTTGTTTTTACTAACGGTCGACTTTGTTCCTTGTAGGTTTCTCTGTCAAACTCTTAAAGGATTTGAGGAAACAGATCCCACTGACCGCTTGCTTTCTTTACCATGACCACGTTGGTCAACCATGTAGGATACTGGACTTCCCTGACAAAGTCGGCCGCTTGTAATCTCCTTTCCCTGTTTCCTTTTCTTTTGTGTCACCGATTTCGAGTCTGGGTTGACTGATAGGTGATGACACATGAAGTTGGGGTTGATCCCTGGCATGTCTTTTGCAAACCAAGCGAATATGTCATTATTATCTCGGAGCGTTTGGATGAGCTGATTTTCTTCTCCTTTGCTTAATGTTGTGCCAATTTTTGTTTTCTGATCATCGGAAAACCCGATTCGTACTTCCTTAAGGTCTCCCACCGAGTTAGGTCTTTCTTCCACAGAGAAGTAACGGGGGTCTAGATCTATGTCTAGGACGTTCACTCCTACTTCTTTTCTGGCTGGCTCTATCTTCAAGCTATCTTCATAACATCTCCTGGCTGGCTCTATCTTCAAGCTATCTTCATAACATCTCCTGGCTGCTGTTATGTCAGCCCATACGGTAGCTATGTTTCGACCGGTCGGGAATTTCATACACATATGGTGAGTAGACACTACGACTTCTAACTTGTTTAAGGCCGATCGTCCCATGATGATGTTGTAAAAGGCTTCTGTGTCAACCACTGTGTAAATTATTGAGATCGTTCTGGTCCCATTTCTGTCTCCGAATGTTGTTTCTAATTCCACCGTTCCTCTTATAGGGACACGTTCCCCTGCAAATCCATAGAGGACCCCTTCGCACCTAGTTAGATTTTTAATTCCCAACTTCTGGGCGGTCGTCTAATATAGGATGTTGGCTGAGCTTCCTTGGTCTACCAACACCCTCTCCACTTTATATTGCTTTGTGACGACAGATATGACCATGGGCTCATCTCGTCCTATTCCATTTCTCCTACAGTCTTCGTCTGTGAAGGTGATGGTCGGCTTTGGTGTTCGTCTTCCCAATGGAGTTATATTTGCCCCCGTGAGAACTACCTGACTTCTCTCCTTGGTGGATTAGTTTGCGGAGGGTGTTCGTGAGCACCTCCTGAGATAGTTGAAATGATTCCTTTGTGTGGGGCAGGACTGTTCTGCCTTGATCGACTTCGTCTCCAATTATGCCTTTCCTCTTTCTGCCTCCATTGTCCTCGTGTCCCAACATACTGACTTAAACGTCCCTCTTGGACCAGCCGTTCTATCTGGGTTTTAAGGGTCCAACACGCCTCGGTGGAGTGTTCTGTAGTGCGGTGGAAGTCGCACCACTCATTTCGGCTATAGCCCAACATTCTTCCATCTGAGGTGGGGGGAAAGTGTAGTAATCTTGTATGACATATTTCCCTCAAAATCTGAGCTCTTTTTTCATTTAACGGGGTGAAATATTTTTCCTTCTGCGTTATTTCCAACCGTCTTGGCGCTTCAGCCCTTTGGGCAACCGCCGTTCGCCCTTCGTTTCTTTTGTTTTGTGAACGCTCTTCTGCTGTTCGTTCGGCCTGATCTTCTTCTGCTGTTCGTTCGGCCTGATCTTCTTCTACTTCTGTGTGCTTCTTTGCCCTTACTCTGATCTCGTCCATGCTGGTCGGTCGTCTTAAGGCTAGAGAGTCACTGAAAGAGCTTGCTCTCAGTCCCTTTTGAAAAGCTTTTACGAAAAACTTTGGATCCGGGTCATTTACTCAGACAGTCGCATTGTTGAAACGTGCCAGGTAGCTTTTCAAGCTTTCTCCCTTGGCCTGTCTGATATCAAACAGGTCGGCCACTTCCAATCGCTTTGCTTTATTAGCCGCAAACTGAGAGGTGAAAGCGTTGGCTAGGTCATTTCGGATTGTCCTGTATGGCAATGTAGTCATCCACTGCATGGCTACCCCTCTTAGCGTACCTGGGAATAGTTTGCAACTCAGTTTGTCATCTCCTCCGGTTATATACATTTGAGTTTGAAAAGCTTGCAAATGGGCGTGAGGGTCTTGTGAACCATCGAAAGGTTCCACCATTATCTCCCTAAAGTTTGGGGAAAATCGTGCCTCATCTATTTCCTGGCTGAAAGGCTATCCCCAAAAGATCTGGGGGGAGGTTTCCATTTGTGTGGAGGTTTCTCCTCCCCTAGTCGTCTTGACAGCATCCAACTGCCGTTGAAGCTCCTCCTCTTTTTCTTGGGCCCTTCGTAGGGCTTCCATGTGTCTTTCCTCTGCCTCCCTGTATCTTCTCTCAGCTTCTTCACTTAAGCGAGATTGTTCATCACTGCGGGCATACAGTGAGGGTACAGTGTGGAACAGTCTTTGAAGCATGTCTTCCTCTCCTCCGTTTGTGGAACTGGCTTGGATTCTGGTCACAGGAATTTTTCTTCAAGGTTCTCTCAAACTCTCTAGGTGGGAATAGGAATTTATCTGCCCCACGGTGGGCGCCAATGTTCTGTTCTTAGAACTGTCGGGGTTTTCTCTCTAGGAAAGAAGGTGTCCTCTTCATTCCTTGATCCCACTATTTATAGATGAGATTTCCCACTTGGGTGGTTCGAATTCCCAAGAAAATCTTCAGGTGTCAGAAAAGAAATCTTTCCTATAGGCTACTTTCCTACCTGACACATGATGACGCCTCCTTCTACTCTTTCTTCTGACGAAATGATGTCACGTCACATCAATTATGACTTCTCCAGTACTTTTTCTTTACCATGGTCGACTTTCCTCTTCCCTCGGTCGTTCGGCCGACCGTATGAAGATTATTTCGTCGATCGATCATGGCCGGACGGTACACTACCTAAGCTAGAGCTTAAAAAAAATATTATGTATATGAATTAGGTTTCAGTTTACAAAACCACAATTATCCCTTGATAGCTAAAAAAGAACAACATCTATACCTTGGTTTATTTTGATGCGTAATACCCACTGATAATTAATCAAGAAAGAGAATAAGGAGATAGACAAAACAATAAATTGAAAACAACATCACATAAATAACTTTGGATACTTATATATGCATATAATTAGTTGATCAATAAGAAAGTGTTACACAAAAACTAAAGTCATAAATATATAGCAAATCATAAAAGAAAAATCACTAACATGCAAAACTATGAAGAACACATGTATCAACAAATGAGTTGATCTAATTTAAATATATAAAGAAAAATATAGGGAAAAAGGTAAGTAATTAACCTTAGTTTTCTTTTCTTTTCTTTTTGTCAACGAGTTCGATGAAGATACTTTGTTCTTTCCAATAGATCGTAATGGTGGCTTTAAAGATTTGGATGAAGCTTTTCGTGGAAGAGTTTGACGTACGAAGAGTTATTCTTCTCAGCCGAATTGTCATCCGATTCCATTTTATCATCCCATCATTGCTAGAAATGAAAATCATATACATCTTTGTTTAATATGTACATATAATTGATCAAGTAAACCGAAGTTTCACGTAGCTTTGAATTTTATTTTTTCGACACTCTAAAATCCTACACACTACCGCCACTATGCACCATACGTATTTTTTTTATAAGCAAAAGATAATTTATTAGAACAGAGAGTAGTGAAGCCGAATATTGGCATAAGTAGTGCCATCATTCAGCGTACCAATTTTATTACATAACCCCGTGAACTCACAAAACAAAACAATACGAGTGAAAATAATAATACATGCAAATACATGGATGTAGAGATAAGGAGTAGAATTTTTGGGTGTAAAAAAATTCAAGAATTATAGCAAAAAAAAATGTATTTAACAGATCTCAAAAGAAATGACAAGATGCAAAATAATTTAAAACAATTAAATAGGCATATATAATAACAATGAATTCCACAGCCTTTACATATTGATTGAAAAATCTATAGAAGAAATCAAGTAATTAAGTTTAGTTTTATTTGGATAAGATAAATATATTAATAAGATGGAGTAGAAGGGTACTCCTAACCCAATTACATCAAGTAATTTTCATGAAATTACAGGAAAAGGAGATAAAAGATATAAGTTGTTGCCATGTTTTTGTTGCTAAACAAGGTCGAGACACTATTCAATGTTATATATATAATTACTGGAAACTATATATATATAGTTTCCAGTAAGCTTCCCAATCAATTAGTAAGCTTTTAAGTGAGTTTTGCTGTAGAATTTGCAAATTGAAAACTACTATTCGTCGCTCCTTGTTGGGCTAGGGATGATCCTCATTAGGCAAGAACGAGTTGAACAAAGAAGTTTCTTCTCTATTGGATCTATTTGTTGGGTGAGTGTGATGCTCGCCAAAAGAATGAGAGTCTTGGAGCATTGCGACTCTCCTCACTAAGTGAGCAATGAGACTCATTAAGCGGGAGTGTCAAAACCTAAGAGTAGGACTCTCTATAGCCCCACTCATTAGGCAAGTAATGGAGCTTACCAAGCGAGCTAGCGTCTTGTTGAGTGAAGGGAAGTCCTAGAGTATTGTGACTTCAACTTGTTGAGTGAGAAAGTGAAACAAAGAGTTGTATATTCTCTATCTTGAATGTTCATTAGGTGAGGGTTGTGCCTCACCAAATGAGAATGGGTGCAAGATCCATGGGGTCCTAACTTGTTAAGTGAGAAGTTACCTTGTTGAGCAAGAGTGTACAG
This sequence comes from Mucuna pruriens, assembly GCA_025330945.1. NCBI lineage: Eukaryota > Viridiplantae > Streptophyta > Magnoliopsida > Fabales > Fabaceae > Mucuna > Mucuna pruriens. The sequence goes on along the minus strand of JAENHJ010000115.1, from coordinate 160,105 downwards.
AAAAGAGTTTAGACTATTTATTGGGTATATTCACTAGGCGAAAAAAGGGAACAAAGAACAACAAATTCTTTATGGTTCTTATTGTTAGGCAAACAGAGTGGTTTGCTGGGTAGGAGCATATATAGAGCTTTCTATAGCTTTGATTCACTGAGCGAGGGAATGAACTTGTTATGCAAGAGTTGAACTTAGTGGCTAGAATCTCTTATGTAGACTTGAGTTATGTGTTCTTTTATTGGTTGTATTCTTATATTCATGCTTTTATATATTAATGAGTATGGAATTTTAGTAAGATATAATTGTTGATGCATTAAGAGATGAGCATGAGAAATGATATGGCAAAATGAGTAAGGATGAGTGTTTATCATACGAGCTTCCTAGGCCAAGAGTTGGCAAGAAAGGAACTCGGATGACCCTTGTCAAGCGAGCAACCTAGGCCTATGGGTGGAGGAGTGATGTGGAATTAGGTCGGGGTAAGATGATATGAACCAAAATGGGGTAAGGCATGAATCATCTTCGATCTTTTCTAGGTTGGAATTCGTGAACTACACTAGAATTTGATGTACAATTAGGAAACGACTAGATCTCGAGCTACAAATCTCGGAATTGAGTGATTCTAAAACGAGAGGAAAGATTACGTTCCAAATTGAAAAATTGACCTATGAATCACTGAAAAATACCAAGAATTTGTTGAGATATGATCCAGACTTAGTTTGCCTGAAAATTAGGAACGTGACTGTGCTAGGGTTTCATACAAAATGCAATGATAAATTGGGATGTGATAAAAAAGAAAAGATGAAAGGAATTGGTGAGCGTCACACTTCCAAGGATGGAAGATAAGCTCGAAGATTGAACACACAAAGGGGTGAAAACCTTTGATAAATCTCAAAATTTTTGGATTGCAAGAACCCAGGAGAAACACTCTCTCAAGAAAACGAAAATTTGATGTTATGTCCTCTTTGCAGTCATTTTTGGTCCTTTTATAGTGGCCACAATCCTAACCACTAGGTTTAGTGAAGGTCCAATATTAAGTCAGCCCACACAACAGAAAATAAAATAACTAAATGTTTTTTGGGCCTATGGATTAGTGCAACCTAGCATTTTTATTTAATAAGAAAAAAACTAAATATCTTTATGGGTTTGTCATGCAATTCATACCAGAACCTTCATTCCTCAAGTTGGATGAAAAGATTGATCAACTTAGGCTTGCATCCTTCTAGGTTCAGTTCTTTTTGAATAAGAGCTGTCAACACTTGTTGTATAGCTTCCTTAGCTCTATTTATCCTTGTCCTTGTCATAGGCCCTCCAAGTCCTTCAAGTGCCACACTCTTGGTCACGTCCTCATCACGAGGATGGTGCTTACTATGTGGGATGTGAGATGAGGTACTGATAACTGCATTTTTAGTCGTCTTATGCGTATCAAATAAACTAAGGCTAACTATAACATAGTGTAACCCTAGGTCGAATATCTCAAGGACACAATGTGTTCTATTATGGATTTAGTGTGGAAATTAGAGTTAACGTAGAAAATGTCAAGTGCATAGAATGCCGACTTGCTCTCAGCAAGGACTAATCCGATCTAGTCTCGGTAGAGACGGGTCCAAAGCGGTCCCGGCTAAGGGTGGACGAATGCAGCAGAGTTGGACTAGACTCGGTCTCAGACTAAAATGTAGGAAATAGAGGGGTTTGTATTGCTGAAACATAAACATAGAAAGTAAACTAAGTATGAAAGTAAATACAATCTAAACTATACTAATTAACTACTGTATCAACACAGAGTTCAATAAGCAATCGGTTCTTGGTCCTTAGCTCAAGATTATACTTCCAAATCAACCTAAGGTTCTTATGACAATCACCGAACGTTCGTTCATTGCCATACCGAGGATTTACACAATTGCTACCTTATCGATTGTAGGGAGTAGGACGTGGTTGATTTTAGGTTCCCTAATTGGTTACCTAATCAAGTTGTTAGACCGATTCTAATTGACTTAGTCTAACGTTGATTCGCTTTAACAATGCACAATCGCGACATAGTAAAGAAGATTAGAATAGGATTCATAATCAAGAAGTAAGAAATGCAAACCAAACATATTATTGAAATAGAGTATTATTATAGGGAGTGAATTCATAGGTTCTACCTTCCACAATGATCACCATGGAAGAACAGTGACGGTTCACCAACATTGACTAGGACGTTGAGGTTCTAGTCCACCAGAGTGCGTTGGTTATACCAAGTAATCACCTTTGATAACCTTCGACTTCTCAGTTCCTAGCCTACACCTCCTCGATTAAGAGAGACGCCACTAAGGTACCATGCACCACCATGAGAATGGGAGCGAGAGCGAGAAGATGGAACATAAATGAGTATGGATATAGTCTGAATTCAACAACCCTTAAAACGTACACTAGGTCCCTATATATCATACAGGGAGGTAATTTTGAAGGCAGTTTATATATGTGGGTTGAAAATTAGGTTTTTATTTAATTAAATACAAGAAAATGGTTATAGTGTTGTTTTGGTACATGGCCTGTTAAGAGGAGCAGATGCAACGCTTACGTGTTAGATATCTATTAGAGAGTTAATTTTCTCTCTAGACCCTTTCTTGACAATAAAGAGAGAAATTGAGGAACCTATAGAGGGGGAACTAAAGGATCACCAAGAGGAGTCTTGAAGGCTTTTTTCTACCATTTTCACATATGAGGTAAAGAGAAAGTCAGATTATCTTTCTATTTTAGGCATCCCTTATGTAAGATGGGTAGTAGGGTTGTCCCTAAGACCTTATTTAAAGTCTTTGTTACATGATTCTTGGTGGTATCTAAAGGAGGATTAAACTCATGGATTAATGTGTATCTTAATTGTGATTTTCGTGTGAAATTATGTGACAAATTGCTGTAATGGGTGAATTTCATAGACTATTCTTGAGATTAGGTTTTCTAATTGAACTTATGTGATTTGGGGCTTTCTTATATATGGATGCAATTGACATGTCTTACCCATGTTTTGGTACTGCTTTGGGTGCATTCTTGTGTGCTAAATTCATGTCTATCAATAACACATAGAAAGCCTTTAGTTCCCTTTGGATTTTAGTAAGTTCTGCAAAAAATTGCAAAATTGTGAACTTTTGTTCACCACCTTTCATTGGGCAAGGGATAACCCTCACTGTGCAAGAGTGCAGAAAAGAAAATAAATCGCTCTCTATTTGGCCTATTCGCTAGGCGAGTATGAAGTTCATTGAGTGAATATGAGCCTTGGGAGCACTATGGCTTCCCTTGTTGAGTGAAAGTGTTAGGACATGAAAGAAGTGCTTTATATGGTCCATTTTGCTAGGCAAGAATGTGTCTCGATGAGTGAGGGAGTGAAATCCAGAGAGTGGAATTCTATATTGGTAAGCGAAAGATGAGTGCAAAACCCTAGGATCTCGATTTGTTGAGTGAGGGGTCACCTTATTAAGCGATAGCGACAATAGAGAATTCGACCTACTAGTTGGGCATGTTTGTTAAGTGAGCGAGGATCTCACTATGCAAGAGAGGGGAAGAGAGATTAATAAACATTATGTAGCTCCTATAGCTAGGTGAGAATACATATAAAGGTCCTTGTGGCTCTGATTTGTAGAGCGAGAATGTACACTCGCCAAGAGTTGAACTTAGTGATGAGATTCCCTTATTACGAGGATGAGAGATTTTCTTGTTGAGAGCTTGTATAGGTTATGCATTTGAGTTTGTGATATGAATTGATTGAGATGTAACTATTATTTTTGAGATATGATATATAAGAAATGAGTAAGGATAAGTGGTTATTAGATGAGCTTCCTAGGCCAAGAAGCAGGAAAGAAACTTAGATGACCCTTATCAAATGAGTGACCTAGACCTATGTGTAGGTGAGCATGGTGCTCACTATGTGGGTTGTGAGATAAGGTACCTAGCCTTTGGTGGGTGAGCATGGTCGTTACCGGGCTAGTTTAAAGAGAAATTAATGAAATATGAATTGTTTGACATTATTCATATAATATAAATAAAGTAAGGGAAAGTAGACATAAGTCAAGCGATAAGGTTATTAGACCTTTTGGGGGCTACTTGTTATGAAAACCCCAATGGTTATGATTAATCCCACAAACCGAGACATATGGTAAAAGTTGAGTAGATTGTGATGTGCTATTGGAGGATATCATGCTAGCATGATATGGTTAACTCCATGGAGGAGTCTAGTAGTGTTTCCATTTTCTAAGTAAAGTTGGTAGAACATTCATATAGAGTAGTGAGTAGGATGCATTACTATCATAGCAGGTGCATATATGTTTATTGTGAATTATGGAAGTGAATTATATCTATTTGTGTGGTGTTTGTGTGGTGTGTGTGTGCCACCTAGCCTTGCCAAGGTTACCCTGATAGTAATGAGATTTATTTCTCACTCATTCTACTATTGGTCTTGTTTTGTTTGGACTTAACACCATTGTAGGTGAAGATGAATAGGTACAGGACAATGAGTGATGTTTTGTGTTGTTACCTTTTATATGCTTTTACTTTTGGGTTAGTCAACTCTAATAGGATTGTGACATCAAGGTTGTTGCATTGAATTTAATTATGTTTTTTTTTAAAAAAAAAAACTTGAGTAGTTGGATTAGCCTTTTGGAGTGCAAGTGGGATATTTATGTTTTGAGCAGTTTATGTTGAGATTTTCAGTGGATGTTGAGTTTATAAACATGGCGATGAGTCATAAATCATACATCGTAGGTGAACCTAAGAAGAGTGTTAATAAGTAACTCATGTACTTAAAATATGACTGTTAGCTAAGATTCAGATTAGGAACCAAAAAATAGAGGAAACACAATTTTGTTCTAAATCAAAGGGCATTAGCTAACTATTCTTTCATTGTAGGTCCAGCAAGACTCTCAACCTATTCAAAGGAGACCTAGGTCGAGACTCGGCCCAGCAAACAATGTAAAGCCAGTAGCACATTCCATGTCAGCCATCCAGAGACCACCTCGACTCCAACTTAGCAGCCACACCACCTTGGAAGTAACTTGCAGTGCAAGCCATAACAAGGGTAGAATAGGGATTTCACTTTGTAATTCTGTAAGGGACGTTAGCTTTCGCGCCCTGTGTATATAGGTGCAACTATGAACTAATCAGGATCTTTGGCATTCATAATCTCCCACTTGCATTAACTCCAAATTTCTCTCGCTCTCATTCACGGTGGTGCACGGTGCTGTCAATGGTGCTTCTCTCGATCGAAGAAGTGCAAGTTAGGAACTGAGACGCTGAAGGTTGCTGGAGGGGACCGATTGGATCACCAACACACTCTAGTGAACCTGATCCTCAACGTCCTAGCTAATGAAGGTGAACCATCGCCATCGACTAGACCTTGTGTTTGTATTTCGTTTCCAATAATATAAGTATTTTCTGATTTCTGATCTCTGTTGCATTCCTCTCCTTTAATTCACGATTCGGATCGTGATTGCATTTAGATCGTGAACAATGTTAAGTTAAGCCGATCGGAACTGGTTTAACTAATACAATAGGTAGTCAACTAGAGAACCTAATTGAGAACCTAAAATCATCTTGAACTCAATCCCTGCCAACTGATGAGGTAGCAATTGTGTAAATCCTCAGTATGGAAATGGACGGATGTTTGACAATCATCATAAGAAAACTAAAGGCTGATATGGACTGTGAACTAGAGTGACTGAACTAGGAGGACCTTGGTTATTGGGACTGAACATAAACACAGTAGCAAAAGTAGCACTAGAAGTAGTTTAGTGTAACTACATTTACATTCATAGTATATTTATGTCTTTATTTCACTTGCATCTCGTCCCCCTGTTTCCTGCTTTCCGAGTCCGAGACAGAGATGGTCCATCTCTGTTGCGTTCGTTCGCACTTAGTCAAGACGAGTCAGATAAGTCTCTACCGAGACCATATCGGACATGTCCCTGCCAAGAGCGATTTAGTCAATGCTGACACAGTCAATACATTGCAACTTAGGTTCTGATTTATCTTACTTCGCATTAATTCACAATTCGAGCATAATGTGTCCTTGAGAAAAATCGACCTAGGGTTGACTATACTATAGTTAGCTTTAGTTATTTGATGTGCGTTGAGACGACTAAAATGAGCTTATCACATGTAAATTCTTTATTCCTTGAGTTCATGTTTATGAAGTTTTAAATTATTGAGCATGACGTCATGTTGTCAAAATATTTTTGTTTTATCTATTTTAAAGATAATTGCTTAAATATTAGTAATTAGATCATGTGGTAAAGGGTATCACAAAGAATGCATGTCACTTACACATAAATCTTAAACAATTTATGCAAATTTCAACAATTTACAACGACATCTCAATATGCTTCCATCATGTCCAATGCTTCATAGAATCTAATTTATATGCATGTGGTACCATCATAATTGAAATAGTAGGCTAGGGTAATTCTCCTTAACCATTATTAGTTAGTCATACAATATAGCATGAAATCCTCTAGTAGCACATCAAGACCTACTCAGCTTGTATTGTACACCTAAACTTGTGGGATCAAGCATGGTCATTGGGGTTTCCATACCGAGTAGCCCTAGTAGGTCTATTGACATTACCAATTGGCTTGTGCTTACTTTCTTTCACTTTATTATATAACATAATGCGTGTCACTTAATCACTTTCATAGTTCCACTTTTGTAAAGATTGAGCCAATGAAGGTCGTCCTCACCCCACTAAGGATAAGCAACACAACTAACAACTCACACAAAGTAGGCATCACTATCCTTACCTTTCATAGGCCTAGGTAACTCATTGTACTACATTGTCTCGTTGAATGTGAGCGTGCTCATCGCTTTACCACCCATGGACTTTTGGATTTTTGCCTAAAACATGTATTTGAGGGAACTTAGTGATTTCCCTACATTTCTTCACCAAAACACATATAAACCCACTTATCGTAAAGATTAGGCCAACGAGGGTCGTCCTCACCCCACTAAAGGTAGACAACTTATCTAACAACCCACACAAAGTAGGGATCACTATCCTTACCTTTCATACGCCTAGGTAACTCACTATACTACATTGTCTCGATGAACACAAGCATGCTCATCGCTTTACCACCATGGACTTTTGGCTTTTGCCTAAAACACGTATTCGAGGAGACTTAGTGAATTCCTTACATTTCTTCACCAAAACACATATAATCCCTTCATTCAAAATCCATCCCTTCATTCAAAATTCATTCAAATCAAAACATTGACTACCCTATTTCTCTTAAAACATGCTTGGATCTAAATTACTAACAAGAAATAAAAACAACAATTAATGCTTTCTAATATAACCTGTAAAATACCTTTGTGCATTGTATCATGCATCAACTTCCTTTTTATAAGTTCTAACATTAGTATAAGCATACATAAGTTAACATGACCATGGTCAGCATTATTTTATTGAAAACTTGGACCTATAACTTTTTTTTCTTCTATTTCTTTCACAAAATCTCAAATTCAACCATATATATTTTCCAAATTAGTCACTAGTTAATTATAAAATAAAAAAAAAATAAGAAAACATAAAACACACCAACTAGTTAACCATAAATTTTAGTAATATATATATATATATATATATATATATATATATATATATATATATATATATATATATATATATATATATATATATATATAAATAAAAGAGAGAATAAAAGAAATATTATGATTCAAATAATCTTTTATTTTTACGAATAAATTAGATGATGAATTACATCTAAAAGGGTACATTGGGTTTACAAAGGTAGATAATATTTTTTAATTTTCCATCAAGAGGAGAAAAAATATGTTAAATAACTTAGACCTTTTACTTTAATAACTTACTTGAAATAATAATTATAGAATTAATTGTGAAATAAATTATAATGTACATTTTAAATTTTTTTTAAATATAATATATTTAATTATTATATTTTTATTATTATATAGTATATCAATATATTGTTCCAATACACACTAGTTTATCATATTCTAATATATACTAATTTAAATAATAAATATATATGTTAAATAAATGAATTCTCATTGAAAATCTATAATAGATGAATTCTCATTGAAATTTTAAACTGATTTATTTAAATTCATTTATTATTAATTGATTTTAATAACATTAAATACTAAATTTAATTTCATTGCGACCTATCAGTTATATGTTAATCATTAATTTTTTAAATAGTACAAGCCTTTCCTATTCTATGACTCCGTTGTCCATATTTATTTTAATCTGCGTTAGTCTTAATTATTAATTAAAATAAAATATTATAAATAATTTCAAATTTAACTACATATTTATGGAACCATTAGTTTAGAAATATATCTATCATTTATAATTTTAATTTTATTATTTATATTCTTACTTTTTATCTTTAAAAATATATAATAATTTATTTCTTAAAATATATTCCTACTTATTAATGAAAATAAAATCTTATTAATAATTTCAAATTTAAAATCATATTTAGAAAATTATTAGTTTTCAAATATATCTAATTTTTTTTAACACTATAATATTTACATGTTTATTATATTATTTATATATCTAACTTTTATCAATAAATCATGTTTTTAATTATTATTTTTTATAAAATATATTTTAAAATAATTAAATTAAAATTGAAATATACTTATCTATTATTATTATTTATTTATTTAAATAAAATCTTATGAATAATTTTAAATTTAAATACATATTAATAAAATTCTTAGGTTCAAAATATATTTAACTTTATATATTATCTTTATACTTAGTAACTTCAAGAAATTTCGTTACAATAATTGAATTAACAAATTGACGTTTTATAATTTTTTCAATAATAAATAGAAAATTATATATAATAACATTAATTTTAAAATATTTTATTGTAATAAATTGATTGATTTATTAACTTAAAGTAATTTATTAATTCTATTGAATAACTTTATTGTTTAATTAATTTATACAAAAAATATTTAAATAAATTAAGAACATATTAATTTTTTATTGACAAATTTTTTCAGTAATAAATAATAAAAGTATGTTTTTCAATTGAGTTCTTAAAATATTTTTTATTCAGATTATTTATGTAAACAATTAGTTTTTACAATTTATGAAAAATATGAAATGTTTTGAAATAAAATTTATTGAAAGACAGAATTACTTTTTTACAATTTTTTAAGTATTAAAAGTAAATAATATAAAATGAAATTGTGTCGTTGTTTATTTGTATTAAAGAAATCAAGGACATAATTTCATTTTAATATATATAGTATTGGTATTTACTTTTTATAATTTAAAAATTATTATATTATTCTTCTTTAAAAGTTTTTACTTTAAACTTATTTATTTATTTAATACAAATAAACAAGCACATAATTTCATTTTTGTATTCTTGATTATTTATTATTTCACAAATTAGAAAAAAGAAATTAATTCTCTGTGTTTCAATAAATATTATTTTAAAACATTTCATATTTTTAATAAAATATAAAAACTAATAATTTATATATTTTAACAAAAATAATTTAAAAATTAATTCAAAATATATATATTTTACTCTTTATTACTGAAAAGATATGTAAAAAAATAAATTAATTTGTTAATAATTTATGGAAATGATTGTTGCAAAAAAAATAAAAAAAAAGTAATTCAACTCATTTTGTTGCGTATTTTGTTGGCTCTATCTCAGGATGTCCACCAACATTTTCTTCAACATGCTCGTTGTTACATGGTAAAAATACAAAAAAGAAAAAAAATCGTCATATTGTATTGCATTCAGTGGTGTGGTTGTTGAGGAAAGCTCGTAACGCAATTCTGTTTGAAGGGGAAATATTTTATCATCTTGCAATCCTAGACTGAATTAATGTTTGTTCCTATAGTATATGTCTGAGATGGATAAAATACCATGGTTCTCTAAATGGTGCATGGTGCCACCTTCTTAATTTGGGGGGCATATTCGTGTGGAGTTATCAATGCTTTGCTTCATTGTAACTTACATTTTATATGTACATAGTTACTCTTTTATTGATATGTAATCTCACTGTTTTTCAGGTTTGGTACAAGGCTTGTGTACCTATGTTTATTATCCTAGTTTTGAGTCATGAAGACTACTTTGGGTTGATTTTCCAGTTACAATGTCTGATCTGCTTTGCATGTGTGGCTTCATGTTATTGGGAAGGATTCAGGATTATGTTTGATGTGCATAATGGAGTGGTCTTTCCACTTGGATAAGAATGAAGATTGTAACTTGAGGGGATTTTGCTTTCTCAGCTTAGGCATTGGGTTGGGATTATTGTGTGGTATATGCTAGCAATTTGTCTCGTGAAAGTGGGTTAACTAAACATGGGACTGGTGATATGTTCTTGAAGACTATTTAATGTGCTTCATTTTGTTCATTTTTTTTACATGTCGTCACATGAAGACAATTATGGAATTACAAGTTACGTGCAGTTCTCTATAATCTCACCTGTTTTCAGCAACAAGGAGTTTGTTGGTTTGATGTAACATGATTTGATAGGGCTTTTGATGGTGCACTTGGATTTGTTGACAACACTTTTTTACACATTTGCTTTGCTCAGTGGGATTATACAAGCTTCAAGCTATCAATTAATGTTCCTTCTAATAACTAAATAATGAACACTTTTATTTTGTCGGGTGTTAACAACATATTGTTAGGTTTTTCTTTACATTATTGCTACAGTGGCTGTTGTTTATAGGTGATTTTAAATCAGCACTAATGTTTGTATCCAGTTTAGGGTTTAGTTTATAAAAAAAATATTTGTATATATATTTAACATATATACATATCTACTCACACATGTATACTACTAAAAAATAGAAGTGCAAATAGATAGAAGAATAATAAATTTTCCTTTTGATATGTTAAATCTAGAGTACGGTCCTGTGCACAGGTAATGAATAGATATTATTAGTTTAATTTTTAAATTAAAAGAAATAAATTTCAAAAATATGAAAAAAAATATGTGACATAAATTATTCTAAAAGTATATATGTGTCTTTCATTAGTATATTTTACGTGACTTATTTATAAAAATGAAAAAAAATAATTATTACAAAATATGATAACATGTGTCATCATTTATTAACTATGTGTTAAGAATATAGTAATTTTAAATCTACGACAATATTAAGGATAAAATGTTAATTATTTGTTAAGTGAGTGATAAAATTAAAGAGAGGGAAACAATATGGAAAGAGTGATATGGTATATATATTTAATATGATAAAATTTATTGATATAAAAAAATAAGAACAAAATATATCCAACCATGTAATATAACGTACAATAGTACAAAATTTTAAAAAACAGTCTGCTTTAATTTTTTTTTATATAGTAACATTTGTTGTCATTTTATGCATTGGAAATTTTCCAACCCAACCTTGTTTTTGTTATGTATATTGGTTACCATAGTACAGACACAAATAAAAAAGCAAAAAATAAATTAATAAAATAAAACAAACCTTCGTGTAAGTATATAATAAAAAACATGGTTACAATATATCAAATTTAACGTCTTATTTAAAAAAATTAAAAATATAAATATAGAGACATTCTGCTAGTATTTATACAGGTAAAACAGTAACACATTTTCAAACATTTTTTTTATTAATTGAATTTTATAGAAATTTCAAAAATTTATGAGTCTTCTAATTTAATGACTGACTCATGAGTTTGTAACAAATTTTACCTAATAAGAAAGAGTGTACTAAAAATAGTGTCTCCGAAAATATATCATTAACATTTTTCTTACAAATGTACTTATATGTATTATAATGAAATCCAATTTTTTTTTCAAAATTACGTCATAACTATCAACTGATTAATCTTAGTTGGTAACTTTCACTTTATTTGAGACTAAAAACATTAAGCATACTCCTCACGTCAGTCTTACACATTTCAGGGAATTAATTCTTTACACTCAAACTTCAAACCTAACTCATCAAAACAACTACGCCTCTTTAACCTCTATGTCCATTTTCTCTTCAGTTGAAATTATTACAATTTTCTATCACCTTTTTGAGGATTACTTTCAACAAATAAGATGAAATTAAATACCATTTATGTATATGTATAGCTTAAATACAATATAAGTATCATATCATACAAACTGCAATTGCGCGCGTGCGTTTGCAATTATTGTCAAACACTTGGAGCTTTTTCGATAACCCAAAATATTTCACATCAATCAGTTATAAGAAAACTACCAATGACAATTATATGCATGGAACCACTACATCAAAATTTTCCTCGTCCTATTGTTTAAATTAATGGATGTAAGTAAATATAACATTACAATTTAGAAACCAAGAATTAAAACAAGTCAACTGCACTGCATGCCTGGTCGCATTGGAGGTATTTTCCTTACAATTGCGTGTGTGTATATATATATATACAAATATAAAAAATATTAATTATTAATTTTGATAATATTGTATTGATCGATATTGTATTTGTAAATACCGTTAGTAATATTTTTATATTTATTAAATATTATTAAAAATATAAAAATGTTAATAATAAAAATATAGGTATTATTTTTATAATAAATATAAGTAGTAGTAATTTATTATAAAAAAAAAACAGAACGTGTCAAGCGAAATTGGCAATGAATCACGTATAAATATAGGAATGAAAATCGTGAAACTATATTTAGCACAAAACATTCAGTCAGATTCGTTCGGAATAAGCATATTGAAGTGAACTCATTAAATTAAGATGATTTATTGAAAAATAATTGTGCTAAATAAGACTAACCTTGGGTATCTGTTATCTGAAATGTTCCCGGACAAAGTAGCAATTAAGATCACACTATAATTTCAATAAATTATCTTTTCTTTTTCTTGACTAGTGATAACCATTTTATTTTGTTGTTTAAAATCAATGGTTAGTGTTGAGAACATTGAAGATAAACTTATCTTCCCATATACAAGAATCAAATCTGAGACCAGACTTAAAAGTAAATTGCATATGTTATAGTTTTGATGAGTTTTTATTTTATTTTTGTTGTTCTTTTGATGAATTTTTACAACCGTAATTATTTTTACCTAAAAAGAAAACTATAAATTGTGCTTTTCCCTTGATGGAAAATAGAAAACTAAAAATTATCTAATGTCACAAATAAAGAAATGTGGATTGCTATTGTTGATTCTAACAATATTAGGATAGACGTCATTTCTCGTTAGTGACTGCCTTTTATTTATTGTATAGGTTACAGATTATACCACACACAATCTTATCTCTTAAAGCAATTACATTTTACTAAATTGAATGAAAAGACAGAGAAAAAAAATCGTTATATTCTATAGGAAATTGCTACTTAATTGTGTAATGCCCAGAGTTACGTTACCTGTGGACAGCACGTGAATATAGTGACAGAAATTTCTTAGAACATTATAGGAAAAATCCATAGAATTTAAGTAGTGATTAATTTTATTCAAAAGGTGAAGAGATTTTTTTTAGTAGATTTAACTTTTACAATCGGTATAATAAAGCCTATAAACAACTTAATTAGTATTATTTACAGTAAATATTTAAAAATGGATAAACTATATTATTATGTTGACAATCTAATTTGTGATTGCAAATTATTTAAACCTCTTATAATTAGCCCATTTTGTTAAAGAAAAAGTAATGAACTTTATTTATAAAATGAAAACATACGTTAATTACTACGACACATTCTTTTATAGTTAATAAAGTGCATAATATTTTAACTGATATTTTATCTTCTAACTGCTATTTATATTAGTTAAAGCACCGCTTTCGACCCACGCCACCACCAACTCAAGCTATTGGCGTGAGAACAACATTTTGTGCCTTAAGAAATTCTAAACTATCATCGAAAGTTTTATAATTATTTAGATTTAATTTAATTTTCATACATAAGTTAACCGGTTTTATCTTTAACCGTTTATGTAGAGAAAAAAAAATTAACAAAAATAATGCTCATTTCAATCATATCCTCATCTCATCTCAAATTGTAGGTTGAAAATATTTTGGTATCCACTAGACAATTTAATAATATTTTCTGATTTTTAATCAAAACTCAAATATACAGGATTGATTACTTTGGAGGTTGAAAAATGTTTTGGTTCACACTAAACCATTCAATAATATTTTCTCTTTAATCAAAACACAAATCCTATTGCGTGACGTCATTTGCTACATTAATTCCGGTTCAACTTGGGTGATACTTAGTATTTTTTTATGACCACGTAATTACGTGTTACATAATACTAAAGAAATATAATTGAAGTTAATTTAAATAGAGTGACACGTCAAAATTGACAGTACAAAATAGTTTTACACCTCCATCTAATAACTACCTATCATGTTGTTTATCTTTATAATAAATACTTTTAAAAGTTATATCAACATTAATTTGTAATTGGATAATTATGTAAAACTCTTTTAAGAAATGATCAAAAATTTTTATTTTTCTGGATATCTAAAGTTGAAAATGTAATGTTTGGTAAGTTGCCTTAAAAAAATATTTTTAAAAAATATTATTTCACTAAAATGATTTTTACCTATGTTTTCCAAAAAAAAAAAAATTATAATGGAAAAGGTTAGAGCTTAACTTTCCTGAATCACAATAAAATTTTAATAATACAAAAATATCATATGCTTGCTTTAACTCATTTAATGTAATAATTTTAGAAACAATATTTATTAAATGTGATAAATAATTTTATTTAAAAATAATAAATACTAAGAAATATTCTTAGTATACTTAACACAATTTTAAAAATAAATCTATTTTATAAAATATAATATTTTATACATTCTACTTTTCAATTTCTTTTAATTCTGTAAAAAAATTCAAGAGATTAATCAAAAAATTGTTTAATAATAATATTTTTGCAACATTCAAAAAATGTTTTATTAGAAATTGTAAAAAAATATTTAAAATAGAGATTGTTATGTTAAAGTTAAATAAAAAATAAAAAACATACAACATATTTATAATTTTAAACTTTATAAAAGAATATTTTTACAATAAAATTTGACATAAGTTTATCTAATAAAGTTATTTTTCTAAAAGGATATTTAAAAAAAATTATTACATACCCAATAAAGTTCTATTAAACCAAAACATGGAAAATTTTAATTTTGAGGAAGTATATTTAAACATTTTGAAGCATCATTTTCCCTCTATTGATAATGTTTTGTTTGTTGAAGAGTTAGAGCATAATCTAATGAGCATAAGTCAATTGAGTGGATATGATGTTTCTTTTAACAAAGGAGAATGCATAGTCAAAAACCAAAATGGTTCAATAATATTTTCTACAAAGAGACAGAAAAATCTTTATAAGATTAATTTGACTGATCTAACAAAGTAAAAAGTAACTTGTCTAATATTCATAAATAATTATTAATGGAATTGACACAAGAAACTTGAACATGTCAGCTTGAGGCTTATCTCAAAGCTGAAAAAACATAACCTTGTAAGAGGTTTTCCAAGCCTTGTGTACAAGATTGATCTGTTGCAAGATACATGTTAGAAAGAGAAATAAGTTAAAAGATCTTTCGAGTCCAAAAACATTGTTTCAACTTCTAGACCATTAGAGTTGTTACACATTGATTTGTTTGGTCCTACCAAAACTGCCTTTATGAGTGGAAAATGTTATGAACTAGTAGTGGTTTATGACTATTCTAGATGAACATGAGTTATGTTCCTTACCCACAAGGATGAATCATTCAAAATCTTCTCTATATTTTATAAAAGAGTTCAAAATGAAAAATGTATTAACATTGTCAATGTCGGAAGTGATTATGAGAGAGAATTTGAAAATGAAAACTTTTAAAGGTTACATGAAGAATAAGGTATTATTCATAGTTTTTCCTATCCAAGAACACCTCAATAGAATGGTGTTGTGGAAAGAAAAAAAAAATCTCTTTAAGAGATGACAAGAACCATGTTGAATGATTTTAACTCTCTTAAGTTCCTTTGGACAGAAGTTGTTAATACAACAAGTTATTTATAAAATAGAATATATATTAGATCCATTTTGAAAAAGACTCCCTATGAATTGTGGAAAGGCAGACAACCCAACATATCTTATTTTCACCTGTTTGGATGTGAATATTTCATTTGAACACTAAGGATAACATGGAAAAGTTTGATCCTAAGTCAGACAAAGGAACATTCTTAGGATACTCAAGTGCATCCAAAGCATACAAAGTGTATAACTCTAGGACTTTGACTATTGAGGAATCCATCCACGTAAAATTTAATGACTGTAAGCCTGATAAAGAATTATTATAGCTAAATGATTCTTTTGCATATCTCAACCTAGAAGATTTATAGATGTCATCCAAACTAGATGGTTTGAACAATGACCCAAAAGAAGACAAAGTTGAGCCATCTTCAAGGAACTGAAAAATGAAGAGCTATCATCCAAAGTAGTATATCCTTGGAAATGTTCAAGATAGAGTCAGAATTAGATCTACATTCAAAGGTCATGCTCAAGTTGCACTGCTCTATGAAGTTAAACCTAAAAACATAGATGATGTTCTTTTGGACGAAGGTTAGATCAAGGCCATACAAAAAGGATTAGATTAAATTCAGAAGAATGATGTGTGGAAACTAGTCTCTTCATCAAAGAACAAATCCATTATTGGAACAAAATGGATCTTCAAAAACAAACTGGTTAAAAATAGTAAGGTTGTAAGAAACAAAGCTAGGTTAGTAGCTCATGGCTATTCTCAGCATGAAAGAATAAACTTTATAGAAACTTTTGCTCTTGTTGTTAGGTTAGAAGTCATACGCATTTTGCTATCCTTTCCAGCTCATAATCATATGAAATTACATCAAATGAATGTCAAATGTTCTTTTCTTAATGGCATAATAAATGGAGAAGTTTATGTGAAACAACCTCTTGGTTTTGAGAGTGATGCTTTTCCTAATCATGTTTTTTAATTGAAAAAGACTCTCTATGGACTCAAGAAAGCAACTCGTGCTTGGTATGAGAAATTGAGCTCTTTTCTTATGCCAAATAGTTTTGAAAGAGGAAACATAAACCCACTACTCTATTTCACAAAAACTAAAATTCACATTTTATTCTTGTGCAAATATATATGGACGACATTTTATTTGGTGCTACTAATGAAACTCTTTATGAAGAATTCTCTAAGCTTATCCAGAAAGAATTTGAAATGAGCATGATAGGAGAATTGAAGTTCTTTCTATAACTTCAAATTAAACAAGCAGAAGATGGAATCTACATCCATCAAACAAAATATGTAAATGAGTTACTCAAGAAGTTTAATCTTGAAGACTGTAAAAGTATGCTACTCCCGTGCACCCAACAACCATCTTAACTCTAGATGAGTTAGATAAAAAGGTAGACCAAACTTCATACAGAGGTATGATTGTCTCTCTTTTTTATTTAATTTCATCTAGACTAGATATTATGTTTAGCATGTGTTTGTGTGCTCGGTTTCAAGCTAAACCCTAAACCCTAAACCCTAAACCCTAAACCCTAAACCCTAAACCCTAAACATCTCACTATAGTCAAACGTATTTTTAAATATCTTAAAGGTACTTCTAATCTTGGTCTGTGGTATAAGAAATCTTATGAGTACAGGTTAAAAGGCTACACTGATGCTGATTTTGCTGGAGATAGAATTGAAAGAAAAAGCACAAGTGGAGGATGTCACTTCATTGGAGCTAATCTAGTATCTTTGGCAAGAAAAAGACAAAGTACTATAACCATCTCCATGGCAGAAGTCGCGTACATATCAGTTACACACTGCTCCTCTCAACTTTTGTGGATCAAACACTAGTTTGAAGACTATGACATATTTGAGAGTAACATCCATTTACTTTGTGATAATACTACTACTATTAATCTATCTAAAATTTCCATTTTGTATTCTAAATCTAAGCACATAGAAATTAAATATCATTTCATTGGAGATTATGTTCAGAAATGGACTTTAGATTTGAAATTCATTAACACTAATAAACAGCTAGCTGATATCTTTACAAAATCCCTTCTTGAAGATAAGTTAATTCATATAAGGAATCTTCTTCATATGATACTTATTATGGAACAAAGTTTAAAGTCTATGAAACTTAGGCATCCATTAGGTCTGCGTCTATAGTGTGTTCGTCCATACCATACTTACATATAAGTAACTTTCTCTTTTATTTATTAAGTCAATCATTTTAGCCTTATTTTCATAAAACATCTTTTTAACCGTTGTACAATCTCTAATGGCTATGTTTTCACCATTAATATTTTTTTATTACCATTAGCTATAAACGGGTTTCTTGAAATCAATTTCTTTCACAAAGCTTTTTATCTCTGATTTGCAATTGCAAAAATTGATTCAAAATCTCTCTTGCTTTCTTTATGATTTCTTAATTTCTCTTGGACACTTTCTTTACCCTCACAAATGACCCAAAATGCTGACCCCTGTAACCTTGACCTTTTTGGTCATTTCTATTAAAGACAGAACCTCAAACTCTAATGGCATGGTGGTGTATACTTTGATATGCCAACCCTTGCTAAATTGGGGATTGACCTAATCTCAAATTTAACTGCTTGTGGGATTCTACCATTATTCAGAAAAGAACAAGGGGTGCGAACAATGTTGATCAGAGAGTTTTAGACAAAGTGCACGTTCAAGGAGAATGCCTTCATTAGAAAAGTTCTTTGATAATTTGGCTAAGTTTTTGCAAAATCGCAAAATACAAACTGTAGTTTGTCACCTCACGCTGGGCGAGAGTGCATCAAAAAAAGGATTTTCTCCTTTGGTGGGCCCATTAACTTAGTAAGTGTGAGACTTGCTAAGAAAATACGAGACCTAGAGCTCTTTGTGGCTCCACTTGCTAAGTGAGAGTGCATAAAAAAGAGTTATAACTTTCTATCCAATTAGCACATGAGCGAGTAGGGAGGCTCTCTAAGTGAGAGTGTTAAGACTTGAGAGCAATATTCTCTGTGGTCCTACTCATTGGGCAAGTAGTGAGGCTTGTCAAGAAAGGGATTGAAGTAGAGGGTTGAAACTCTTTGTCTAGAGTATTTGTTGAGCAAGATAGTGCCTCGCTGAACAAGCAAGGGGAACAAAGTGTAGTAACTCTCTGTGACTCATATTTCATGAGCAAGAATAGTATCTCATCGTGTAAAGGGTGAGTGCAAGACCTTGGAATCTTAACTTGCTAAGTCAAAAGTTACCTCGTTGAGCAGATGTGTACAATAGAGAGTTGGGACTCTTTGTTAGATGTGTTCGTTGAGTGAGTGAGGAGTCTCGCTAGGCGAGAAAGGGGAACAAAGAAAGGAAAACTCTCTATGGCTCCTATCATTGGGTGAACAGAATAGTTTGCTTGGTGAGAGTGTGTACAAAGCCCCTAGTAACTCTAACTCTTTGAGTGAGAGAGTAAACTCCTTCAGCAATAGCTGAACTTAGTGATTATAATCCTTTATGTAGACCTGAGTCAAGTGTTCTTTTATGAGTTGTGTACTTATATTCATGCCTTTATATACTATGGAGTATGGACTTTGAGTGATAAAATTGTCATTATATTAAGAGATGAGTATAAGAAATCATATGAAAAAATGAGTAAAGATAAACAGTTATCAAACTAGTTTCCTAAGTCAAGAATTGGCAAAAAAAAAGAAACTCAGATGACCCTTGTTAAATGAGCGACTTGGCCTATGTGTAGGTAAGACTGGTGCTTAATGTGTTGGCTGTGAGATGAGATACTTAGCCTATGGCAGGTGAGTATGGTCCTTATTGATCTAGTTTAAAAAGAAACTAATGAGAATACAAATTTTGTGACATTTATCATATAATATAATTGGTGTGAGAGAAAGTAGACAGAAGCTAAGCGGTAAGGTCACTAAACCTACTGAGGGCTACTCGGTATAGAAATTTCAATGGTCGTGATAGATCCCGCAAGCCAAGACACACGATAAAAGTTGAGTAAATCCTAACATACTAGCAGAGGATATCATGCTAGCATGATATGACTAACTTCAGAGGTGGAGGTTAGTAGCATTGCCTCTAGCCTACTTTTCTAAGTTGAGTTGATACTACATGTATATGGAGTAATGTGTAGGATGCATACTATTATAGTATATGTATAGTTATTGTGGATGTGTGTTATATCTTTTGTGTTAGGGTGGTATGTATGCTAATTGGCCTTCCGAGGTTGCCTTGATAACAATGAAATGTATTCTCACTCTTCTTATATGTTTTGCCTGTTATTGTTTAGGCTAAATGTCATTTGCAGGTAAAAATGAGTACGTATAGGATGATGTGTGATGAATTATGTGCTATTGTCATTTTCTGTTGCTTTTATTTGAGTTTTGTCAACTCTAAAAGGATTGTGACATCGAGGTTGAACATGTTAATTGAGTTTTATTATGTTACGTTTTTATGTTGTAAATTTTGAGTAGTTAGATGTCCTTTAGAGTATCAATAGGTTATATTTTGAGAAGTTTTTATCTTGAGTTTATAGATGTTGAGTTTGAGACGTGAATTCTTTATCTCTTAAGTTTATGCTAATGTAGTTTTATTTTATTGAAAAATAATTGCATGATGTCACGTTTTCAAAAGAGTTCGTATTATCCATATTTAAACAATTGCTTAAATGTTAGTAACTAGATAACGAGATAAAGGGTGTCACATTTTGTATGGATCTGAAAATTATTTTGTAGTGATAATGGAAAATTAGAAGGAGTAACCATGAAATTCAAGAAAGAGGCGTAACACTTTTTTTTTTTTATGATGAATTATAAAGTTAGGGATCTAGTGTTCAAGGGGTAATGATTGCATAGTAAATAGGAAAAATAAGGAAAAAAAGAAAATCAGAAAATAAAGAAATAAAAAAAATAAGAGAATAATAAAATAAGGAAATAAAGAAATATGGAAATAAGAAAATAAGAAAATAACGAAATAAAGGAAATAAGAAAATAAGAAAATAAAGAAATAAGAAAATAAGAAAATAAGGAAATAAAGAAATATGGAAAAAGATACAAAAAAATAAGGAAATAAAGAATATGAAAAAATAAATAAGGAATAAGAAAATAAAGAAAAATAAATACGAAAATAATAAAATAAGAAAACAAAGAAATAAGGAAATACAACTATAGAAAAACAATTAAATGAAAAAAAAATAACATTTACCTCCTAGGTTTTACTATAATAATACTTCATCCAATCTTTTTTATAAGACCCAAATTAAATATTTTTTCTAGATCTTTTCTATAAGAACCAATTTAAAATATCTTATTTATTATTTTTCACAAAAATACTCTTATCTATGAGTCATTTTTAAAGTATGACTTTGTCTTAAAGAGTAAATAAAATCCAAGAATGTCTTAAGCTTTTTCAAAGTTTGACTTTGTCTTGTATGAATATTATTTTAAGAATCTTATTTTGACTTCTCACGTGTATAGTCAATAAATATTAAAGTATTAAATATATTAATAATAAGAAAGATTAAAAAATTAAAAATTAATAAAAAATATTTTTAAAAAATTAAAAGAATATCTTATGAATGTTATGAAAAAATTTAGAAAATTATATAAATTTATGACGTATTTAATGTTACTTCTTAAAAAAATTAATATTCTTAATACTAGTTAATTATTTAATCTTATTAAAATATTTGGAAATAATAATAATAATAATAATAATAATAATAATATTAATAATAATAATATTAATAATAATAAAATAATGTATTAAAATACTGGCATTCTCATCATACTAGTTACATTTTGTATATACAATACATACTTATTAGTAAATAATTTTTCTACCCTTCGTAATTTTGTAAATAATTATTAAATCGTAATTACCAATTCAACCATTGCATAAAACTCCAAATTAATGCAAACACCACCACCCTGTCTATTAATTGTCCTATTTATTTATTATGAGTGCCACCTCTGCTGCTACTGCCACCTTTCATCATCATTCTTTCACAACCATGGGGTGGTGTATCTCTACATCCGTTGTGCTGTTTCTTACCCTTCTCACTCAAATACATCATGGAAGGGGTTATCTTTATCACAAGGGTTGTGATTTGTTTCAAGGAAGTTGGGTTTATGATGATTCATACCCTCTTTATTATGAATCCTCACAGTGTCCCTTTATAGAGAAGCAATTTAATTGTGAAAAAAATGGTAGACCAGATAAAATCTATCCCAAGTATAGATGGAAGCCCACAGGATGCAACTTATCAAGGTACACATATTTTGTTTTATCTTCTCTCTCTTTTTGTGCCCGTTTTTTTTTTTTTTTAATCAGTGCCATGCCATTATTGGATTATTTCTCAGCCAATCATAGATTCACCATGATGGTTTTTGCTTGGGATATCTTTTTGTTTTTTATGGTTTTTCCTCGATACAAAATTTAAGTCTTTTTAGCCAAATGTTATTGTTACTTTAATCTAGAATTTTTTTCATATTTTTTAAAATTTTAATTAGAATATTGACTATATAAATTATTTTACATTACTATTCAATTATAAATTGTCATTAATGGTTAGTAAAATCATATTTAAGGTGATTTCTATTTAGTTATTATTGTAAAAAAGTTTATAAATATAAAAAGTAAACTCTTATTTTTTTCTGAAATTTTTTTATAATTTATTTATTTATCTCTTTCTATCATGTTATATATAATATTTAATACTTTTCTATCTTCTGCGCTTCTCTCCTGTGTTAAAAATATTGTATAAAAATTGTGTATAAATACAAACTATTCCGTGTCAGTTACTTTTGAATCTGATGATTAATTGTTTGACTTTTAAATTGAAGAAGGCAATTCCCAACTAAGCTAAAATAAAGAGAAAGACAAATCTACTTATGGAGCAAGTAAAATTTCTCGGGAACTAGTAAATTGTTTTTTCTGAGTGATGGGGTTCAAGCCTGGTATGAATTGAGTGCGACGTGAATTTTCTAATCTGAATTATAAAATAATGATTAATTAAAATATCGAGTTAAATTTTGTATAACTTTATAACACTAATTTTAATAAAATTGGCGGATATTATTTTATGTTCTACTCTCTAAATAGCATAATTAATATGTATGGAAAATCTCTTGCATAGAGTTCATTTCCCCTTTTCTCTTGTTTTAACTTGAAAACAATGTGATTCTTTCTTAAATGTTCTCTAGTGATGTTACTGTTACGATTCTTTGTTTTTGTTGGTATTTTTCAACTATAATTTTACCAAGCTTTGTTGTTTCTGATCAACTTTAATTGCATACCTAGAATGGCCATTTGAGAGCTAGAAAACTCTTACATTCACAAGAACAACCGTGTAAAACTTTTTAAATTTTTTTAGCATGCCTTCGCTTTTTGAATAATAAAAAAATCATGGACATTAAATTTCCAACTAGCTCAAGGAAAATTAGAATATTAGGTAGGAAACTTCAGTCATGGTATGCACGTAGTTAAAACTAGAGGAAGTATCTTTAACTAGTATTTTGCTTCAAGGAAACCCAATGTAAATCCTTTTAACTCTTGGAATTATAGAACTCAATTCATGAAGAGTACCAATCAACAACTAATTAATAAGTTCACCTTATATGGGTAAAAGACCTTTGTCAAATAATGACTTTATGATAAAACAAAAAAGAATGAAGAACCTTGAGATTAAGGATTAGGCCAGAAGATCCCGCAATTAAATCAAATGTAATATCTGATAGAGATTTCATAATTCCTCAAGGCCCAGTTGTTATCTCTATAAACAGTGAACCACAACTTAAAAGGAAAATATTTGAGCCAAAAAAGACATTTTTACTTGTTTATTAAGACGAATCAAGAGCTCACTAGTGATATTGCGTGAGCAATCACAATTACAATAGTGATATAAAGGTTTTGGAGGTTTTCCAACAGCATCAGTCTTTTTTGTTTGTAACTTTTAACAATTTCAATGAACGTAGTGGTGGCCATAAATCTTATGACGCGTGTTTAATTCAACTCTAATTCATAAAACTAAGTTGTTCCACTTAGTTATTATTTTTAGTTAAAATGAAATATGATTTTTTAATATTATAATAAACCCTATTGTAATTTTAAAATCATAAAAAAGTAATAATAACGTATCTATTTTTATTTCCTAATATTATTTGTTTGGAAATCTAACTTAAATTTGGCATAATTTTCACTCTTTTGCTACCATTTTGCCAAATATCCTTTTATTGATTCAAAATTTTGCTCATCCCAAAATGAAAAGGGAAGAAAAGAAAGAAAAAAAAAACTGTTCCTTCGGAAAAGGATATGAACTTGTTACATGACTAGTCTTATGAGAGGGGCCAATGGGCTATGTACCAAGCTCGAGACCACATTTCCAAGTTATGTCATGATCCAGCTTCTCTTTAGTCTTTAACAACCTACCCCAGTTAATTTCATCCAACTATTCAGATTTCTCCTAACCCATTATTCATCAGATAAATTAAAGAATAATATTAATAATTATCTTCAAGCTTTCTGAAAATAGTCCATGTGATTTTGGGTATAACTCAAATCATCATATTTATCTGCAATTTCTCTGACAAGGATTGCACCGAAACTGCGATTATGACTACAATTTAAAGCTTTGGTTATGTTTATGATTTTTTATCCTTTAACCAACAAAACACATCTTATTGCTTATTTTATATCTTTTTTCCCTCTGAACTCTTCCTTCAAGTTACCAACTAATTAGGTAAGTTAGGCTTCTATATTTGAACTACCATATAAGTTGAGTGCATAAGTCGGCAGAGACTTTCTCCATTCAGAGTGTGATGTTGTAAAGTTGCTTTCAACCAATTTGTCCTCAAATAGGATCCCATGCTACATTAGATACAAACAAAAGACAATTTTAATGACCATTAAGACCATGCATGATGTGTTGGACCCACTTGTGGTCATTTTGAATGAACCTTGTCGTTTTGCAGATTCAATGGTGAAGATTTCTTAAGAAGACTTAAAGGGAAGAATGTCATGTTTGTGGGGGATTCTTTGAGTTTGAATCAATGGCAATCACTCACTTGCATGCTTCACACAGCTGTACCACATGCCCCATACACCTTTGTGAGGAATGGAGGTCTCTCCATTTTCACCTTCCCGGTTAGATCTCTTTTCATGACTTTTATTTTTCTTAATTTTCTTTCTATTCTCATAGTCGTGTCACAATTGAGAAATTATCAAGTGGTTTGAGACTATAATTTGTCCGTAATCTCAATGTCATACGTATTTATTTTTTTAATTTATATAAAAAATAATTAATATTTAATTATGTTGTCACAACCCAAAGACATCTAAAAAATTCACATTCACCCCAATTACTTGAGCTATGTCAAGGCGGTTGTGCTTCCATTTTCGACTCCAACAAAATAAAATTTTAATTGGGTTGCAACCATGCATGCATGGATCATCTTGAAAATAAATAAATCATTTCTGTCAAGCAATGATAATATAAATGCAATGCAATATATATTAACAATACATTCTAACAAATGGTCTGTTAGTTAACTAGTAGAGTCTAAAGATATTAGATTCTCGCACATGCAAGCAAAAAAAGCTATAACAAAACAAAGGAAGATGGTATTGATAAAAAGGTTTGATGTAAAGCTTTGTGTCCTGTATCCATCATTGAAAAGTAATCACATGTTTGTTAATTAATTATGCAGACAGATAACAGAAGTACAAACATAATTGTTGAAAACACACCAACAATAGAGGAAGAAATGAATTATATATGTTAAGTTATCCGCACAATTTTTTATATAGCGTAATTGTACTACTAAGTAATAACTAGTTATTAATTAATTAATCGTGAAATACCAAGTGTTTGTTGAAACAATTAGGAAAATATTTTACTATATTGCATATGAATAATATCAATGAAGTTAGATCTAGCGAAATGGACTAGTCCTGTATAATGTAATGATCAAAGGTTCCAATTTTTATTAGGTGTCAAAATGTTTAGGACATGATCTTCTTTAGAGTAGAATATCCATGAAATACCAAAAAATATATTTTAAATTGAATAATGGTTTAATTTTTTGAAATTTCTTTAGTTTGAAAAGAGTCCACACCCAAAGAAACAGAACAGTTGTTGTCTGATGGTCGTAATATTATACTATTTTGCGAAAACATATTCATTTTAAGTGCTTAACTGATCAATTATTGAAACTTCTAATTCTAATCATTACCTTGGCCAAAATCATGAATAATGTCTAATTTAATAATTCAAAACTAGAATCATTAATATTACAATTATCAGGCACTAACCCAATTGGAAATCTGGCAAATGTCTGCTACATACATTTCCCCATAATTAGTAATTTATTAATCATCAATGACTGATAAACGAATCTTTTATTTCCACATATTTTTAGAAGATGTATTTTCACATAACATATGTTTGCTATGACAGTAGGTATTAATTCATGGTGTCATACAAAACAAACAGGTCTACAACTCCACGTATAGTTTGGTCAATGCTTGGCATAGAATTAATCTTGATTTTACAACATTGAATTAAATTTCAAACTAGGGCTAGAAACTTGTTTCAGTGACAATCTTAACATCAGGTTCAATTCTTGGGTCAAAATACCACATAACCTTGGTGTATGATCACATAATTTGCAGACCTATGACGTTAAGTTGATGTTCTCACGCAATGCATTTCTGGTGGACATTGTTAGCGAAAAAATTGGTCGAGTCCTGAAACTAGATTCAATTGGAGCTGGCAAAACATGGAAAGAAGTAGATGTATTGATATTTGACTCTTGGCATTGGTGGCTTCACACAGGAAGAAAACAACCGTATGTAAAACCCCATATCGAGTTTCACACTTTATATCCTATTTCACATGCAAAATTTATAACAAATTTCTATCTCTTTTTTCCTTGTGATATGGGCTTTTAGATGGGATTTCATTCAAGAAGGGAATCATTTTACCAAAGACATGGATCGCTTGGCTCTATATGAGAAAGCGTTGAATACATGGGCGAAATGGGTTGATGACAATATTGACCCTACCAAAACAAGAGTATTCTTCCAAGGAGTCTCTCCGGATCATGTAAAGTAAGTATCTGCTGCCATTAAATGTAGTATAGTAGTATAATGAGATAAAAATTACAAAACTAAAAGCAACTTTTTGGAGTGACTCTATTATAATAACTTTGAAAATCCACTAGAAAGCTCTCCGTACCTTTGAGTTTGATGACCTTATGGCAAACATATAAGTCTCACATAAAAAAAAAATTTAATTTATATAAGTAGTTGGCTGTGCCTAAGTACAAATCCAGATGTTTTAGACAATATGGTGCCTTCCAAACTTATCTAAATTTCCCGTCTATGGAACCCCACGAGCATTTGATGCCTATTATTTCTGTGTGATAATTACCAGCTTTTGTTTAATAATTAATAAATTTAAACTAAGGAGAGGATATTGCTTTTGCTTGTGAGGTTGGTTTGTCACATAATAATGATATTAATAACTAAAATTAATTTATATTAGTGTATGATAGCCTAAGTTTGAGTCAATCATAAATTACCTACCTCAATTTCAAGTAAAAAAGATTTTTATTCATTTTAGCATTTAAAGTTTCTTCTTAGAATACACAATGTTAATAAAATCTTTAGAATTACAGGTATAAATAAATGAAACTTAACTGCATGTTTGATTTATTGTGAATTAAAAAAATATTAATATATAAGCCCAACCCATCAAGCACTGAACATAACATGGATCATATAAAGAAGGTGAGGGTCCTTTCTTTTTGCACTCCTTTTTTTTTGCTACACCTCCCTCTTTTCTTTTAATATTTCAAAAATACTTGTTCCCTCGTACTTTCAACCCTTACCTTCTAACATATTTTTTCTTATTAATTCAAATTTAGGTAATTCTATTAGTTTCAGAATGAAACTTATATATTTAGTAAGATGTAAATTTTTACCATATAAAAAAATTATTTACAAAAGGCATGCGATCATTGTAAAAATATAATAAATAAACAAGAAATTAACAAATAATTTTGTAAAATTGGAGTTCACTTGTGTTTGAATTATTCCAGTGGAGAGAACTGGGGTGAGCCAGGAGCAAACTCTTGTGAAGGGGAAACTAAGCCATTGTTGGGATTCAAGTATCCAGGAGGTCCAGTTCCAGCAGAGTTGATATTAGAAAACGTGCTAGGAGCCATGCAAAAGCATGTGTATTTGCTGAACATCACTACCCTATCACAGCTAAGGAAAGATGGCCACCCTTCTGTTTATGGATTTGGAGGACATAGGACAATCGATTGTACCCACTGGTGCCTAGCTGGGGTCCCAGATACTTGGAATGAGCTTCTATATGCTAGTCTCATTCAAAATTAAGTTCCTATTCTTATTGCTTATTTCAAATAAAATGTGTCCCTATAAAAGTAATATATATTTTTGCTTAATTCAGGTAATTAAATAAATCAAGATTTTTCTAGGTCCATCAAATAAGATGTCTCATCTCTTATGTTAAAATAGTATTAATTATTTGGGATGTGACTAGTGTGTAATAAGAGTAAATCACTGGTTATTAGTCTAATCTAATTTCAAAATTCGTATTTTACATAAATATTCTAAAAGAAACAATTCCACATCAAACATTGAATTCGTAAATAATCAAATTCAATACAAAATTTTAATACCAATTAACAATAATAATCCATAAAATGTACCTTAACTGTATTTATTTGCAGAATTCATAGAATAGTACCTTACGAACGTTAGTCCATAGGGCTTCCAAATAAAGATTAAAATGATAAAAAATTCCATACACTAAAGGCCCGCCCCGCATAGTTTTTCTATACTTTTCTTAATCTCAAGTTACTTTACATTATTTTTCACTCTTTATTATATTTATTTAAAAAGAAAAACTCCCTTTCACTAAAAGATTTTTTTTATTTTGCTACTAATTTTAGTTACCATTTAAATTAGTAGCTAAATTTTAGCTAATTAACTATTAATTAACTAGAATATTATTTTTTCTAGCTAAATTAAAGTTATATTCATTTATACTTCTTATTACTACAAATTAGTTAGAATATAACTACAAATTTTAAAAATTTACTACAAATTAACTAAGATTATTTTCTTAGTTAATTTGTTACTTATTTCACACTACAATATAATATTATAGTAATTTTGTAGCTAATTATTTATACTAGAATTTAGCTACAAAATAACTATTAATTTTAAAATTAACCACAAAATTATTTAGTAATAAATTTAAAATTTTTTAATAGTGTTTATCCCGTGTGTTAACATTTTAATATTTTAAAAAGTATAAGGTGACTGAAAACGAATGTGATATAAAATAAATATTTTTCTTTCTTAATAAGATTCACACAACAATTACAGTATGCAACTTCAGATTTAAAATGTTTATATATTTTGTACTCAGCTTTGTTTATGGGTGCAAATATCATTTTTTATTACTACAAAAAAATTCATTTTTAGCGACTGAACAAATCGGTCGCTAAAGCTGGAAAATCGGTTGTCATCACAAAATGGTTTAGCGACGGAATTAAATTATATTTAAAATTCGGTCGCTAAATCGGTGGCTATTTTATATTATTAAAATAATCCGGTGACTTTTTTATTTTTATTTATTTATATATTAAACAATCCGTCGCTAATTCCGTGGCTATTTGATTTTTTATTTAAAATAATTCGGTCACTATTTGATTTTTTATTTTAAATAATTCGGTGGCTAATTCAGTGGCTAATTTTTTTTTTAAATAATTAGATGGAGGTGGTAGATTATTGGTGGTTAGGGAAGGGGAAAAAAAGAGAGGAAAGGGAGGGAAGGGATGAGAGAAAGGAATGGAAGGAAGGTGGTGGTGGTTGATTGTTGGTGGTTAGGGAAGGGGGGACGGAGGAGGAATAAGAGTGGGAGAAAGTAGAGGAAAGGGAGGGAAGGGAGTAGTGAAAAGAAGGTAGTGGTGGAGGTTGTGGAAGAAGAGAGGTGGGTGGAGAAAAGAGAAGAGTAGAGAAAGGAAGCGAGAGGCGGTGGCGGCAGTGGTGGCGGCGGTGGTGGCGGCGGTGGTGGTGGCGGTTGTGGTGGCGGTGGCGGCGACAGAGAAGGAGAGGAGGGAATGAGAGGAGAGAGTAATGGGAAGGAGAGGAGGTAATTTTTTTTTAATTTTTTCGTTTAGTTTTCGGTCGCTAATTCCATCGCTAATAATTTCTTTTTTTATTTTTTAATTTTTTTTAATTTTTTTAACTTGGGTCGTTAAATCCGTTGCTAAATTTATTTATTATTTATTTTTTAAATTTTACAAATTCCGTCTCTAATAAACGTTTTTATTTATTTAATTTTATTTTTAAACGTCGGTCGCTAAATCGGTGGCTAAATTATTTTTTTATTTTTAGAAGTTCGGTTGCTAATTTCGTCGCTAATAAATATTTTTTTTATTTTTTTCGTTTCCGTCGCTAATGTTTTTTTAATATTTTAATTTTGAAAAAGTTCGGCCGCTAATTCCGTCGCTAATAATTTCTTTTTTATTTTTAAATGTTTTTTTCGGTTGCTAAATCGGTCGCTAATGTATTTTTTATTTTTTTATTTTTTCTGAAATTCGATCGCTATTTCCCTGCTAATATATATATATATATATATTATTTTTTTTAATATTTTTCGGTCGCTAATTTTTTTTAAAAAAAAGAATTCCTGTTCCGTTGCTAATTCCATCTCTATTTAGCCACCGTGAATATCGGTCGCTAATTTCGGTCGCTAAAAACATTCTTTTTTAAGCATCACGCATGGTAAGTCTTTACTTTACATATATTTCAATAGAAGGCAACAAAGATCGGAGGATCATTTTCACTTAGTGGCTACAAGAATTTTTTTTATTTTGTTACTAATTTTAATTATCATTGAAATTAGTAGTTAAATTCTAATTAATTAACTATTAATTAATTAAAATATTATTTTTTCTAGTTAAATTTAAATTATATTCATTTATATATCTTAGTACTACAAATTAACTAAAAATTAACTACAAATTAATTAAAACTTAGCTAATTTACTACTTATTTCATGCTATTATTAATACTATAATAATTTTGTAGCTAATTATTTTTACTAGAAATTAATTACAAAATAACTATTGATTTTAAAATTAACTACAAGATTATTTGACAACAAATTTTAAATTTTCTATTAGTGAGATCTCCCTTTTCAATTATGTTTTTCTCTATTTATAATATTCAAATTCGTTTAAAGAATTCAAGTTTAGTATCTTTTGCAATTCCAAAATATCAATAATATAACACAAGGTTTTGATGTAAAAGAAATGTCACTTTTCAGTATAAAAGAAAACTACAATATGCTATACTAATTAAGCTAATGGTTACGGCACATTTTTAACTCTTGTATTACTATATATCACGCATTTTTTCACCTTGAACCTATAATTTTATAGTTAAATTTTATAATAGTTTTTATTTTATTTTTATTATAGTTTAGCATAATAGAACGAGGTGATTTATTGCAATTAAATGTCTCAGATTCAACAAATTACAAAAGAGAAATGAGTCAAACTAATATAAATTAAGAAGGAAAATGCGTGCACAACAACCTTTCGGGCACAAAAAGTTAAAAACACACAATCCTGTATGCATAATTCCCTGAGAGAAAAATTAACTAATTTTTAATGTAGTTAACATCACTGTAAAAAACAAACAAACATAAATACACGACATTTAAAGCACGAACATAAAACCTTATATCCTTTAAATTTTATTGATCGTATTTAAAAAATAATCTTCTTTTTAAACTATTTTTCATTAAAACTTAATATTAATAATAAAAAATTATTAAAAATACAATATTAATTAAATAAAGAGTATATTAGATATAATATAGTTAAATGAGATAAAATTACTTAAAATTTACATATATTTAGATTCAAAATTCATGACAGCTTATATTTGATTTTGGAAGAAGAATATATTCAAAGTTCTAATATGAACAACTTTAAAGCAGAGTTTTTCAATAAGTTCAAGGAGATGTGATGGACAACATAAAAACCGAAAAAATGGAAAACAGTCTATTTATATTAGCTATTCATCACAATATCCCTCCAATAAATTAGTCTCTTCAGTGGTGAACCCTAGAGAACCAACAACGTTAGGCCAGCAATCATGTCCAATAACCCTAATTGCTTGGCAGCAACCTTGCCCTAGGTAAGTCTCACCATTGAGAAAAAAAACGTTACAATCTCCCTGCTACATGCTTGCAGCCTCCACAGTGACTCCCAACAGTTGGAGGGTTGGCCCTCCAGCTTCAACCTAACAGCAAGGCTAAGAGTGGTAGAAGATGGGTTGGAGAGTGATCTCGAATCAGCCACATATGGGACCAATGTTGTAATCACTAAAGCAACAAGAATTTAGATTGTTAGGAGAAGCCATTTTAGCTTTGGAAGAAAATAAGGTGAATGTATGTGTGTAAATGGTTCTGGTGGAATGAAAACTAGTTTAGGATATATATAGTGGTGGGGGTGTTAGTAACGGTGTTGGGGGATATAAAGAGTGTGGAATTAATTAAAGATATATATAGGATTTTGTGGAATTTAAATGTCATTTGATTCTCAAAGTGCCTATCTGTCTTCTTTATTATTGGATGGACACGCATTAATCAATCATTTCATAAATATATCCGGTTCCCTGGCATTAAGAAGATATAAATTTATAAAATGCAGTCAATATATTAGAAGCCTGAATACACATGATAATGAATGTACAAAATATAAAGTTACATATTAATTATATTATATTATTACCAGGTGAAATTTTTAATGATTTATTTGCAGTTTTTTAATAACTCCAACTTCTTCATTGCGATCGGGTTCATTTGTTATATACAAATACAAAGAGACTTTTGAGTGTCTGAAATAACTTATTTATGAGGGTGATTTATGACATTTTGATGACTTTTTCTCAAATTATTTCAATAAAATTCTCTTAAAAACTTATTAAAATTTTTTTTTTAATTTATTTCAATAACTTTAATGGCATCTGAGAACACTATTAGAGTTACTTAAATTATTTTACGGTCTTAATATCTTACATAAGTTTTAACAACATTAACGATTTTTTAAATTAATATATAGTTGAACTTTTTAAGAACTTAAAAATGAACCTCTTAAGTTATTCTACATATTTATGTTTGGCTAAATTATAAATTTTGTACTATATATTTTAAGTAAAATATGTTTTGATCATTTATCTTTTAAAAAATTCATTTTTATTTTTAACTTTTAAAATTGAATCATGCTACTTTTGTCGGTATAAAATTAACATTCTTAATGTTATAAATAATAATTAACTTTAAATAATTAATTTTAACATAACGAGGTTTTAAATCACTACTATAATTTTATTTTACTAAACCTCCACGTCTCCTTTCCCCTTTAGTTCTTCCTTTTCTTCTTCTGCCCACATTCAAACTTCTAAAGTTTTAGCTTCCACCAATACACCTACACCACCATTCCAACATCAATCTCTCACCTTTTTCATCTTCATTCTATCCATCCTCCTTTTCTTCTTTTAATTTTCTCATACTCATCAACAAACTCCTACATCTTCATCATACCCACTACTAATTCCACCATTGAAGCTACCTTAAAACTTCATCCACCTCTAAACCTTCTTCTTTTTCCATTCTATTCCTAAACCACCACTATAATGATTCTCCAAAGTCGCAACATTGAAGTCATATATAGTAGATTCAGGGTTGGAAAAGTCATATATAGTAGATTCAGGGTTGGAAAAAAAATAAAAAACATTAACATAGTAGCAATTAAAAACTAATATCATCTTCCTTACCCCGTCACTTGTAGAAATGGGATTTTCCAACCCAAATCTTTCTCTTTCATTCTAGATAAAATGAAATAATTTTTGAATATGTTGTTCATGTGGGATAGGCTATTGGAACTCCTCAATCAATTGCAAAAAAACGTGGACCCAAAAGATGAAAAAAAGAAGAGTGAAACAAACTATAAAAATGTTTGATTCTCCCACATGTTTTAACAAAATCATTTGACTTTCGATTATATTGATTGAAACACATAGGTAACAAAACTCAATTGATTTGATGAATTGATGAATAAAAAAGGGCTCATTCTGAACATCTTGTGTACGCACTATATTTTTAAAAACCTTTACTATATGAGTGGAGAAGAGAGAAAGAAAAAGTAAGAAAAGAAAGCATGAGTAAGAGGATCAAAATGAATTTTTTAACATATAAAGGATAAAAACAAATTTAACTTAAAAATAAAAGACAAAACTTATAATTTAGTCATTATATTTTCAATGAGTCAAACTAACAATATTTGTTTTCAAGTTAGGAATAGATTTTTGAATGTTTCTTACGTTAGTTTCCACATCTTCTCGTTCAAATAGTGAAACTATATAAGAATTTATGTAGTTCACTACTAAAAACTATGATTTAGCGATTGACATTAGCGATCGAAACAATTTGTTCGTTAATAGCTACCGATTTTGGGATCAAATGTGAAGATAGTAATTGTTTTGATCTTAGCGACCATCGCTAACACTTGCCATATTTCATTCCATACTAGCGATCAAATTTATTAAAATAATGTTAAATATAAATGTGACGGAATTTTTTTAAAAAAAATTAAAATAACTAAATAGTGACCGAATATATATTTTTTTAAAATAAAATTAAATATAATAGCGACTGAATTTATTTTTAAAAGTTTAAAATAATTAAATAGCGACCGTTTTAGTGACCGAATATATTTCTTTTTTAAAAAATAGAACTATATATAATCTTTACGCAAAGGCCATCCTATCCAACTTTCGGGCATTAAAATACGTCTCAGATGCGGATGATTATCATAATAGATTCCAAGCATATCATAAGATTCCCTTTCTTGAAAATATGCACTTTTCCAAACCCAGAAAATGGGAGAAATTTTGGGATTTTTTCTTGAGACAAATATTTTTATGCATATATCTTCGGGTTGATCTATACCATATTCTATTCTTGTAAGATGATATACACTAGCTAATAGTCCTCCCTATGGTACATCATAAGCACATTGGGAACGTAGATAATTGTAATCATATACATATAAAATGACAGGAATGGAATGTCAAACCTCTAGCAACGAATTTAGCGATTTTTTTTTAATTTAAAACTGATTAAATAGTGAGCGCTTTAGCGACCAAATTTATTTTTTAAAAAATCAAATCAAATAAAATAGCGACTGATTCAGCGCCTGCATTTATTTTTTTAAAAATTTAAATTATCCTCCCTCTCCTCTCCCTCCCTTTCTTCTCCCTTCTCTCTCATTCCCTCTAATAGGTCGCCTCCCTCCTGCAACCACTGCCCAACCGACCGCCACCCGATCTAATTTAAAAAAAAATAATTTTAGTAATCGATTTAGCAACCCAATGTTTTTA
Organism: Mucuna pruriens; assembly: GCA_025330945.1. Classification (NCBI taxonomy): domain Eukaryota; kingdom Viridiplantae; phylum Streptophyta; class Magnoliopsida; order Fabales; family Fabaceae; genus Mucuna; species Mucuna pruriens. The sequence goes on along the minus strand of JAENHJ010000115.1, from coordinate 124,664 downwards.
AAAGATTCAAACATTAGTCATCGAATTAGTGATTGAATTATTTTTAAAAAAATCAAAGCAAAATTAGCAACCATTTTTATATATAAATAATTAAAAAATAAAAACTTAGGCACCAGTCAATATGATTTAAAAAAAAAAAGAAAATAGGAACTGAGTTAATGACCAAAATTTCGGTCTCAAATTAGCCATCAAACTTAATTCAATTGCTAAATTGCTTAGCTTTTTGCGACGGATAAAAGTGGTTGCTAATTCGGTCTCTAATCCATTTAGTCACCAAAATTCCAAAATAGTGACTATTTTTAAAGTTTAGTGACCGATTTTGGTGGTTGTTAAACTTAAAATTTTTTGTAGCAGTTGTTATTGAAGATGTACTTAAAAAGTCATACAGTGGTTCAATTAAGGAAGAAACCTATATTCAAGTAACTTTAATTGAATCACTCACAAATCACAATATCAGCACCAATGGGGTGTCATTTTCTTGGTATGCATTTGTTTGTTTGTTTGTTTTTTCTTTTTTTCCTTCTCCATTGAAGTTTGGTCAAATATATTTTGAAAAATTCTTAAGAAATTAAGCAACTTAGTTTTTATAAAAGAAACCAAAAAAAATTAGGTAAAGGAGATCTTAGAAAAAATTAACTTAGTTTTTCTTTATTTTCCATCCCTTATAGTAGAACAAAAAAGACCTTATAAATCGGTTAAAATTGGGATTTTATAAGACGATGTAAAAAGTGACTTTTTATATCGGTTAAGAGTACAACCAATGTAAAATTTCTAAGCAAAAAAAATAATGTAACATAAAACAATTTATATTGAAAATAAGAATATATAACAAAGGTAAACTATCAATGTTCACTAAATTCAAAAAATTTTAAACTATCAATGTTTTCTAAACTCAAAATTGCACTAAACAAACTAAATTTTCCAAACTATAATTGTAACAATAAATGCTCTATTTTAAATCATTTTCTCTTAAACGGATGCAATCCAATCTTTAAGTCCAATAACCTACAGCTCTTCTGAAATCCAGAGAAAAATGATTAATCATAATATATTATCCTACATCCTTTCCTTTTTTTCCTTTTCTCCTATTACAATGAACAAAATACTAAAATCAGCAAATGCATATAATCATATATGTAAATGAGAGAAATAAAAGAAATATAAACTAACTTGTAAAGGCAAGATTGAGGTGCTATTGAACAAACTTATGCCTATCAGCTTGTGAAATGACACTGTAAGTCGACAATGGAGACTTATTATTGTCCTTTCCATGTATGTAGGTGGAATTGAGTTGAGTCTTAAATGATATCCAACATTCACCTATCCAATGTTCACCGATTCAAGTCAGTTTTAGGAATATCACAAGTGAGCTACATTATCCAAAAAGTAATCAAAGAATTAGTAAATCACCTAAGATATAAAGTAAATACTATAATACTTATATACAAACATATACAAGGTAAAAGTGACATACTATAATATTTTTCTAAATTATGTTCTTAACGGATTCAGGTACATTGCCCCAATCCTTGTCACAATTTAACATGATTTTTTTTCCTAAGTTGCAACAAAATACTTGAACTGGGTCCCTACTTCCCCTATAGGATTGCTAAAATCATCTAAATCTATGACAATTAACTCGTCTCTAATACAATGGAGAGTCATATCTCTCATTCGTATGGCCTATTTACCCCTTTTCTTGGTAGATTCAAAAGCACTAGATGTGTCCTCTGAAGGATTTCTCATATCTTTATTTACAAAATAAACAATGAATATAATAGTAAGTTTGGTAAAGAGTAAATAAATAACAAACATAACTATAATAACAAATACACAAATAAATATAAAACAAATTATAGAATAATAAATTTTAAAGAACTAATTACATAACCTAATCAAATAACAATATTTTCCCAAAGGCCTTCTAAATGATCATGGTGAGTGGTATTTACATCATCTACATCATTTTCATCATTAAAAGTGGGTATGTGGGTTGAGTGATAAATCATATTTTATACACCCGACAAGGGCGTAAGATGGGTATTATTGAGACTATTTGGTAACTAAGAATCACATCTTAGCTAGGATTCAGATTATGGGCCTAGAAATAGGGAAACATAAATTTGTGCTAAATTGAAAATCTTAGCTAATAAAAGATTGAATTCTTTTTGTAGGCCAACTCTAGGAATGTCTCAGCCCAAAAGAAGCGTCTCGACCTAGAAGGAACCGTTCCAGCCAGACTCATCCCATCCCTGCCGAGCCCAACTTCAAGGCCCAAGTCACTCCAGAGGCATGTGAAAAATGTAGTCATTAGGGAAATGATAAGGGCAAATCAAGAAGTGTAATTATAATTCTATTAGGAGTTAGTTAGATGAGGCATATGTAGCAAGGAGCCTTGCGCGTGTACATATAGGAGTGCGAGGGCTTGTGCAAAGTAGTTGAATTCAGAATCTTAATCGTACCACTTCATTCTCCTGGTCTTGTGTTATTCCAATCGGTGGTACACGGTGCTTCAATAAGGCATCTCGTCGATCGAGGAGGTGCAGGACTAGAGTTTAGGAAGCTGAAGGTTATCAGAGGAGATCGCTCAGTATAATTGATGCACTCTGGTGGACTGAATCCTTAGTGCTCTAGCCATTTCTGGTGAACCATCGCCATTCTACCATGGCAATCGTTGTGGAAGGCAGAGTCATCAAATTCACACAACCTTGTAACAATACTCTATTCCAGTAATACAATTAGTTGCATTTCTTTATTTCTTGATTGCGAATCCTATTATTAATCTGCTCTTGTTTGTGTCGCGATTGTGCATTCATGAGGATGGATCACGCTAGGTTAGGTTGATTGGAACCAATTTAGCAATTTAATTAGGTAATCGATAAGAGAACCTAAAATCAACCATGTGCATACTCCCTACCAACTAATGAGGTAGTGATTGTGTAAATCCTCGGTCGGCAACGGACGAACGTTTGGCAATTGTCGTAAGACTCTAGGTTGATTTGGATTCATAATCTTGAGAGAAAGAGAATCGTGAACCAATTGATTGTTTGAACTCCATGTTGGTGCAATATATAGTTTAGTTAGTTCGCATTTACTTTCATACTTAGTTTATTCTCTGTCTTACTTTGCATTCCAGCAATCAAAACCCCTCGTTTAGGCTTTTGGTCCGAGTCTGAGTCATACTGACTTTAGTCCGAGTCCAATGTCTCGGGCCAAGACCGAGTCTAAAGTCGTCTTAGTTCGAGACAGAGTCGGCATTCCACATGTACTTAGTATTTTGCATGAAACTCATTCCCACACTAAGTCATAATTAAGCACACTGTGCCCTTGACAAGAATGACCTAGAGTTGCACTATGCTATAGTTAGCTCTAGTTTTATTTGATAAAAAACCACCATGACTAAGCGATTATCATTGAGAAAGAAGTGTTACTAAGATTAAGACTTGTGTCTTGATATTTGTCACTTCCATGCATGCTTTTTCATTGAAGAACAAATTTCCACTTTTTGTTTGACAGACCATTGACATAGAACACTTGTTATTCATGAGATGCCATGATGAAAAGCTTTCCCTTATAACCAACTTTGTCAATGTCGACCAAGGTAAATCCTAATTTATTGGTTTGTACACTTGCGTTATTGTCAACCTACATATATTTAAAGATAGGCACTCTAAATTTAGTATAATCAACCTCCCAGATTTCTTCAATTACTCCAAAGTAACATATTGATGCCATAACTAGGTTTTTATCCATCAAAGTAGAGAAATTCATTGACTTGGCCACAACTAAAATGTCATTGTTTTGCATAATACTCTTTTAATCTTACACCTTTAGATAGAATGAAAATTGGTTGACATCATATCCACTCCAACATATGACATCCAAGTTAGACCCATATGCTATCCATTTTATTATTTCAGAAATGGTATCATCATTCAAAATTTAGCCTTTAAGCCAATTTTAAAAAGTTTTGTTGTGCTTGTTGATGATCCATTTTTCGTTCATTTGAGGGTTTTTCTTCTTCAAAATGTCTTGATGAAAAATAAATAAGGTTGAACTTGTTTAGTGTTATTTAATATATACAAATATGCCTAAATAAATTCCTCTTGACCCATGCTTTTAACTATTACACCTCTTACACCCTTTCCTCCACATTTATCTTCATGAGTACTAGGAAAGATTCAACAAGTTATGTGCCACATGTCCGCATGATGGATTGAAGCATGATTGATGTTGCTAGTGGAGGAGCACTAATGGACAAGACGCCAGCAACAGCAAGGCACTTGATCTCCAATATGGCGAGTAATACACAATAGTTTGGGATCAGATGAGCCGGCCAACCCCAAATGGTGAATGAAATCGGCGCAGTTGACAACCTGAGATTGGAAAACCAACTGATCGAGTTGACATCACTGGTGAGGCAACTTGGTGTTGGACAACACCAACCAAGCATAGTAGCTAGAGTCTGTGGTATATGTACTTTCGTGGAGCACCCCATTGATATATGTCCCACATTGTAAGAAATCGAGTCGGACCATCTAGAGAGTGTTGGAGCAATAAGTGGTTACCAGTACGGGAAGCAACTGTGTCAGAGTTGGCCATTTCATAATCAGCAGTTTGGGAAGCAACCATTTCAGCCAGGGCCGAGTCAAGGGTCATTTGTAGCTTAGCGATTTGGACTTGCCCTGAACGTACCTCAAGGTCAAACCAGTTATCGACAACCGACTCCATAATACCAGGCACCACCATTCCAGTAGTAGCAACAATAGAGAGTGCTAGCTCAAGGCAAACTCACCATCTCTGGAGGACCTGATGAAGTAGTTAGCAATAGGCAACCTGGAGTTCCAGCAAACCATGAACTTCAACAATATGCAATTCCAGCAAAATATGAATGCTACCATCCAAGACCTCAAGATACAAATAGGACAATTAGCAAACACTGTGAGTCATTTACAATCGGTCGGATCTAGCAACCTACCATCACAAACAATTATGAATCTGAGAGGGAATGCGAGTGCAGTCACTCTGAGAAGTGGTAAGGAATTGCCACAGCCAACACTACAACAATTGTCGAGACCAACTAATGCCGACCCTAAGACGGATGCTAACTCACAGATGCCCCAACATGACAAAACTGTCCCATTGCCATTTCCGACTCGAACTCTCTCAGCACGGAAGCCTAAATCTGATGGAGAGCTGTTGAGGATGTTTCAGAAGGTGGAAATCAACATTCCACTCCTAGATGAAATTAAGCAAATTCCAAAGTACGCAAAATTCCTTTAAGGAATTGGTATGCACAAGAGGAAGAAGATGAAAGGAGGGGTGGAAGTAGGAGGCATAGTGTCAGGCATTGACCAGAAACAAAGACTTCACTACAAGAGGACAACAAGTACGGCCAAAGAAATGTCGAGACCCCAAAATTTTCTCTATCCCATGCACCATTGGCGACTGTACCTATGTCGATGCCATGCTAGACTTAGGAGCTTCAATTAATGTCATGCCAACATCAATCTACAAATCCTTGAATTTTGGTGATCTGGAACTGATGAGTCGTATTTTATACACCTCACAAGGGCTTAAGATGGGTGTTGTTAAGAATGTTTAATGATTAAAAGTGTTGTCTTAATCGAGATTTGGATTATGGGCCTAAAAATAGGAGAAATACAAATACGTGCTAAAATGAGGTTTTTAACTAACAAAAAAGCTAAGACTTGTTTTGCAGGCCCAACAAGCCATCTTGGCCCAAGTCATCTCGGCCCAGTCTAGCACTCCCGGTCAAGCCGACATCAATGGCGGAAATCTTGCCTAAAATCACTCCAGCAATAATGCAGATATGATTTGCTAAAATACAGATATGATTTGCCAAGATACAGATATGATTTGCTAAGATGCAAATATGATTTGCTGAGATGAAGATATGATTTGCTAAGATACAGATATGATTTGCTAAGATAAAGAAATCTGTAATACATATATGATTTGTCAATCTGTAATTCGGGTAGCTAGGAATGCAGATATGATTCTACTAGAAATTAGGAAATTGGGAAACTCCTAAGATTTAGGAGATTGTAATCTGTAATTCGAATTAGAATCTTTAGGATTTGAATTTCTGTTATTAGGATTAGATTTAGATTTAGATTTATCCAGCTTTTGTATAAATAAGCACATCAAGCCACGTCTTCAAGTGTGGAATTTTCAGCAGAATCTAGAGCTAGCACCATCAGCAACTGTAGACACTCAAAGCTAGTACGGTGGAACACAAAACTTCAGTACGGTGTCTCTCTCGATCGAGGAGGTACAGGACCAAGATTTGGGAAGCTGGAAGCTTTCGGAGGTGATCGCTCGGTATAGCCGACGCACTCCGTTGGACGAAAACCTCAACGTCTGGCCATCACTGGTGCACCACTGCCGTCCTCCCATTGGCGATCGTCGTGGAAGGCGGATTATCTAGAAACTCTGAATTTCTCACCTTGTATTCGATTTGGTTTTCAATCACATAACTGATTTGCAATTTTGTTTCTTAATTATATTTCTTGCACTTTAATCTGCTTGTAACTTTACCGTGACACATTGTTAGGGTAGACTACGTTAGACTAGGGCCGATCGGAACTGGTTTAATAATCTGATTAGGTAGAGAATCTAAAATCAACCAAGTGCATACTCCCTGCCAACTGATGAGGTAGCGATTGTGTAAATCCTCGGTATGGCAATGGACAAATGTTCGGCGATCGTCGTAAGAATCTAAGGTTGATTCGGAATATAATTCTAAGTAAGAATAGTAAATTGTTGTGTTTTGATTCCCGAATTGATACAGTAGTTAGCATACATTAGTTTAGTATAGTTTGGTTTACTTTCTGCACTTAAAACTCAAACCCCCCTATTTACTGCTTTTCTAGAGTCTGAGACCGAGTCAGTCCGACTCCGTTGCGTCTATCCAAGACTGAGTCAGCATTCTGCACTAAATGTTTCTCTGCATTAACTCTGATTTTCACACGTAGCACAATCTGAGCACACTGTGTCCTTGAGAGAATCGACCTAGGTTAGCTATACTATAGTTAGCTTTAGTAATTATTTGAGGTGTGTAAGACGACTAAAAACCCGCTTATCAGGAACCCACTGGGATGACAATACAGCTAGCAAATAGAAGTGTTGTTCAACCCTTAAGCATTCTTGAAGATGTATTGGTCCAAGTCAATGAGCTGATTTTCCCAACCGACATCTATGTGCTTGATATGGAGGATGAGACATCAGGGAAGGAATCTACCTTAATCTTGGGGCGACCATTCCTTATGACTGGCAAAACAATGATTGATATGCATGTCAGGACACTCTCAATGGAATTTGGTGATACCCTAGTGCAGTTTAATATTTTCGAAGCCATGAAGCACCCCACCGAGGACCATTCACTCTTTGGCATAGATTTGATTTATGAACTAGTTGAGGAGTTCCTTGAACTAGACAACAACGGTGAAGATATTTCATATTTTGTTAGAGACACTGAATCATTTGACTGCTTAGGGTCTATAATAGAGGAGGTCGATTGTGATGAATCGTGGGAAGTACACAATCTTTCCAACTCCGAGGATGATAACACTGCCCTTGCTGACTTGAGTCAGGAAGCTGAATTGCTTAAGTTACTGGACCAAGTGTGCAAGCATGAGGATCTGGAGTGTTCAAATAATGTAGAAGTTCGAGTTACCGATACCAAAAAGCTATTCTCAGTACAAGTGGAAACAATGTTCACTACCGAGTATGAGTTGGCCAAAAGAGGCCGAGGCTGAGAGAAGGCCAAAGTTGATTCGGCCAGAAAGACAAGTGCCGAGGCTGGTCTAATGGTGCATACGCAAGCCAAGAGCAACTCATCCAGTGAAGACCAGAAGCAAGCAAGAATTTAGTCTATTTCGGATAATAAGGTCCAGAATCGTGTTCCAGCCAGATCTGACTCCAGTACAAGGAAAAACACTAAGTCTAACTCTAATCCGACAAGAGTCGATTCTATCCCGATCAATAGGGGTCGGCCACAGAAATTAAAGGCTAAGATCATGTCGGCACAACTGGTGCCGAATCTAAATCAAGTCGGCAGTCGAATCCGAAACTAACTAATGACAATTCTTCATCTCCGCCACCACCCATAGAATTGAAACCATTGTTGAGTCATTTGAAATACGACTATCTAGATACTAAGCAACAACTTCCAATCATCATTGCTAACAATCTCCACCAAGAGTAGGAGGACAAGTTGTTGCACATCCTAAGGCAACATAAGAAGGAAATTGGGTGGAAATTATCTGACCTTCTAGGCATAAACCCCTTCATCTACATGCATAGAATTTTAATGGAGGAGGAAGCCAAGCCCACAAGGAAACAACAAAGAAGGCTGAATTCGACCATCCTAGACGTGGTCAAGAAAGAAATGACAAAACTGCTTGCTGTAGGGATCATCTACCCTATCTCGGATAGCCTATGGGTTAGTCTTGTGCAAGTAGTACCTAAGAGGTCTAGGATGATTGTAATGAAAAACCAACACGACGAGTTGGTACCTATGCGAATTCAAAATAGTTGGCGAGTCTGTATTGATTATAGAAGATATTAAACCAGGCGACTCGCAAGGACCACTTTCCTTTGCCTCTCATAGATCAAGTCCTGAAAAAATTAGCAGGAAAATCCCAATATTGCTTTCTAGATGGATTCTCTAGATATATGCAGATCCACATTGCACCTGAAGATCAACATAAGACTACCTTCACTTGACCATTTGGTACCTTTGTGTACATTCTCATGCCATTTGGCCTATGCAATGCGTCGAGTACATTTCAACGTTGCATGACAAGCATCTTCTCAGACTTTCTACAAGATTGCATGTCTAGAAAATCTATCCAAGGTGTTAACAAGATGCATACATACAAACTTGGTACTCAACTTTGAAAAGTGCCACTTCATGGTGACTGGGATAATTGTGTTGGACCATATAGTATCCAATAGAGCCATCGAGGTCGATAAATCAAATATTGACATCATTACCTCTCTTCCAAACCCCGCTTCTGTACAGGAGGTTTGTTAATTTCTGGGACATGTAGGATTCTATAGAAGATTTATCAAGAATTTCAGCAAGATTGCCCTGTCACTATCCAAACTGCTATAAGAGGATGTGGACTTTCAATTTGACCAGCCCTGCGTTGAAGCCTTCCAAGATCTGAAGAACCAACTCACATCCGCCCCTATTCCTCAAGCACCTAACTAGGAGCTTCCATTTGAGCTTATGTGTGACGCGTCCAATTCGGCATTGGGAGCCGTGTTAGGCCAAAGAGCTGGAGTTGGCAAACCAGTGCATGTAATTACCTATGCATCTCAAACAATGGACCCGACCCAGTTAAATTACACAACAACAGAAAAGGAGCTGTTGGCAATTGTATTTTCCTTGGACAAATTTCGTTCTTACTTACTAGGATCCAAAATCGTAGTGTTCTCTAACCATGCTACAATGAGATTCTTGCTGAAGAAGCCAAATGTAAAGCCAAGAATGATTCAGTGGATGCTTCTTCTCCAAGAATTCAACATAGAGATGAGGGACAAGAAGGGTGTTGAGAACTCTGTAGCAAACCACTTAAGCCGGATCGAGAGGGAGAGCGTCCAAATGCCTATCTAAGATGACTTCCTAGACGAGCAACTACTGCATATCAACACGCCTACCACATGGTTTGCAGACATTTGCAACTTTGTGGTAGCATCTTAGTTTCCACCAGAGGCATCCCAGCTATACAAGGAGAGACTTCAAAGCGATGCCAAGTACTACATACGGGATGATCCTTAACTTTAGAGACTCTACAATGATTAAGTCATTTGCAGGTGCATTCTAGACATCGAGATCAAATTGGTCCTCCAATTTTGTCATGCAGCATCTAGAGGCGACCATTATGGATCAACTTAGACGGCTAGGAAAGTACTTGATTGTGGGTTCTATTGGCCCACCATTTTCATAGACACCTATCAATTCGTCTCCACCTACGAAAAGTGCCAAAAAGATGGAATGACCATAAGCAGAAGGCATGAAATGCCCCAATAACCTATTTTGTTCTGCGAAGTCTTTGATGTTTGGGGTATTGTTCTACTTGCCATAGATTATGTATCATGATGGGTAGAGGCCATAGCCCCCAAAACCAATGATGCTAAGGTTGTAGTGGATTTTCTGAAGTCCAATATCTTCTGCCAGTTTGGTGTGCTGGAAGTGCTCATAAGTGACCAAGGTAGTCACTTCTACAACAGAGCCATGTCCTCCTTACTCCACAAGTATGAGGCGGTGCATAGAGTTGCCACAGCATACCACCCCTAGACAAATGACCAAACTGAAATATTCAATAGGGAAATCAAGAAAACACTGCAAAAGATGGCCAATCCTAGCTAGAAGGACTGGAGCCGACTCCTTGAGGACGCTCTATGGGCATATAGAACTACATACCAGACTCCGTTGGGGATGTCTCCCTACCGGATTGTCTTCGATAGAGCCTGTCATCTTTTGGTTGAAATAGAACATTGAGCTTACTGGGTAGTTAAGTAGTGCAATCTAGCCTACGACCAAGCAGGGAAGCAAAGGAAGTTCCAACTGCAAGAACTAGACGAATTCTGCTTAGAAGCCTATGAGAACTCTTGGATCTATAAGTAGAAAGTCAAGCAATTTCATGATTAGCAAATCCTAAGGAAGGACTTCCAAGTCGGCCAAAGAGTGCTTCTGTTTAATTCACGTTTAAAGTTCATTACAGGTAAGCTCCGTTCTAGATGGGATGGACCATTTGTTATTACTAATGTTTTTCCCTATGATGTAGTGGAATTAAAGGATGAACATACCAACAGCATCTTCCAAGTCAATGGGCATCAGCTGAAGTTATTCCATGAAGGTCTAGCACCAATAGTGGGCGACATGGAGACCATCTCACTAATGGAACCGGCCCCATCGGATGACACACCCTGAGCAAGCCTCAGGATCTCCTCTGTATTCATGCCTTGCATTGAGGACAATGCAACCTTCAAGTATGGGGGGATAGTGTAGCTATCCAAGGCTCGCTTAATTCTGTTCTTATGATTTTCTGTGTTGATCAAACTCCATGCCGGCTTCATTCTGATTGTTTATATTTTGTTACCTTTAGTTTTGGATTCCTTTGCGATTTTAGTTCTTGTTTCAATTTTATTTCGGTCCAATTTTTCGATAAGTGTCATTTCCCTTTGTTTCAAATAAAAGTTGTCCAAGCCAAGTTTGTACCGACTCTGGTTCCATCTCAGCCAGATCCAGGCCGACTTCGGTTGACCAAGTCAGTTTCAATTTTTACTATTAATTTTGATTTTGTTTTGTTTTCCCTTGACTGAATTTTGAACTCTGATTACTGAGGAAAATGCTTTGAAAAAGAATTTAAATCAATTTCTTTAGGATTGGATGAAACAGTAAGAAGCAGTGCAAAATCCTGGAGGAAAGATTTTTCAAACTTGATAGGGAGTGAAATTTCTACATCTTTAGGCGGTAGGTGATTGAAAAACAGAAAAAGATAAACCATTAGTGGTAGAGCCATTATCTGTGTGAGAATTTTTGAGCTTGTGTACATATAAATGGCTTTGTATTCTCCCTTTTCTTGTGTGATTTTTGCATCCATGATAGTTGTGTACTCTAGATTTTGCCTTGACTCTTTGGATATATCTGGTTTCACATGAAGGAATGATATGATTGGCCATGTTTCTAATAAGCCCCGAGTCAAATGGACCTACCTTGCAAATTTTATCCCTTGTTTACACCCTTTGAGCCTAAATAACCATTTTTTTGTTATGACAACTCATTACAAGCCAAAGCCGGAAAACCATGATCAACGTCAACCTTAGGGGTCAGAGGAGCTTTGGAATTATTTTAGGAGTAGGTCACGTTCAAGTGTGGGGGAGACACCAAGGGACATAGAAAAAATAGTGCATCCAAAAAGGGTTGAAAAAGAAAAGAAAGAAAAACAATTGCGAGATGAAACAAAGAAAGGTAAAGTAGCCAAAAGTTAAAAGTTACAGCAAAAATGCAGTACAAGATGCAAAACAAGAAGTGAGAAAAAGAACAAAAGAAAATGAAAAATGAAATAAAAGGGAAAGAAAAGAAGTGAGCAAGAATGTTTTCAAATAGGATCGCAGTGTCCTAGGGATATCCTTCATACTTGAGAACTCACTCCCCATTTCTCTTCTCCTCCCTATGGCTTGAAAACTCACTTTACCATCTTGTATCATACCCTTTAACCCTAGCCACGTTACAAGACAAGAAGAAAGTCCATTTGATCATGACTGCATGTGTTTTTGAAGGTATGGAAGGAGAGGCCAGTCAAGGTTTGGTAGTGTCAGTTGTATAGGATGCTTGAGTGTATATACAATCCTAAACACTTGAGAGACTCAAAGAATATTTGCCTGAGAGAGAGCTCTATCACTTCTTGTTCATCCTTTGATGTTTACAGGTTGCTTATTTGCCTTGGATATGGAAAAAGTAATTTTCATAGATTGCTTGAATATCTTGATCCCGATGTGAATGAGTGTCAACTCTATTTTGATGAATCTAAGAAATTCATTTGAAAACTTTTTCTCTTTTGGAAAACTCCCTTGATGATTAAATCTGATTTTGCCCAGGAGTGCAAAAGTGTAAGTGTGAGGTCTAATAAGTCATATTTTATACACCTCACATGGATTTAAGATGGGTGCTTTTTGAGATTATTTGGTACTTAAGAATCACGTCTTAGCTAAGATTCATATTATGGATCTAGAAATAGAGAAAGTATAAATCTATGCTAATTTGAGAGTCTTAGCTAATAAAAGATTTCATTCCTTTTTGCAGGCCAAATTGATCTCATCCCATCAAGAGAGTCTCGGTCCAGGAGAGTTATCTCGGCCAGACTAACTCCTCCCAAGACCGATCGACTCTACAGTCCAGCAGCGAAGCGGAGCAGCCCAATGAAGCAGCCCAATCAGGTGACCCAGTCTAGGCGTGCCTAGCTCAGCTCCATCCAGCTCAGCTTCCGCGTCACTCCTGGAAGAAGCTTGCAGTGTAGGAAGAATCATTAGGAGGGTAGATTAGGCAATTTAGCTCTCGAATTCCGTTAGGGAAGTTTTAGCATGCGTCACAAGAGACCCAGCTCGTGTATATATAGGGAACGCTGGGCATGTTTTAATCATTGTTGAATTTAGAATTATAATCACATCCATTGTACTCCATCTTCTCGCTCTCGTTTCCATTATCACGGTGGTGCACGATGCTATCAGAGGTATCTCTCTCGATCGAGAAGGTGCAGGTCAAGAACTGAGACGCCAAAGGTTGTTAGAGGGGACCGCTTGGCTTGTCATCACACTCTAGTGGACCTAATCCTCAACATCTTGGCTATCTATGGTGAACCATCGCCATCCTTCCATGGCGATCGTTGTGGAAGGCGGAATCATTGAATTCACACCCTGTATTTGTACTCTGTTTCTAATAATATAAGTAGTTCCAATTCTAATCTCTTGGTTATGAATCCTTCATTTTAATCTGCTTCTCCGTGTCGCGATTACACATTGTTAAGTAGACAGACATTAGACTAGGCCGATCAGAACTGGTATAAAAACTTCAGTAGGTAATCAATTAGAGAACCTAAAATCAACTCCGAGCTTAATCCCTACCAATTGATGAGGTAGTGATTGTGTAAATCCTCGGTATGACAATGGACAAATGTTTGGCGATTGTCATAAGAAGAATCTCAGGTTGATTTAGAACGTAATCTTGAGTGAAAGAGCTAAAACCGACTTATTTATTGGAACTTAGCATGAATACAATAGTAGCAGTAGAGGTAGCCTAGTTTAGATTGCATTTACTTTCTTACTTAGCTTATTTTCTGTCTTTATCTTACCAACAACCAAACCCCCCTTTATTTCCTGCAATTCAGTTTGAGACTGAGTCTAGTCTGACTCAATCCCATCTGTCCGAAATCAAGTCAGTCCGACTCTGTTGTGTTCGTCTGCACTTAGTCGAGACCATGTCGGATCCGTCTCTGTTGAGACCATATCAGACTAGTCTTTGCCGAGAGCGAGTCGACATTCTACACTTGAGTGTTTTCTACATTACTCTAGTTTTCACACCAGGTCATAATTGAGCGCACTCTGTTCTTCAGAGAATTCGACCTAGGGTTGACTATACTATAGTTAGCTTTAGTTTATTTGATGCGCTTAAAGATGAATAAATATGAGGTTGTCAAGCCTATGTTCCACAATAGTTGTGTCTAGATTCGGCATGTCACGGTATGACCAGGTGAAGACATCGGCGTATTCTCTCAATAATTCAACTAGCTTCTACTTTAAGTTAGGCGGCATTTGCTTCCTCACCCAGATTTCTTTTGCCCCCTTCTTCTCACCGAGGTTGATAATCACCAGCTCTTCGGCTCCGGATTAGAGCTTCGGTCTTTCCTGCTCTACCAAGGCTTTGTCTTTTGGACCTTCCCCCTCATCTTGCCCACAAGATTCGTTAGTGTTATTGAGCTTGAGAGTCGTATTATCAATTTGGAGGGAGGTTTCTGTGTTTATATTGTTTGTTTTTAAACCGTTTTGAGAGAAAGAAAGAAAAAGGACACGTTTTAGGCGCGGGTCGCATGAATGAATGAATGAAATTTGAAAGAAATTTAAGGAAAGAATAGATAGGAAAGAATAGATAGGAAAGAATAGATAGGAAAGAAAGCAATTGTATTTAAGAATGAATGTACACAACACGTTTTATTTATCTTATCTTTAAAAGGTGACACCATGGCCTATTTACATGTATATATTGATTTACATTTTCCGGGGAGACCAGTTCAGGTAAGGCTTTGGTGGTCCAATTGTCCCACTCTTGAGTTGTTAGGAGGACCCAATCTTCAAACCTGGGGAGTTGGTCCTCTATTACCGCGATTTGATCAAGGGATATGATGCCCTCACTAGTAAAATGGCGATAGAGGTCTGGCTGTATTTCGATTTCGAGCAGACTCAAGAGGTTGCCATACTTCCCCTTTAAGGTTCTGCGCCATTACCCCTTTAGGAAGCTTCCCCATTGCCTCAATGATAGCAGGTCAAGAGTCTTAACATGGATAGAGTGCAGCTTTCGAACCCCATAACCAGTTTCCATGTCCATGTGTCTGAAAATTCTCGTGATTAGGAATGCTCATGTAATGCATGCTTTGTTTTCTCTCCCCTTTTTTATGTTATATTATGAACTAATTCATGCACCATGCTTTTGACTCCTCAAAGGCATTCAGACAAGAAGACTCGATTCTGGAATGATTAAGGTTGGTGAGTTTTGTTGATTCAATGCAAGGGGTCCCTATCCTCCTACGAGTGGTTGTGGCCAGTCCTAAGGGTTCTAGGGCAATTATGGGATCCTTTCGTGGCTCTAATCACACATCTCACCATTAGCCACCAGAGTTCAGGACCCCTTTTGAGAACCTTCCACAGACAAGAATAAATCCCAGAGTGTGGACGTCCCCTAAAAGATCACGCTTTGGCTGGACTATCGTGACTACTTGTCTAGAGATAAACTCCAAGAGGATCGTCACTACATGCCCGCCACTCACTTATCACACAGTCCCGAGAATAGGACCTTCTCAAAAGTAGGTTTGGTGGCAAGTGCTAGTAACTTTTTGTTCCCCACCCCAGCATGCCCCCAAGCAGTCAAAAGCATAGTACAATTATAAGTATAAGTCACCTACCCTTGGGTGTAAAGGTACAAGTAGATAGAGTAATTGGAAAAAGGCAAATATAACAATTAAGGTTACGTTTCATGCAACCAGGGCTTGACTCTCACCTAAGTGTTCTTTCCCTAGTGGAGTCGCCATCTAACGTGACCTAAATCGCGCCGGGGGCGATTTAGAAAGAAAAATTTTTATGATTTGATTTATTTGAAAACTTGAAGGGAAGTCGTATCCATCTCCAGGGAAGAGTTGGCTTCAACGAGTCGGCCCAAGCTCGACCAATCTAGGGAGATTGACCAAACCTGATCCGGCTCGAACTAGAGTCTCCACCAACGTTTAAAGGCATGTTGAAGCCTGGGGGTGGATAAGGCAAGTCGGTGAATGCAAAGTTTGGGTAAGGAGTTAATTACGCATGGGAATGACGTATCATCCCATCTGCTTACCATCTGGTAGTTACCTTATGAAATGCATTCAACATAACCTTTACCTTTACTGTTAATGATTGGTTATAACTAAGGGAATGCATTTGTATAGAGTTGAATTGTTTGGGATGCATAACTTCACAAGAGTGGGCCTCTTGCTCCCACGTACCTCTCCTAGCACAAAAGAATCAAAGTTCACGTAGTTCTGAATGCATGAGGTGAAATACAGAGTCAGACTTTCCATTAGGTTTCCTTCCTCTCAGATCCAGACCTTGCTGTGAGTGTGCAATGCTTGTTTTAGTATGGTTGAACTTTCTCTTAGGTGTCCACCTGGGACATAGGGTCTGAACTTTCCATTTGGCATTCAACCCTCAAAGGTTTGAGTTTGAAGTCGAGACTATCCATTAGGCGTCCTACCTCAAGGTTGGATTGAGTGTTTGTGAGTATGCGTGCTAGGTTGACTCGGATATGCATCTATTGACTCAGAGTTGGGTGGAATGCATTGTATGTATCAAATGGAGGACCGAGGCTAACTCGGTTTCTGGCTGAGGCAGGCTACATGCCTGCCATCTGAAGTGTAGTTGACACAGTTCGATTAAGGCAGGCTATCTACTTGTCGTCTAAAGTATGGTTAACGCAGTTTCAAGTTAAGGTGGCTTTATGCCTGCCATCTGAAGTGTAACTTTGAGGATGATAGGGGATCCTATCTATAGCATAATTGGAGTTTGGCCAAGAAACTTACCTGGTATCCAGAGAGATGATTGGCGTCTTTGCTCATAGTTGGAAGTCCTTTTGTAACCTTGAACCATTGGTCGCGCAACAATTCTCCAGCAATCTCGCTCTGTGTCGTATACTCCTTAATTCTTGGCCCCGAGTTATTCATGTTGAGGCCTTTTATAGCTTTTGGGAGGGTGATGAAGGTGTTCCTGATCTCGCCACGTGGAGCTACCCTAGCCTCCTGATTTAGTTTGTTAGCCCTAGCAATCTCTAAGTTGATGCTCGTTGGGTCTTGCGCCTAGTCATGGCACATTCTCCCTGAATTCGCGGTGCCTTTCGCGGGTAGTGGCTAACATGGCGCGTTCCTTTGCTATGATTGGTGAGGATTTCAGTTCTATTGGTGGGTGGGGACTTGAGTTTGCTTACTGGCTTCATCAAGAGGCTTCCTCGCATCCTTGGAAGATCTAATGGCTCAGGAACTGTGAAGTGGCACTCCTCATCTAAGATGGTCGATCTTGCTTGGTTTTGCTGACGTGGCTAGCTTTGTCAATGCTCAACTAGAGCTCCCAGATTCGGCTTGGGTTGGTTGTGGCACGCCTTGCCAATTGGGCCAAATTTGGGTGAGTGGTTGATATTGAACTTGCTTCACATGGATTGGTCCATTGACACGTGCCTGCCATTTTGGATCCTTCTCTCAATGGAGGTAGACCGAGTCGGCTAGGCTTCCTTCACCAGTGGCCTGGTTTGGCTCTTCTCGTCTCTTGGGCCCAATTTGAGTCTTTGTATCCTGGCTAGTCTATCCATGAGTCTTTCCTTGGCTTGGGTCGACGTTGGGCTGGACGAATTTGGGGTCCTACAATATTGATTTCCACTTTCCTGAAAGTTTGCAGCAATTCTTCATCTAGTTCAAATTTTCTTGCCTAGACTATTCTGGTTGGGAAGGGTAATGGAACTAGTTTCGTTTGTTGCTGCACAAGGAAATCTGCATCAGAATCATTGACAACTAGTGTTGGCTATTGTTGTGATAACTTCTTACCACTCCTCAAAGTTATGGCCTTCACATTCCGTTTTGGTTTGATGATTGTTTGAGAAGGGATCTGTCTAGAACCATTTGACTACAATTGGTTCATAGTGGTGGGTAATTGTCCAATCTGTTTTGCAAATCATGAATTGTAGTAGTCACATTTTGTTGAAACTGAATGTTACTTGTACCCATCTTCTTCAACAAATCCTCTAGGGAAGGTGAACTATTATTTTGCTAAATAGGTTTATGTTATCTGAAAGGAGATGCTTAATATTTGGGAATCGGTGGTTGGTATCTTTGTTGGTTTTGAGGTAAATTTTGCATAGAACCATATCTCTAGTTTGAGTACTAATCATAGGGTTGCCTATAGCGTTGTCCACCCATCATGCAGTAATTTCAACAATACTCAGTTCAGTTTCTTGCAATTTGGGGTGATAATGTGTTTTCTAGTCGTCTTACACATATCAAATAAAACTAAAGCTAACTATAGCATAGATAACCCTAGGTCGAATTCTCTTAAGGACACAATGTGTTCTATTATGGCTTAGTGGAAAACAGAGTAATGCAAAAATGCTAAGTGTAAAATGCCAACTTGCTCTCGGCAAAGATTGATTTGATCCAGTCTCGACAGAGACAGATCTGACACGGTCTCGGCTAAGCGCAGACTCGAACGCAATAGAGTCGGACTGGACTCAGTCTCAGACGGACTGAAATGTAGGAAATGGGGGGGTTTTGTTGTAAGGAGAGTAAAGACAAAATTTAAACTACGTATGAAAGTATATGTAATCTATACTACGCTACTTAACTACTGTATCGACACAGAGATTCAATAAGCAATTAGTTCTTGGTCCCACCCTCAAGTTTGTGATTCCAAATCAACCTAGAGTTCTTACAATGACTGCCAAAGGTTTTCCATTGCCATATCGATGTTTTACACAACCGCTACCTCATCAGTTGGCAGGGACTATGCAATTGGTTGATTTTAGGTTCTCTTATTGATCACCTAATTAAGTCGTTAAACTGGTTCCAACCGACCTAGTCTAACATTCGTCTACTGTTACGAATGCACAACTACGACACAGTAAAAGCATATTAAAAGCAGGATTCACAATCAAGAGATAAGAAACACAAACTGATTATTTTATTAGAAACAAAGTGAAAATACAAGGCGTGAATTCAATGGTTCCGCCTTCCACAACAATCGCCCTAGAAGAGCGGTGATGGTTCACCGTCAATAGTCAAGATGTTGAGGATCGGGTCCATCAGAGTGCATTGGCTAACCAATTGGTCCCCTCTAACAACCTTCGACTTCCTAGTTCTTAACCTGAACCTCCTCGACCAAGAGAGATGCCTCTGAAGCATCGTGAACCACCAATGGAATGAGAGCGAGAAGATGGAGCATAAATGAGTATGGATAAAGTCTAAATTCAACAACCTAAAACGTGCCCAGCGTACCCTATATATACATGAGCTGGGTAGCTTGTGATACATGCTAAACCTATCAAATTCCTAACAGAATTACAGATTCTGAATTTCCTAGTTTACCCTTCTTACAAGCTTCTTCCAGGAGTGACATGGTAGCTGAGCTGGATTTGGCTGAGGTGGCACTGCACTTGGGCCGCTCAGTTTGGTTGGGTCGCTTTGCTCCTTTAAGCTGCTGGGCTATAGAATCGACCAGTCTAGGAAGGAGCCAATCTGGCCGGGACGGCTTCTCTTGGACCGAGACTCCTCTTGATGGGCCGAGATGTCCATTGATTGGCCTGCAAAATGAATCTAATCTTTTATTAGCTAAGATTCCCAAATTAGCACAAATTTATACTTTACCTATTTCTAGGTCCATAATCTGAATCTTAGCTAAGATGTTATTCTTGACTACCAAATTATCTCAAAAATACTCATCTTAAGCCCTTGTAAGGTGTATAAAATATGACTCATCATGAGGCATGTATCAATTAGATGTTTTATAAAAGCACAGATGGCACACACTCTTATTGGTGGACTAGTGTGGTCTTGTCCAATGGCTAGCTGTCTAACGAGAGAGGTCAGTTCAGTTATCTTATTTTCCAATATTTGATTATTAGCAACAACACCTCATTCATCGCTTTTGATGTAGCAGACCCCCTAACACCAAATTGCTGAGTGTTACCAACCATATTGGAAATTAAATTTCTTGTAGTAGTTTGGATTTTGTCCATCAAAGCTCCACTACTAGCAGCATCTATCATACTTCTGTCCATTAACATCAACTTTTCATAGAAGTATTAGATCAAAAGCTACTCACTGATTTGGTGATGAGAACAAGTTGCAACAACTTGTTGAACCTCTCCCAGTATTCATATAATGTATCACTACTATGTTACCTTATACCACATATCTCCTTCCTAATTGATGTTATTCTTGAGGCGGGGAAGAACGTTTCTAAGAACATCCTCTTCATGTCTCCTTGGCAGATCTATCAAGGGAGAAAAGGAATACCTTCGTCTTGATATTGCCCTCAAGAATTCCATGTGGCCTTATGGTGGAACACATGACATGGAACTCCTTCAGATGCTTATGAGGATCTTCACTTGCAAGACCATAAAACTTAGGCAACAAATGGATTAGTTCAGACTTAAACTCATATGATTGAGCTTGTTCCAATTCATGATACCGAATACACCATGGTTGGGACATAACATCAAGTGTAGCAACTCCTTCAAGGTCCTATTATTATCAGTCATATTATCCAAACTAAATTGGGATGTGTCGACACCAAAATCAAAATCAGAATTAGCACTATTAAAATCAAAATCAGCACAATTAGATATGAGAATACTAGAATTAGATATGGAAACACTACTATTATGACTACTACTATTAACTACTTCGCTACTCCTAGAACTTCTTAACAACCTATGGAATGTCCTATCTATTTTTGGATCACAAGCATGAAATTGACCAGGATTATTCCTAGTGATATACCATAAAAATAGAATGATAGAAATAATGACAAAAAATAGTTGAAAACAATAGAATTGACAAAAACCAATAAAATGTAGCAAAATAAATAAGTAACTAACTAAATAAAATAAAATAAATCAATATACAACTCACAATACTAGGCTCTCTACTATAACCCCTAATTATTTTATTATTAAAATTCTACTATGGCTCCTAACAGTATTGCAATAGAATTTGATTTTTTTTTTGTATATCACAAGATTAGGACACAACAGCTTGTGTCCCCAACAATAGAGCTAGTTTGATAATGCTTTCGATACACTATCAAAATCACTAGATTTCCCTTAATTTTGCTACGTAGGAACTAACCTAAGTTGAATCTGTCAAGGACACAATCATATAAAGCCTAATCTTGTTGAACAAACACTAATTCAAATGCAAAAAGGGGAGGTTATATATAAAATAGAATTATGCAAAAAATAGAATTATGTAGAAAACAAAATATAATTATGTAACACCAATCCAAGGATCCAATCATATAGTTTTTTTTGTCACGGTTCTAATAAGAAAGCAAATTCATATCAACCTAAGCTTCATTAGATAATCATCTAACATTATTGAGATCACAATCACAGTTCCTAAATAGCATGGATTCAAGCACATAATTCATTATTTTCGGTGATCAATCAATTACCTAACCTTAATTAGATTGGGGTTAATCAATCCTAACCTAACACAATCCAAAATCTCAAGCGAAATCATAATCATGAAAACAGGTCAAGAATTAGAAAGAAAAGAGAGAAATAACAGAATTTCCATAATAAAGAATTTAAGAACTCAAACCTAACCACAATCATTAAATCTTGAATTAACAAGAGAGCTTAGCCTTCCATGACAATTGTCACAGAAAACGCAATACAAAACACAAAGAAAACCTAGGAGAGGAGAGAGGAGAGAGAATAGAGAAGAAACTTATGATCTAGGAAACTTCCAAAATCTAAATGTGTAAAATCTAAAAACATTTCCTCTCTCTAACCCTACAACTACTATTTATTACATGCTTTAAATGCCAAGAAAAGTGGTTTGGACCAGAGGAATTCACACCCAAAAGGCCCACCAATCAAAGTCCTAAAATTGGGGCAGAATATATAAGGAAGGCCCAATAGAGTGAATGTAGAAGCCGTAACTTCACTTGGACTTTCGACACTCAAGACAGTTGAACTGGGTTGAGCCTATCAAATATGTCCAGCATAAGGGAAGTAGTTTACATGGTTAATGATGAGTATATAAGATTTACAATTTCATATGTTTGAATAAAAAGTGCTCAGTGTATTACTGTCATATAATATGCATAGGCAGAATGTTTACGTGGTTACTTGTCATGTGATAATTTATTGTTTGTGCTATTCAGTCTTATGTTTCCACCACAAGTTTGTAGTGAGATATATTTTTATTTTCTTTTGATTGTGTCATTTTGTATTTGGTTTGATCATTCTTTAAAGGTGAGGAAGAACAGCAATAGAAAGATTAAGTTGGGACTCCTTTACTTGCTTTTATTTTATTTTTGTTTTAAGATTTATGCTTTGATAAAATGTAGTAATGGAGTAAGTTTTGTAATAAAATTTTTTATATATGTGATATTTACTTAGTTTATTACTTAAATTACTTTAGTTGGACTTTGAAGTTTCATTAGGATGTTTAAAATTCTTCTCATGATTTATCAAATGAATGTTATTGATTGGTAATAGAAAGATAAAGGATTGAAAATCAAACTTTGAAAATTGACAATGATCATCCTTTTCTAAGTAAATTGGAAAGTTTTTCTTTTAACTATCTGAATAATGTTTCTAAAAATATTACATGTATGATACTAAATATAGTTGGAATAATAACATTAATAGTTGTATTGATAGCTATCTTGATTCTCAAATCTGTATTGATAGTTTCATTTTAGGTGATAGTGACAAATACAATGACAATTATTTTTATAGTTACTTTTTTGATAAGGACAGAAATTCGAATAAAAACAAGAATTCTAGTTCTAGTATAATAACTAACACGAATGATATAAATGATAATGATTCTATTATTGGAGAAAGTTCTAATAATCTCGATAAAATTAAAAAATATAAATATTTTTATTATTGGAGAAAGTTCTAATAATCTCGATAAAACAAAAAAATATAAGCATTTATAGATTGAATGTAAAAATTATTATGAATTAAATTATTAAATTTTTTTAAAATTAAAAATAAATATTTATAAACACAGTAGATATCATTTGAAAATGAGCCAATCACGTGAACAGCTTTTGTCAAAAAAAAATCACCTCACCGGTTATTTAAAACTGCCAAAAAAAAAATTCTGATGAAGCTACCAATTAAATAAACTACTGTATTCAAAGATGAATCACGTGAACCGCTGTATTCAAAACATGTCAAATTTTTTCTGATCAAGCTACCAATTAAATAAACTACTGTATTTAAAGATCAATTGCGTGAACCTCTATACTCAAAAGCTGCCAAATTTTTTTCTGATCAAGCTACCAATTAAATAAACTACTGTATTTAAAGATCAATCACGTGAACCTCAATACTCAAAAGCTGCCAAATTTTTTTTCTGATGGAGCTACTGATTAAATAAACTACTGTATTTAAAGATCAATCACGTGAACCGCTATATTCAAAAGCTGCCAAAATTTTTTCTGATGAAGCTACCTAAAATTCTATATTTAAAGATCAATCACATGAACTGCTTCTGTCAAAAAAGTTACGTGAACAGCTATATTTTAAAAAGCCATTATTGGTGCAAATGATTAGTTTCTCTTAAAGAAAAAACTCACGTAATTCGTATCATAGGTGACAATTTCCTTCGTACCAACCAGCAGTGGTGTTAAAATTTTGATTTATTATTAATGATCGGCATTTGATTTTTTTTAAAATGAATGGAGATTTGACACGTAAATAGTATGGTAAGGATCCGATAATAAAATTTAATAACATTTTAATAATATTACAATTTAATAAGTTCCAACTTAATGTAATCCTAAATTGATTAAGAAATAAGAGTTGTATGTTACTTATATAAAATATTTAAATGCTACCTCCAATTAAATGTGAGACTTAATTTTTTAAATATTTTTCACTTTTTAAATCACATCTTACCAAATAACAATTATCAATAACTTGTCAAACCATATATACTATGTTTAAAAAAGTTAAGAGAGTAGTAGGGTAGTTTGAAATTTTAAAATTAAATTTTCTTGGGTTGGTAGTATGGCAATATTCGTCTAATATTATAATAATTGCAATAAATAATATGAAAACAATCCGTTCCTTAGGATTGATAGTATTTTTCTCCGATACATAATACATAATGTAAAGCAGAGATATTCACCATTTATAGCCTCAATCACATTCAAGCCTTCAATCACATTCAAGCCTTCAAGCACATTCAAGCCTCCATGCACAAAATGACAACCGTTTTGGCTTCTTTTAATGTGACTCCAAATCAACCAACTCCGAATGATCCTTTATGGTTATCCTATAGTGACCAAACTGCTTACCTAGGTCATGCACCCATGATCTACGTTTACAAAGCAAAACACAATGGCAACACCATTGAGAGGTTCAGGAATTCTCTTAGCAAGATTTTAGTGTATTACTATCCAATAGCTGGTAGGTTGAGTTTGACAGAAAGTGGTCGAATGGAATTGGATTGTAACGCAAAGGGAGTGACTTTGTTTGAAGTTGAAAGCACAAACACATTGGATGATTATGGAGACTTTTCACCCTCCAAGTCCACCGAGAAACTTGTTCCAAAAATTGATTATACTCAACCTATAGAGGAGCTTCCCTTACTGCTAGTGCAATTAACAAGGTTCCATGGTGGTAAAGGCCTTGCCATTGGATTTGCTATCTCTCATCCTTTGGTTGATGGGATCTGTCTTGTTCACTTCATCAACTCATGGGCAAAGGTGGCTCGAGGAGAGGAACTAGATCCTAATGAAATGCCATTTCTAGATCGAACAATACTAAAATTCCCACAGCAGCCATCAGCAACATGTGTTGATCTCCCAGAGTGGAAGCCTGTACCAGTCATATCAGACAACATTGTTGAGCAAAAGAAGAATGCAAGTGCTGCATTGTTAAAACTCACATCAAGCCAGGTGGAGAGGCTAAAGAAGAAGGCTAATGATCAAGGTTCGAAAGACGGGGTAAGAGTAAGACCTTATACCAGATTTGAAGCTATTGCTGCTCATGTGTGGAGATGTGTATCTAAGGCTCGTGAATCTAGTGAGTACCAACCAACTCTAGCTCGATTCAAAGTTGATATTCGCAATAGATTGATTCCACCACTTCCTCAGAATTATTTTGGGAATGCTTTGGCAAAAACTGTGACATCTAAATGTTATGTGGGAGATATCTTATCAAAGCCATTAAGTTATGCTGCTCAAAAGATAAGGGAAGCAGTTTGTGTGGTTAATGATGAGTATATAAGGTCACAATTAAGTGTTACTTTAGACCAATACCAATTGGATTGCATAAGGGCCTTTTTCTTGGGACAAGGAAGCGATGTGTGTGCTCCTCATCCTGGGAATCATAACATTCACATCACAAGCTGGTTGAACAAGCCGGTGTACGAAGCAGATTTTGGTTGGGGAAACCCTATGCATTTTGGTTTAGCAAGTGACTTTCGAGAAGAAAGGACACTGATTTTTCCAAGCTCAGATGGAAACGGTGTTGTTATCTCCATGAATTTTCAAACAATACATATGCAGCTTTTGAACAAAATCTTCTATGAGGAGATATATATATCCTCGTTATAGAACATATATATGTATGAAGCTATGAAATTTCCACATTATTTGTAATTGTCTATGCTTGTTCTGTGCAAGGATCTTACGTGTGACTTGCTATTTTCTTTGGTTAATAAATTTACATGTGATCTACAATTTCATAAGTTTGAATAAAAATGTTCCTATTTTCATTGTACATGTGATTTATTTTCTTTTATATTTGTGGTAGTAAATTTTTAATCCGAGTGATGTATTAAACTTTGAGCCCATTGTTTATTAGCATCACTCTTAAATTTTAAATAACCCATAACTAACGTATTTAATTATATTGTTGTTTTGGTATATATATATATATATATTATAATTATTTAGAGTATTAGTAAGACAAGGTAGAATAGTTTACTTATGCCATTGTCTACTACAAACCCAATTGAGACTCAACATTATGTGGTACAAGATTAAATCAATTTGATTTATTGACATAATATATTAATCTTAACATTATATAAATTAAATTGTAGAGTTAAAAAAATATACAAATGATGATATATTTTATAATATATTTTATGATAAATAATATCAATATAAATACAATATCATTTTATATAAAATATTATTTATTAAGTTAAGAAATTATATTATTAGTAGATAATTGTTTAAAAATTATATTTTTTTAAAAGTATATATAACATTATATTATGTTAGAATATAGTAAAGAATAATAAATACATTGTATCTAATTCTTTAAATATGAACTCGTCAAAAGTTCTTCGAATTTGGTTGGATTATTAGAGAGACAAATCGAATCATGAATACTCATAAAGTAACAAGTAGAGATAAGCATCTCCCTCATTCTGATGTTCGTAATTCAATCGAGGTAACGTTCGTATATTTCATTTCCTTTCCATATACATTTAATTTTCCATCAATTAAGTATCACCCTAAGATTTGCTAAGATAGTTCCTCATTCTCTTAATGGCATATTCGTTGATGTGTTTTGCTTTGTAAATGTAAATATTGGATGTAAGGCTTGCACGTGCAATTTAGTCATCATTATATAGCCACAATCAACCCAACAACGTCTATCTTTACAAGGCAATTCCTTTTGTACAAGTTTTAGATAGTTGGTTTCAATATCCCTTCTGTCGGGGACTAATTATATGTGCACAGATGTCTTCACTTGCCACACGAGAATGTGGACTCTAATTTTTTAACATTGCACTTTAGGTCGAGCGACCTATTACCAAGTTTTTGTTTTTAAGAAAGATTTGGTTCACATTTTTTTCTTTTGTCTGAACCTTATGTTCATCAGAACGGCAGAATGGTTAACACTCAACTTTATTCATAGGCTTTGTTTTATGCAGAGTGAGAGGTAACGAATTCCCCTTTTCATTCATTTGAAAACTGCAATGGAATCGGTCCCTCTTTATCTATTTGAAAACCTTTCTTCTTCGTTAGATATAAGGTGTACATGAAGAGAGCTCTACAATTCACTACTTGTTGTGTATGGCTCTTATCTTGTATAAAGTAGAGCGTAGAAGTGGAGCGGAGCAATAACTCTAGGGCGTCGACCATCTGATTTTCTTCTCGTAGGACGTAATGGAAGGTGATTTTATCGAAGTGTTCACTCATTTCCATTACATGGTTGTGGTAGGGGATCAACTTGTCGTCGCACGTCTCCTATTCCCCGCGGAGGTGATAAATGACTAGCACCAAATCGCCAAAAACCTTGAGCTTTTTGAGTTGATGCACGATGGCCATCGTGATTCCCATGGCGTAGGCTTCGTATTTTGTCATATTGTTGGTGTAGTCGAAGCCTATCCTGGTCGAGAATGGAAATCATTGACCTTATGAGGATGCCAATACTACTCCTATTCTATTTCCCAATAGGTTCGATGTCCCATCAAACCAGAGTTTCCATCCGGTCGACTAGGATGCAGATCCGGCTTCTTCTACAAAATGATGTGCTCGTCTAGGAATTCATGTAGAAGCGGTTGATTCTCCTCCAAGGGGTGATGAGCCAGTTGTTTAGCGAGGGCGCTCCCTTTTATGGCTTTTTGGCTTATAGAGACTATATTGTATTCTGACAAAGCCATTTGCCAGTATGCTATCCGTCCTATTAGTGTTGGTTTTTCGAAGATATACTTGAGGGGGTCCATCTTGGCTATGTGCCATGTAGTATGGGCCAACATGTACTGTCTCAGCCTTTTCGTTGTCCAGACTAGAGCGCAGCAAGTTCGCTCCAGCACTGGGTACCTTTATGCAGAGTCTGTGAATTTCTTGTTGAGATATTATATTGCCTATTCTTTCTTTCTTAAGGCGTCTTGCTGCCCTAGAACGTAGCCCATTGATTCTTCCAACACTGTTAGGTAAAGGATTAAGGGCTTCCCTAGTATTACCAATGTAGGACCTTAATACTGTCTATCCCAAAAAAGAAACCTGGTGGAATGGAGAATATTAAGAATGGGCCTGTCTAGCCAAGTAGCCCAAACGAAATGAAGTCGAGGCAAGAGAATCATCTAGCCCAATCCGGCCCATCTAGGAAGAAGGGCTCAGGACAACCTAGTTTTTCCGATACCAGCAACCTTATGGGGCCCAACCCACACCATATTCGGGAATCACCAACTCGATGCTGATAGGGGCAGCCACCTCAGGGGAAAGAGCACCCGATCACCATATTTGAAAGGCCCCGAATCGCCAGATCTTCCTAAAGTGTAGATATCCATTAGTCAAAAAAGCAAGAATCATGTCAGTCCCAACAAACAATGATCCTCACCATTCACAACGAGCGAATGTGCTAGGTTAGCCACTATCCACAAGGAGCGCTGTGAATCCAAGGAGAACGTCCCACGACTAGATGCAAGACACAACGAGTATCAACCTGGGGATTGCCAAGGCTAACAGATTGAATCAATAGGCTGGGGTCACACTACATGGTGAGAGCATGCGTGTCTTCAACCCTCCTAAAGGCTATAAAATGCCTCAGTGCGAAAAAATCTTGGCGAAGAATTGAAGAATCAAAGAAAGAGCAAAATCACTAAGGAATTGCTATGTGAATGATGAGCGGGCTTTTAATCATCTTACATGCCTCAAATAAATACTAAAGTTAACTATAGTATAGCTAACCCTAGTTCGATTCTCTCAAGGACACAATGTGTTAAATTGTGACTAAGTGTAGAAATCAGAGTTTGTGCAGAAAACACTAAGTATTGCAGAAATCAGCGATGCTAAGGTCGACCTGCTCTCGACAATCCGATCTCAGCTAATAGGGAACCGATCTGGTTTCAGCCGAGAGTAACTTAGACACAATGGAGTCGGACTGACTCGGTCTCGGACTTTGGAAAAACAGTAAAAGGGCAATTTTTGTGTTTAAGAGCAGGAAATAAACTAAGTGTAGAAAAGTAAGCTAAGCTAATCTATACTAACTATTGTACCAATTCAGAAATCAACACAACATTTTACCATTATTACTTAGAATTATACTTTGAATCAACCTTAGATTCTTATGACAATCGCTGAACGTTTGTCCATTGCCATACCGAGGATTTACACAATCGCTACCTCATTAGTTGGCAGGGAGTATGTGCTTGGTTGATTTTATGTTCTCTACCTAATTAGATTATTAAACCAGTTCCAATCGACCCTAGTCTAACGTGATCTACCTCTAACAATGTGCAATCGCGACAAGGTTAAAGCAAATTAAAGCACAGGTGATATAATCAAAGTCAGAATTGCAAATCGGTTATATTTTTGATAACAGAATCGAATACAAAGGTGAGAATTCAACGTGTTCTAGAGAGTCCGCCTTCCACGACGATCGCCAATGGAAGGACGGCAGCGGTGCACCAGTAATGGCCAAACGTTGAGGTTTTCATCTATCAGATTGTGTCGGCTATACCGAGCGATCACCTCTGACAGCTTCTAGCTTCCCAAATCCTAGTCCTGTACCTCTTCGATCGAGAGAGACACCTTACTAAAGCTTTGTGTACCACTGTGCTAGCTTGGAACGTCTGTAGTCACTGACGGTGCTAGGTCTAGAATTCCACTATTTTTTCCACACTGAAAGACATGGCCTAGCATGCTTTATTTATACACAAGCTGGGCAGCTGCTTCGTAGCCTAATCCTAACAGATTATATATTTGAATTACTGATTACAAATTTCTCGATCCTAAGAGATTATAGATTCCTCAATCCTAGGAGATTACAGATTCCTTGATCCTATCATAGTAATATCTGTATTGTAGATTCCTAATTTCTATAATAATCATATTTGTATTATAGATTCCTTAATTCTAGCATAATCATATCTGCATTACAGATTCCTTAATTCTAGCATAATCATATCTACATTACAGATTCCTTAATTCTAGCATAATCATATCTGCATTACAGATTCCTTATTTCTAGCATAATCATATCTGCATTATAGATTCCTTAATTCTAGCATAATCATATCTACATTCTTACTGGAGTGATTTTAGCCACTGAGTCGGCTTTGGCCGGGAAGGCTAGTTTGGCCAGGACCGCTTCTTTTGGTTTGAGATGCTTCAATTGGGTCGCAATGCTATTGGTTGGGCCGAGACATCCTTAGCTTGGGCCTGCAAAATAAACCCACTCTTTTATTAGTTAAAATCCTCATTTTAGCACATATTTATATTTTCCTATTTCTAGGCCCATAATTTGAATCTTATCTAAGATATGATTCTTAGTTATCAAAAAGTCTTAATAATACCCATCTTAAACTCTTGTGAGGTGTATAAAATATGACTTATCAATGTTACCTTACACCCTACACAGATATCGAACCTCAATGTGTACTTCCACTTGGGCAACCCCCTATTCGCTAGCGTATGGCACAAAGGCGGGTTATAGCTGAGGTTGAATTGGAGGAAGCCGAATGGACCTAGAGTCGGTGAGACCAACCTAACTTGATAGAAGAAAAGAGGTTGACGACCTTATGTCACGGACAACTCTACCAAAAATAAAAGATCAAAAACACCTTTGATAAAAAGGTGAGGCCCTACTCATTTAAGGAAGGAGACTTGGTACCCAGAAAAATCTTGCCCAATGCCAAGGACTCGAGATGGAAATGGGCTGCAAACTACGAAGAGCCTTATGTACTCAAAAGCATTTTCTCTAAAGGAGCCTTTATGTTGACCGACCTAGAGGGGCATGAGCTCATCCACCCAACACAGGCATGGTCAAACATTCTATCCCCGATAGTTCAATCGAGGAAGAATCCAAAGGGTTGACCCCGAGTCTCTAGGATGGAGGAGTTAGCACTATCGACGCGAGGGGAATCGTTATCAATTCCCAGCTAAGGGCATTAGGCCAGAAGCTGGTCCTGACCTATATCCTATTCCATGGGATCCCCCAGGAAGGACTCATGCTCGTAAATCCTTTTCATCAATAAATTATTCTTTGTCAAAGCATATTTTATTAAGCAGAAGGAACACTAATGCACCTTTGCGTTGAGACCGGGAAGGGGAACGCGTCAGCCCATTTGAGAATCTGGCAACCCTACCACCACGTCATGACGAAACCTATGCAAAGCCAAGTCTGAAGGTAGGATCCGCCCTGGTCACCAAGTCACCTCGTAATACGCATACGAGTTAAAGGACTGCATCGCGAACGTACTCGAGTCTGGGTGTCCCGCACGTGCATGAGACCAGAAGAAGAGGCATTCCGCGCATACATAAGACAATTGCATAAATAAAATATACCCTAGTATACATACATACAAAGCGAGGACGGGAAACACTCCATGCATACACTAACACTTGCATTCTGAACCCCTATCCAACTCTGTGTTGAAGCCTACCTCAGTGTAGTGAACCATCATCCAACTCCATGTCGAAGCCTACCTCAGTGTAGTAAACCCTTATCTGACTTGTGTTGAAGCTTACCTTTGGTAGTAAACCCATTATCCGACTCCGTGTCAAAGCCTACCAAGTGTAGTGAACCTTATCCCACTTAGTGTCGAAGCCAGTGTAGGGAACCTTACCCGACTTAGTGTCGAAGCCTACCCAGTGTAGTGAACCTTATCTGACTCAATGTCGAAGCCTACCCAGTGTAGTGAACCTTACCCGACTCAATGTCGAAGCCTACCTAGTGTAGTGAACCCTTATCCGCCTCAGTGTCGACGCCTATCCAATGTAGTAAACCTTACCTGACTTAGTGTCGAGGCCTACCCAGTGCAATGAACCTTACCCGACTCAGTGTCGAAGCCTACCCAGTTTAGTGAACCTTATCCGCTTCCATATCGAAGCCTACCCCAAGGTAGTGGATTTCCTAACTAACTTGGTTCCCCTCAATGTCAACACCCAACCTTATGTTTCGATTTGTGCCAAGATTCCTAGTATAACATTAAACACCATCCGAACATTTTGTCGTCTAGGACTATTAACTATAGCATCTTTGACTTAGAATTCGCATAAGGCTCTCGATTCAGGGTTCATAACTTAGCAATACTCTTAGCGATTAGGTTTTAGCTTTAACTTAGGAAATAAAGCAACGAGAAAAGAAAACATGTCAAGCAAAATATTCCTCATCATAATAACAGGGCAACAGTTAAACTTATTACATCAGTCAAAAAACAAAAAACAGCAGTCAACCTTCGGAAGGGAAAATAGAAACAAGCTTTTTGTCAACAACGTCCTGCTCAATGTTGCACTTGCTGAAATAGGCGATGGATGCAATCAAAGAAGCCTACCTCAGAGCTTTTCTGAAGCCATTATGATGCTCAGTCACAAAGGCTCGCTCTAGTTCATCAAGGCAGTTTAATGCCAGTCTCGAAATGAGCAAACTCAGCCCTGGTCTTCTCCTTCCTTAGCTGCTGCTATTTCCGCCTTTAGCTTTTCCACTTCATCTTGGGGGTGGCAACAACCCTTGTTTCCTCGATGGTGGTGGTAGTAGAGACTTTCCCGGCGGTAATAGGAAGGCTCTTCTTGGCAGTAGTGGTATTTGTTTTCTTAGGGGCAGTAGGAGGGACCTCATCAGTAGAAGAAGTCATGGGAATGAGGTATGCTGCGGGAGTCATAATCCTTGCCATAACTTTTCCTTTCTTGGCGGCACCCTCAGGAGCAAAAGGAACCTCCTTCCTCTTAACACCAATTTCTGAACGAGGAAGAGGAGCCGGCATTGACTTGAAGGCCATTTTCGTTTGGGTAGCTGCTCCAGCCAAAATAGCTTTGGACTTTACAGCTTCAGCTTCGGCCTTGGCCAGCTTCTCCTTATCAACCACTTTACCTTTTCTCATCAATGTAGACAAATCATAGCTTGCCTTAGAGAAGATATCTCCTAAAACAAAACAAGAGAAATCTTAGCAATTCGACACTAGGCCGAGTCGGTCCAAGAATCTGAAACAAAATTTAACTTTTAAGAGAGGAAAAGAGTCACGGGCGAAGGTGGCCGCAACGATATCTTTACAGCTTACTACACGAGGGAGTTGGTTCGTAGGTCTAAGAAGAGGGTTGATGAGTCATATTTTATACACTTTATGTGGGCTTAAGATGGGTGTTGTTAAGAATATTTAATGATTAAGAATCTTGTGTTAACCGAGATTTGAATTATGGGCCTGAAAATAGGAGAAATACAAGTACGTGCTAAAATAAGAATTTTAACTAAAAGATTAAGACTTATTTTGCAGGCCCAAGTCATCTTGGCCCAAGTAATCTTGGTCCAAGTTGAGAACATCCTGGCCAGTTCAGCGCTTCCAGTCAAGCCAACATCAGTGACGAAAATCTTGCCTAAAATACCCGAGCAAGATGCAGATATGATTTGTTAAGATGCAAATATGATTTGTTAAGATGCATATATGATTTGTTAAGATGCAGATATGATTTGTTAAGATGAAAATATGATTTGTTAAGATGCAGATATGATTTGTTAAGATGTAGATATGATTTATTAAGATGCAGATATGATTTGCTAAGATCAAGGAATCTGTAATACGGGTAACTAGGAATGTAGATATGATTCTGCTAGAAATTAGGAAACTGGGAAACTCCTAAGATTGAGGAGATTGTAATCTATAATTCGAATTGGAATCTTTAGGATTTGAATTTCTAGTATTAGGATTAGATTTAGATTTACCTAGCTTGTGTATAAATAAGAACACCAGGCCACGTTTTCAAGTGTGAAATTTTCAGCAGAATCTAGAGCTAGCGCCGTCAGCAATCGTAGACACTCCAATCTAGTACAGTGGTACACGAAGCTTCAATACTGTATCTCTCTTGGTCGAGGAGGTACAGGACCAGGATTTGGGAAGTTGGAAGCCTTTAGAGGTGATCGCTTGGTATAGTCGATGCACTCTGTTGGACGGAAACCTCAACGTCTGGCCACCGTTGGTGCATCACTGCCGTTCTTCCATTGGCGGTCGTCGTGGAAGGCGGACTGTTTGGAAACTCTAATTTCTCACCTTTGTATTCGGTTTGGCATATCAATAAATACAGCTCGTTTGCAATTCTGAATCTTTATAATTTCCGCGCTTTAATTCTACTCTTAATTTTGCCGTGACACATTGTTAGGGGTAGATCACGTTAGATTAGGACTAGTTGGAACTAGTTTAACAATCTTATTAGGTAGAGAACCTAAAATCAACCAAGTACATACTCTCTGCCAATTGATGAGGTAGAGGTCGTGTAAATCCTCGGTATGGTAGTAGAAAAATGTTCGGCGGTCATCGTAAGAATCTAAGGTTGATTCGGAATATAACTCCCAGTAGGAATGGTAAGCTGTGATGTGTTTCTGATTCCCGAATCAGTAGAGTAGGTTAGTTAGTTTAGTTTACTTTTAGCACTTAGTTTATTTTCTTGCACTTAAACACAACCCCCCTATTTACTACTTCCCAAAGTCTGAGACCGAGTCAGTCCGACTCCGTTGCGTCTAATCACTTTTAGCTGAAACCATACCGGTTCCCTATTAGCCAGACCGGATTGCCCAGAGCGAGTCGGCCTTAGCGTTGCCGAGGCCAAGTCGGCACTTTCCTAGCCGAAGTCAAGTCGGCATTCCACAACACTTAGCGTTTCTGCAACACTCTTATTTTACACTTAGCACAATTTGAACACACTGTGTCCTTGAGAGAATCGACCTAGGTTAGCTATACTATAGTTAGCTTTAGTTTTATTTGATGCGCGTAAGACGACTAAAAATCTGCTTATCAAATTGGCACCGTTGTCGGGGACACAAGTTCTTTGTGTCTTTGTGTGTTAAAACTGATTTAAGCCGAATCTCGAGTCTATGGAATGCTGTGTTTGTTTTTGAATTATAAAGTCTGTCTTTTGTCTAAGTTGTCTAGGTATACCGAGTGTGTTCTTTTACTGCATCTTATCTTTGCCACATTTTATTTTTCTGCATTTTGTTTTGCACCTTATTTTTCTTGCATGAACTAATGATGTATGACTAGAAGTAGTTCTGAACCATTGCATGCTTTTGATCTTGAGATAGAAAGAACTTTGCATCGTTTAAGGAAAGCTAGGCGTACTATAACACTTGATAGTAGTAGTTCTAATTCTATTTGGAATTCTGAGAATAGTAATTTTACTACTAACGAATCTATTCCCTTTGAGCACCAAGAGGCAGGAACAATGGAGAACAATGATAGAACTCTGAAGGAGTTGGCCACACCAGACATGGTGTATCAACCATGGTGCATTCAATGCCCACCACTAGAGCCAGCTCAAAGTTACGAATTGAAGTCCAGTCTGATTCATCTGTTACCTAAGTTTCATGGTCTAGCAGGTGAAGATCCTCACAAGCACTTAAAGGAATTCCACGTGGTTTGTTCCACAATGAGGCCGCAGGGGATACCGGAAGACCACGTTAAAATCAAAGCGTTCCCATTTTCCCTGGATGGAGCTGCAAAAGATTGGTTGTATCTGTAGCCGGTTCTCTTCAATACCTGGGGGGATATGAAGCGCGTGTTCTTGGAAAAATTCTTTCCAACGTCCAGAACAGCGACCATAAGGAAGGAGATTTGTGGGATCAGGCAACACTCCGGCGAGATGCTGCATGAATACTGGGAGAGGTTCAACAAGCTTTGCACCACATGTTCACACCACCAGATTAGTGAGCAATTACTAATTCAATATTTCTATGAAGGTTTGATGATGATGGACTGAAGTATGATCGACGCTGACAGTAGCACGACATTTGATCTCGAACATGGCCAGCAACACGCAACAGTTCGGGACTAGAGGAACCATAGCACCCAGAATGGTGAATGAAATCGGTACGATGGATAATCCGAGATTGGAAAATCAGTTGACCGAGCTGACGTCATTGGTGAGACAACTTGCCATCAGCCAACACCAACCCATCGCAGTAGTAAAAACATGTGGTATATGTACTTCAGTGGAGCACCCTACTGACATGTGCCCCACATTGTAAGAAACTGAGTCGGACCATCCCGAAAGTGTTGGAGCAATAAGTGGCTACCAGTATGGGAAGCAACCGTATGCAACCCGGCTATTTGAAGGCCAACAATACGGACGACCACCATACCAAGGACCGTATGCAGCTCAAGGATTCAGTTCAAATTGGAGCATGCCACAAAGTCAAGGCAGCTATCAACAATCGAATCCGAGACACCAGATGCCCCCGTTCCAACAACAACAGCAAAAGACACCACCGCCAAGTAATTCATCTTCCTTGGAGGATTTGGTGAAGCAGATAGCGGCAAGCAACCTGGAGTTCCAACAGACCATTAGCTCTAGTAACTTGCAATTCCAGCAAAATATGAACACCACTATCCAAGATCTCAAGACGCAAGTGGGCCAACTAGCCAACTCGGTAAGTCAGTTAAAGTCGGCCGGATCTGGGAATCTCCCCTCACAAATAATTCCAAATCCGAGAGGGAATGTAAGCATAGTATCATTGAGAAGTGGTAAGGAATTACAAGTAGCATTGCAGCAGAACCGAGATCTGCCAGCACCGAGTCAAATTCAGACGCCAACTCACAACCATCACGGCAGGCTAGTCCCGTCCCAGTCCCTTTTCCAAGTAGGACACTCTCAACAAGGAAGCCTAAATCTGACGAAGAGCTATTGAAGATGTTCCGGAAGCTAGAGAATTCCCCTCCTGGATGCCATAAAGCAAATACCCAAGTACGCAAAATTCCTTAAGGAGTTATGTGTGCACAAGAGGAAGAAGATGAAAGGAGGAGTGGAACTAGGAGGGATAGTGTTGGCACTAACCAGAAATGATGACCTCACTGCCGACACGAGACAAGCCTTGCCAAAGAAATGTCGAGACCCCGGAATCTTCTCAGTCCCATGCACCATTGGCGACTGTACCTTCGCCGATGCCATGCTGGACTTAGGAGCTTCAATAAACATCATGCCGACGTCAATTTACAAGTCCTTGAAGTGTGGAGATCTGAAACCCACCGGGATGACCATACCGTTGGCAAACAGAAGCGTCGTCCAGCCCTTAAGCGTTCTTGAAGATGTCTTAGTCCAAGTTGATGAATTAATTTTCCCAACCGACTTCTACATGTTGGATATGGAGGACCAGACACCAGGGAAGGGGTCCACCTTGATCCTAGGACGACCATTCCTAATAACCGCCAAGACCAAGATTGATGTGCATGCTGGGACACTCTCAATGGAGTTTGGTGACACTCTGGTGCAGTTCAACATTTTCGAAGCCATGAAGCACCCTGTGGAGGACACCTCACTCTTTGGCATTGACTTGATCGATGAACTCGTCAAGGAATACATGTAAGCGAACACTTTTGTTGAGAACAAGTCGGCCAATGGGAAGCAAGCCGAAATCAAAGCTGAAACAGAGTCGGCCAATCAGCATAAGGAGCAATCAGATGCCGGAATCATGCCGACAACCCAGCTACTCGACTCCAACCAAGTCGGCCAAACAGTTTCCAGACCAATTGGAGAGGTCTCGCTACCAGAACCATCCACTGAGTTGAAGCCATTACCGAACCATCTAAAATACGCCTACCTAGGTGATGAACAACAATTCCCGGTCATAATTGCCAGCAACCTTCACTAGGAATAGGAGGAGAAATTGTTACAAGTCCTCAAGCAACACAAGAAGGCCATAGGGTGGAAATTATTTGACCTCCCAGGAATAAATCCTTCAATCTACATGCACAAAATCTTGATGGAGGAAGAAGCACTCCCCGTGAGGCAACAACAAAGGAGACTGAACCTAACCATCCTGGATGTGGTAAAGAAAGAAGTGACTAAGCTACTTGCTGCTGGAATCATTTATCCAATTTCAAATAGCAGCTGGGTCAGTCTAGTGCAAGTAGTACCCAACAAATCAGAGATGACCGTGATGAAGAACCAGAATGATGAACTAGTACCAACACAGGTTCAGAACAGTTGGCGAGTGTGCATTGACTACAGGAAGCTAAATCAAGCAACCCGCAAAGACCATTTCCCTCTACCATTCTTAGACCAAGTCTTGGAGAAGCTGGCCGGGAAGTCCCATTACTGCTTTCTAGACGGATATTCCGGATACATGCAGATACACATCGCACATGAAGATCAACATAAGACAACTTTCACTTGTCCTTTCCGCACGTTTGCTTACACTAGGATGTCGTTTGGACTATGCAATTCCCCAAGCACGTTCTAGAGATGCATGTTGAGCATCTTCTCAGACTTATTGGAGGATTGTATGGAGGTGTTCATGGACAATTTCACAATGTACGCAGACACTTTCGATGCATGTTTAAGAAATCTAGCCCGAGTGCTGAAGCGATGCATAGAAACCGACCTGGTGTTGAACTTTGAAAAATGCCACTTCATGGTAGCAGAGGGGATTGTGCTTGGCCACCTAGTATCAAGTCGAGGGATCGAGGTTGATAAAGCTAAGATTGACATCATTACATCTCTCCGTAACCCTGCTTTTGTGTGGGAGGTTTGTTCATTTTTAGGACATGCATGGTTTTATAGGCGTTTCATCAAGAACTTCAGCAAGACCGCCTTACCACTATCCAAACTACTGCAAAAGGATGTGGAGTTTGTCTTCAATAAAGAATGCATACAAGCCTTTGAGGAGTTGAAGACTAGATTAACATCCACACCAATCCTCCAAGCACCTAACTGGGAGCTCCCATTCGAGCTGATGTGCGATGCATCAAACTCAGCCCTTGGAGCCGTTCTCGGCCAACGAGACAGAGTCGGCGGGCCAGCACATGTAATTGCCTATGCATCTCGAACCATGGACCAGGCCCAGATAAACTATAGGACCATAGAGAAAGAGCTACTGGCAATAGTATTCGCCTTGGACAAATTTCGCTCATATCTACTTGACTTTAGAGTCATCGTATTCTCTAATCATACATCCTTGAAATACCTACTGAAGAAGCCAGACGCCAAGCCACGACTCATTCGGTGGATGCTTCTCTTGCAGGAATTTGACCTAGAAATCAGAGACAAGAAGGGTGCCGACAATGCAGTAGGCGATCACCTCAATTGGATTGAATGTGAACCTAACCCAATGCCAATTCGAGACGACTTTCCGGATGAACAATTGCTGTGCATGGACATATCTACACCATGGTTTGCTGACATATGCAATTTTATCGTTGCATCCCAGTTTCCACTAGAGGCATCCCGGTTGTATAAAGAGAAAATTAAAAGTGATGCCAAGTATTATATATGGGATGACTCGTATCTTTGGAAGCAGGGCAGCGACCATGTCATTCGCAGGTGCATTCCAGACTCCGAGATTAGCTCAGTCCTCCACTTTTGTCATGCAGCAGCTGGAGATGGCCATCATGGATCAACTCGGATAGCCCGAAAGGTACTAGATTGTGGGTTTTACTGGCCCACCATTTTCCAAGACGCCCACCACTTCGTATCGACCTGTGAACAATGCCAACGAGCAGGAACGACCATGAGTCGCCGGCATGAGATGCCCCAACAACCAATCCTATTTTGTGAAGTTTTCGACGTTTGGGGAATTGACTTCATGGGACCGTTCCCCGTCTCCAATGGATACTCATACATTCTGCTGGCCGTGGACTACATGTCAAGATGGGTGGAAGTAGTGGCCACCAAGACCAATGATGCCAAGGTAGTTGTGAATTTTCTTAAGTCTAACATTTTCTATAGGTTTGGCATGTCAAAAGCTCTAATCAGTGACCAAGGAAGTCACTTCTGTAACCGAGCCATGTCCTCCCTATTAGAAAAGTATGGGGTGGCGCATCGGATTGCCACAACATACCACCCCCAAACAAACAGCCAGGCTGAAGTATTCAACAGAGAAATCAAGAAGATTTTGCAGAAGATGACCAACCCGAATCGGAAGGATTGGAGCTGCCACCTTGAGGACGCGCTTTGGGCACATCAAACAACATACCGAACTCTGTTGGGAATGTCTCCCTATCGGATTATTTTCAGCAAAGCTTGTCACCTACCTGTCAAACTAGAACACCGAGCTTACTGGGCAGTCAAGAAGTGCAACATGACCTAAGACCAAGCTAGGGAAGAAAGGAAACTCCAATTACAAGAATTAGAGGAACTTCGCCTAGAAGCCTACGAGAACTCCCGCATTTACAAGAAGCGAGTCAAACAATTCCATGACCGCCAAATTTTAAGAAAAGAGTTTCACGTCGGCCAGAAAGTGCTCCTGTTCAAATCACGATTAAGGCTCATCGTCGGTAAGCTTCGTTCCAGGTGGGCTGGTCCATTCATTATGACTAAAGTTTTGCCCTGTGGTGTAGTAGAATTACAGGACGAACTCACAAGAAACACCTTCCAAGTCAACGGGCAGTAGCTCAAAATCTTCCATGAAAGCCCCACAGCAACAGTCGGCGAAGTGGAAAGCATCTCCCTAGTAGAATCGGCCATGGTGGCCGGCATGACCTGAGCAACACGACCATAAAAACCTCTTCCATAGTCCTGTTATGCAAGGTAAGTTAATGTCAGTTATGCAAAGAAGTTTAATGTTAGTTATGCAAGACAGAAAATCAATTATGCAGACAAGATAAAATCAGTTATGCAGAGATTCAATGAAAAGAAAACAGAGACAGACTCAGTATTCTTAGACAAATTCAGACTTAATAAACAAAAAATAGACTTTAGAAACAAACATAGCATTCCACGGACTCGGGATTTAGCTTAACTCAGATTTGGCACACAAAGACATAAAAGAACTTGTGTCCTTGGAAATGGTGCCAATTTGATAAGAGGGTTTTTAGTCGTCTTACTCAAATAAATACTAAAGCTAACTGTAGTATAGCTAACCTTAGGTCGATTCTCTCAAGGACACAATGTGTTTAATTGTGACTAAGTGTGGAATCTAGAAAATTATGCAGAAACCGCTAAATGTTGTGAAATGCCGACTTACTGTCGGTCAGCTTAAGTGCGACTGGGATGATCTCGGTAGGAGACTGACTAGAACTGCCAATATGATTCTGGCTTAGACAGACGCGACGGAGTCGGATTGGCTCGGACTCAAACTCTAGAAAATAGTAAATAGGGGGGAGTTTTGTGTTTAAGTGCAGAAAATAAATTAAGTGCAGAAAAATAAGCTAAACTAATCTATACTAATTACTATACCAATTCGAAAATCAACACACAACAGTTTACCATTCTTACCTAGAATTATACTCCGAATGAACCTTCGATTCTTACGACAATCACCGAACGTTTGTCCATTGCCATACCGAGGATTTACACAATTGAGACCTCATCAGTTGGCAGGGAGTATGTACTTGGTTGATTTTAGGTTCTCTACCTAATCAGATTATTAAACCAATTCCAATCGACTCTAGTCTAACGTGATCTACCTCTAACAATGTGCAATCATGGCAAGGTTCAAGCAGATTAAAGCATAGGTGATATAATCAAAATTAGAATTGCAAAATAGTTATATTAATGAAAATAGAATCGAATACAAAGGTAGGAATTCAGTGTTCTCCAGAGAGTCCGCCTTCCACGATGAGTGCCAATGGAAGGACGGTAGTGGTGCACTAGTGATGGGCAGACGTTGAGGTTTTCGTCCATCGGAGTGCGTCAGCTATACCAAGCGATCACCTCCGGCAACTTCCGGCTTCCCAAATCCTGGTCTTGTACCTCTACGATCGAGAGAGACACCTTATTGAAGCTTCGTGTACTACCGTGCTAGCTTGGAATGTCTACAGTCACTGACGGTGCTAGGTCTAGAATTCCACTATTTTTCCACACCCAAAACTCGTGGCTTACGTGCCCTTATAAACATGCAGGACAGTTGTCGCTAAATCTAAATCTAATCCTACATAATTGTTGATTCCTTGATCCTAGCAGATTTCTTGCTTAGTTACACAAATTACATATTTCCTAATTTACTCTTCCTATAATCACGTGTTGTTACTTGTTTGTTGGAGTGATTTCCGCCGCTGATATCGGTTCTAGCCAGGATCGCTTCTTCTAGGCCATGATGCTCCTTTTGGGCCGATATATTCTCGACTTTCAAGCCTACAAAACAAGTCTAATCTTTTATCAGTTAAAATCCTCATTTTAGTACAATTGTATATATTTCCTATTTCTAGGCCCATAATTTGAATCTTAACT
This sequence comes from Mucuna pruriens, assembly GCA_025330945.1. NCBI lineage: Eukaryota > Viridiplantae > Streptophyta > Magnoliopsida > Fabales > Fabaceae > Mucuna > Mucuna pruriens. Next base: position 82,544 of record JAENHJ010000115.1, on the reverse strand, counting down.
AAGACAACACTCTTAATCACTAAACAGTCTAAATAATACCTATCTTAAGCCCTTGTGAGATGTATAAAATATGACTTATCACCCACACTCTAGGCTGACGTACTAGTTGAGAGTTGCTCTAGTCAGGCTGTCCTAGAAGTAGTGGATGAGGATTTTATCATTATAAATGTACGTCACCATTTTCTAGTAGTACATTGCCAAGTGGACTCTAGGGCAGGAGCTTCCTTTGTACTTATCAAATTTTTTTGGAGTTTTGAAGTCCACAGGGAGCCCTACGTTTGCGACCAAGCATAAGTCTTTGGCTTCTAGCCCATATTTATCCCCGCCTTCCATGACAAATAGTCTTTCCTTTAAGGATTGTTATTTCTCCTCTAAGTGAGGCATCCGCCTTTGAATCATGAAGGGTTGGGTGGTTTGCAATACCTGGGGTTGAACCTTGGCGTCATTCTATGCCTGGGTGCCATCTTCGTGATTCGGTCCAACTCCCGAGCCTGTGTTGAGTACAACCTTAGCCCCATCATTATTCACGGCATTTTGTTGCTCGTGTTCTTGAATGACGGGGGCCTCGGTTCTCCACCTATATTGCATCCCATATGGTAGGTCCCTAACACCATGGGGTGGAGGTCTGTTAGCGCAACCGCGTTGGGCATACCCTAGAGCCCCTTGGTTGGCCATAGTGGTGATGGTGGCGTTGGTCTGGGAGAGGATTTGGAACATCTGAGCCATTTGTTTCTTCAGCTGACTCACTTCTCCCTTAAGATCCTGGTTCTGCTGTTCCAGCGCCTTAACTTTGTTTTCCACAGCTTTTGACTTAGAGCACATTGTGTACTGGTGCTGCAATGCGGATTGCTTGCCCTTTCTGGTCACCCATCACTTTTTTATTAGATGTATAATTTATGACATGTGTTATGTGTTAATATATGTTATGTATGCAAAAGAAAAAGAAAAGAAGGCCATGCATATTGTGCTGTAATCACGAGTTATTTAGACACATGGGAACAGAGACTGGTTATTATTATTCATTGGTTGTTTACAAAGGCACCTAACGGAGGCGAGGACAAGCTCTTCAGATTATCATACAGGTTTCGACAAAGCTCTAGGAACTACATGATCTCAGGCGGTGTATTCAGCGAGTTGACCATGCCCTCAATTACCCACAAGCTTCTGGGTATATCCATGAGGGCTTGGTTAGCCAACCAGGCTAGCTTGATATACCTGTCCTTCCAGAAAACTACCTCTCCCTTGGCTTCTTGTATTCTTCTCTCGGCATGACTTGTCATTTCTTTCAGGCCTTGGATGGTCGCCTCTACTTGTTGTTCCGCTTCAATGGTTTTGCTTCGTTCTTTGATGAGCTCGGCCAACCCCTATTGCTTCTCATTTTCCAAGTGTTCACTTCGGAGCCTGTCTCTCTCGTACTCGGCTTTGGGGAGGCGCATTTTTTCGTAGAGTTAGCTTAGGTGGTCATTGGTTTCTGCTTCTTTCTTCCAAGAGTTGGCTAAAGCCACCTTTAACTTTTCCTTTTTAGTTAGAGCTTGGTCTTGCTCTATCTCCCTGAAGTATCTTTCCTAGGTTATAGCCCTAGACCAGCTTTCCTTCTCCGGGAAGGTTCTTTTGTTCATGTCTTCCCTTCTTGGATGCTTAGGACGACTCTTTGGTTTCTGCTTAGAAGATTCGTATGACCTCGTGTGGCTTGGATCTAGCTCTTTGTCAGCGCTAAGTCAGGGGTCCCTGAATATCAACTTGACTTGCTCTAATCTGCTATTGAGCTAAGCCTTGTAGCTAGATGAGGCTTGATAAGCGGGCTTTTAGTCGTCTTACGCGCATCAAATAAAACTAAAGCTAACCATAGTATAGCTAACCTAGGTCGATTCTCTCAAGGACACAATGTGTTCAGATTGTGACTAAGTGTAGAAATTAGAGTTTTGCAGAAACGCTAAGTGTTGTGAAATGTTGACTTACTGTCGGTCGACTTAGACAGACACAACGGAGTCTATATAACTGACTGAGATTAATCCTATTCTTTTTAACTAGCACTAACCCTTAATAGCTGGTAAGAAGGGTGAAAGGAGGTAGTGTTCCTCGAGTGAGGACCACTACCGAGTGGAAGGAACAGGGTAGCTGCTCTTTCCTAGCCTGCCCTGAGGGGAGCACCTAAAAGCGTACCGACGAGGACAATAGAGTCTGACTAGTCACCTGCCCAAAGGAGTGAGCTTCTAAATGCGAACGAACGGGGCAGGTTAAATGAGTTAACTTACCTATTCCCTATCTTCCTTTTAGGAGTTAAGGGATTATGATAGCATGGGCAGCTAATGACGCCGCTATTCCTGACCAAAGGGAGGGAATGGAGTAAGGCCTCTACCTTCTCTAGAGCTATTGAGCTATGGAACTAGTGAGCTAATGAGCCTGCTATTCCTAGGAGGGAATAGGGTAAGGGCTCTACCTTATTGTAGCTATGGAGCTATGGAGCTAGCAAGCCCTAAATTCCCGATAGGGAATTGGATATGGGCTTAACCTCAACCTTATAAGGAAGGGAGAGAACAAGCCAATAAGGGGGGATTTTGTATTGCAGTGCAGAAAATAAACTAAGTGCTGAAAGTAAACTAAACTATGCTAAACTACTCTATACTAACTATTGTATCAATTTGAGAATCAAAACACGACAATTTACTATTCTTACTTAGAATTGTATTCTGAATCAACCTTAGATTCTTACAACGACCCCCGAACATTTGTCCACTGCCATACCGAGGATTTACACAACCGCTACCTCATCAGTTGGAAAAGAGTATGCACTTAGTTGATTTTAGGTTCTCTACCTAATCAAATTGTTAAACTAGTTCCAATCGGTCCTAATCTAACGTGATCTACCCCTAACTGTGACACCCTTCTACCCCGAATACCTAAATTAAATTAATAAAATAAATAAAATGAAGACAAGGTAATAGTTAAAACCAAAAAGCACAATTTGTATTAAGGATAAAAGGTTCACATGGTAATTAAAAGGTAGGCACAAAGTTTTCAAGGAGGTTTTAGATCTAAACATTATAATTGAGAAGACTAAAGTCATCATCATCTAATCCCACCCCTTACCGTACTCAATTACTAACAGTTAACATATGCTCATATATCAATCACATTTCATTCATTCAAAATCAATCATAGTTCATTCATGTTTACAAAATGCACAATTCATATGCTCATCACCACACCTAAGAGTCTCGAGTTGGAACTCCACACCATAGGCGAACCTCCTAAATCCCCTTAGTTATCACTAATGATGGCCACACCGTTAAACATCCCGTATGGACCAGTGTGTCGCACAGTTAAACACCATCTATGGCCCGTGCGAAGACATTCCACACAACTGTTATACACCACCTATGGCTGGCGTGCAGCATGGTTAAACACCACCTGTGTTCCATGCATATGATTGTCCCCCATCATTAATCCCCCTGTTAAACACCACATATGGTCAGGGTATTATAGCCACGTCTGGCTTCTCATGCATCTCATGCCTCTCATGTCCATGCTCAATGCATTCTCATCCACACAATTATTCTCATGATTTATTTATACATCATTTGCACAGTCCACAATCATACCCAACCATATTAATTTAACCATCATTATTATAAATTATTCATCAAAAAGCATAGAAACGCACATAAAACACCATTAAATTTCACCCAGTTTCATCATTGCACACAAGAGCCTCAAATCATGGACAACCATAAACAACACAAGAATCAAGTAATTAGGGCAATTAGTCATACAGTTTCCCAACAAAAATCACATTAGGACAAGACGTTAATAAGACCACAGAGCATATTGACAAATCTTTTCAACCGATTAAAATATTTTTAAAACATAATAATCAAACGAAATTGAGAATTTATATCCTAGAGAGACTTAGGGATTTCCCTCACTACCCGTACACTCTTGCATTCATATATGATCAAACACATCTCCCTCGTACCTTAGATGCGAAGAATAATGATGATCTGATGCAGCTCTAGGACGGTCTGAACACTCTAGCTCCTCTTCCTTGAAGGTCGGCGTTCTCTCTCCTCTAGGTTTGGCTGTCTGACGCGTAAAACACCAATTAGGGTAAACTGATTACCCCCTATCTAATATTCTAGCTAGATCGGGGTTGCCCCGACCCGCCCGTCAGTCTCTCCCGTTAATTCAATTAATTAAATTAATAAATGAAAATAATTTAGATAAAACCTCATCAGTTTATAAAATCATTAATCCCTCTATTAAAATAAAATTAATAATAATAATAATGTAATTAATTTCTAAAAATAATTAAATAAATTTTAGGATATTACACTAATAGTGTGTCACGGCAAAGTTAAGAGTAGAATTAAAGCGCAGGAATTATAAGAAAATTCAGAATTGCAAACCAGTTGTATTTATTGATATACCAAACCAAATACAAAGGTGAGAAATTAGAGTCTCCAGATAGTCCGCCTTCCACAACAACCGCCAATGGAAGAACGGCAGTGATGCACCAATGGTGGCCAGACGTTGAGGTTTCCGTCCGACAGAGTGCGTCGACTATACCGAGAGATCACTTCTAAAGGCTTCCAACTTCCCAAATCCTGGTCGTGTACCTCTTCGACCGAGAGAGACACCGTATTGAAGCTTCGTGTACCATTGTACTAGCTTGGAGTGTCTGCGATTGCTGACGACGCTAGCTCTAGATTCTGCTGAAAATTCCACACTTGAAGACTTGGCTTGGTGTGCTTATTTATACACAAGCTGGATAAATCTAAATCTAATCCTAATAACAAAAATTCAAATCCTAAAGATTCCAATTCGAATTACAGATTACAATCTCCTCAATCTTAGGAGTTTCACAGTTTCCTAATTTCTAGCAGAATCATATCTGCATTCCTAGTTACCCGAATTATAGATTTCTTGATCATAGCAAATCATATCTGCATTACAGATTCCTTAATCTTAGCAAATCATATCTGCATTACAGATTCCTTGATCTTAGCAAATCATATCTGCATTACAGATTTCTTAATCTTAGCAGATCATATCTGCATTACAAATTCCTTAATCTTAGCAAATCACATCTGCATTACAGATTCCTTAATATTGGAAAATCTTATCTATATTCTTGCCGGAGTGATTTTAGGCGAGATTTCCATCACTGATGTCGGCTTGACCGAGAGCACTGGACTGGCGGGGATGTTCCCGACTTGGGCCAAGATGGCTTGGCATTCAAGCCTGCAAAACAAGTCTTAACCTTTTTGTTAGTTAAAAACCTCATTTTACCACAAATTTGTATTTCTCTTATTTTTAGGCTCATAATTCAAATCTTGATTAAGACAAGACTTTTAATCATTAAACATTCTTAACAACACCCATCTTAAGCTCACATAAAGTGTATAAAATATGACTCATCAAGGCTCTACAGCTCTAGGGTCCTTAATAAGTCATAATTTATACACCTCACAAGGGCTTAAGATGAGTATTATTAAGACTGTTTAGTGATTAAGAGTCATGTCTTAGCTAAGATTCAAATTATGGGCCTAGAAATAGGAAAAATATAAATCTGTGCTAAATAAGCATTTTAACTAACAAAAGATTGTACTTATTTTGCAGGCCTAAAAGCCGCCAAGAGCATCTCAGCCCAGTAGAAGCCGAGAGCATCCCAACCCAAGCCGATTTCAGTAGCCAAAATCACTCCGGCAAGAATGTAGATATGATTATGCTAAAATTAAGGAATCTATAATGTAGATTTGATTATCCTAGAATTAAGGAATCTGTAATGTAGATATGATTATGCTAGAATCAAGGAATTTTTAATCTTCTAGGATTGAGGAATCTATAATCTTCTAGGATTAAGAAATCCATAATCAGTAATTCAAATTTGTAATCTATTAGGATCAGGAAATATGTAATTCAAGTAACTGAGCAAGAAATCTGCGGGAATCAAGGAATCAGCCATTCTGTAGGATTAGATTTAGATTTAGCCAGCTTGTATATAAATAAAGCATGCTAGGTCACATCTTCAATGTGAAAAATAGTGGAATTCTAGACCTAGCGCCGTCAGCTATCACAAACATTCAAAGCTAGCAAGGTGGTACACGAAGCTTCAATAAGGTGTCTCTCTCGATTGAGGAGGTACAAGACCAGAATTTGGGAAGCTGGAAGCTGTTGGAGGTGATTGCTCGGTATAGCCGACGCACTTTGGTGGACGGAAACCTCAACGTTTGGCCACCACTGGTGCACCACTATCGTACCCACCTTTGTCATAAATGGTATACAATTCTGTCTCTTGATTATACTTCCTGCGCTTTAATCTGCCTTTAACTTTGCCACGATTGCACATTGTTAGGGGTAGATCACGTTAGACTAAGGCCAATTGGAACTAGTTTAATAATTTGATTAGGTAGAGAACCTAAAATCAACCAAGTACATACTCTCTGCCAACTAATGAGGTAATGATTTTGTAAATCCTCGGTATGGAAATGGACAAACGTTCTGCGATTTTCGTAAGAATCTAAGGTTGATTCGGAGTATAATTCTAAGTAAGAATGGCAACATGTTGTGTGTTGATTTCTGAATTGGTACAGTAGTTAGTATAGATTAATTTAGCGTAGTTTAGTTTACTTTCAATACTTAGTTTATTTTCTACACTTAAACACAAAACCCCCCTACTTACTACTTTTCCAGAGTCTGAGACCGAGTCAGTCCGACTTTATCGCGTCCACCCGAAACCGAGTCAATCCGACTCTGTTGCGTCCGAAATCACCCTTAGCCGAAACCGTGTTGGATTTGTCTCTACCGAGACCAAACCGGACCAGTCTTTGCCAAGAGCGAGTCGGCATTCTATGCTTGACATTTCTACATAAAACTCTGATTTCTACACTTAGTCACAATTTGAACACACTATGTCCTTGAGAGAATCGACCTAGGGTTAGCTATACTATAGTTAGCTTTAGTATTTATTTGAGGTGTGTAAGACGACTAAAAATCCGCTTATCAAATTGGCGTCGTTGTTGGAACACAAGTTCTTTTGTGTCTTAGTGTGCCAAAACCGAGTTTAAGCCAAACCCTGCTATGTTTGTTTTTAATTTATAGAGTCTGTCTTTTGTCTGAGTCGTTTGGGTATACCGAGTTTGTTTTTTTTACTACATCTTATCTTTTCTACATTTTGTTCTATTCTGCATTTTGTTTTGCATGACTAATGTTCTCCATGATGCATGATGAGGAGTAGTTTTGAGTCATTGCATGCTTTTGATCTTGAGATAGAGAGAACTTTGCAACGTTTAAGGAAAGCAAGGTGTACTATAACACTTGATAGCAGTAGTTCTAATTCTATTTGGAATTTTGAGAATAGTAATTTTACTACTAACGACTCTAACCTTTTTGAGCACCAAGGGGAAGGATCAATGGAGAACATTGATAGAACTCTGAAGGAGTTGGCCACACCAGATGTGGTGTATCAACAATGGTGCATTCAATGTCCACCACTGGAGCCAACTCAAAGTTACAAATTAAAGTCCAGTCTAATTCAATTATTGCTTAAGTTTCAAGGTCTTGCAGGTGAAGATCCTCCCAAGCATTTAAAGGAGTTCCACGTGGTCTATTCCACGATGAGGCCGCAGGGGATACCGGAAGGCCACATCAAGATGAAAGCGTTTCCATTCTCCATGGATGGAGCTGCAAAAGATTGTCCATACCTGTAGCTGATTCTCTTCAATACTTGGGGGGATATGAAGCACATGTTCCTAGAGAAATTCTTCCTAGCATCCAGAACAGTGACCATAAGGAAAGAGATTTGTGGGATCAGGCAACACTCTGGCGAGACACTGTATGAATACTGGGCCGAGAGCATCTCGGCCCAAGCCGACTTGAGTGGCCAAAATCACTCCGGCAAGAATGCAGATATGGTTATGCTAAAATTAAGGAATATATAATGCAGATTTGATTATCCTAGAATTAAGGAATCTGTAATGTAGATGTGATTATACTAGAATCAAGGAATTTGTAATCTCTTAGGATTGAGGAATTTGTAATCTCCTAGGATTGAGAAATCTATAATCAATAGTTCAAATTTGTAATCTGTTAGGATAAGGAAATATGTAATTCAGGTAACTGAGCAGGAAATCTACGGGAATCAAGGAATCAACGATTCTATAGGCATAGATTTAGATTTAGCCAGCTTGCGTATAAATAAAGCATGCCAGGCCACGTTTTTAGTGTGAAAAAGAGTGGAATTCTAGACCTAGCACCGTCAACTACCATAGACATTCCAAGCTAGCACGATGGTACACGAAGCTTCAGTAAGGTGTTGCTCTCGATCGAGGAGGTATATGACCAAGATTTGGGAAGGTGGAAGCTGTCGGAGGTGATCACTCAGTGTAGCGGATGCACTTTGTTGGACGAAAACCACAACGTCTGGCCATCTCTGGTGCACCACTGCTGTCCTTCCAAGGCGATCGTTGTGGAAGGCGAACTCTCTAGAGAATGCTGATTTCCAACCTTTGTATTCAATTTTATTTTCAATGTCATAATTGATTTGCAATTCTGTCTCTTGATTATACTTCCTACGCTTTAATCTGCCTTTAACTTTCCCACGATTGTACATTGTTAGGGGTAGATCACGTTAGACTAGGATCAATTGGAATTGATTTAATAATTTGATTAGGTACAGAACCTAAAATCAACCAAGTACTTACTCCCTGCCAACTGATGAGGTAGCAATTGTGTAAATCCTTGGTATGACAATGGACAAATGTTCGACGATTATCGTAAGAATCTAAGGTTGATTCGGAGTATAATTGTAAGTAAGAATGGCAACATGTTGTGTGTTGATTTCCGAATTGGTACAGTAGTTATTATAAATTAATTTATTGTAGTTTAGTTTACTTTTAGTACTTAGTTTATTTTTCTGCATTTAAACACAAAACTCCCCCTATTTATTACTTTTTTAGAGTTCGAGACTGAGTCAATCCGACTCTGTCGCGTCCATCCGAAACCGAGCCAGTCCGACTCTGTTGCATCCGAGTCTGTGCTTAGCCGAGACCGTGTCGGATTCGTCTCTGCTGAGACCAAATCAGACCAGTCAAAGCCGAGAGCGAGTTGGCATTCTACACTTGACGTTTCTACATAAAATTCTGATTTCTACACTTAGCACAATCTGAACACACTGTGTCCTTAAGAGAATCAACCTAGGTTAGCTATACTATAATTAGCTTTAGTATTTATTTGAGGCGTGTAAGATGACTAAAAAACCCGCTTATCACCTACTAGAAGAAGTCCCTGAATGCGTAGCTGCATTGAGGACAATGCAGAATTCAAGGGGGGGGGCAGTATCGGGAATGAGTTTGCTAAAATTTTTCTATGTTTTTGTATACATTAATTTATTATATTGTTTTACGATGCACCAACTCCAAGTTCTTCGACCAAGTCTAAGTCGACTATGGTTTCATGCTATGACCGGGTCTATGCCAACTCCATCTTGGTCTATTGTTTGGTTTTTGAGTGCATCGTAGGTCGAGACTATGTCGACTTGGTAGTGTGTCGTTTTGTTCATTTTTTGGTCGTTTTGTTTTTGTTAGGTATTTTCTATTTTGTCATGCTTGAATGCGAGAAAAAGTTTCCGTGAAAACTTGGATGAATTTCTTTAGGCACGATAAAGCATGAATAAGCAATACGTAGTCTTAGGTAAAAGAATTGTTCAACTGGACATGAAAAAAGAACCTTTGCATCCTTAGATAGTAAGTGATTGAAAATTTTTCTAAGTCAAAACTGAAAGTGATAGAAAATATAACCCAGTGAGGTTTTTGAGCCGAAGTATATAAAAATGGCATCATCTTGCCATTTCCCTCTTTTCTTATGCATGAATTTGCATCTATGTTGTTAGATTACTCTAAGTTTTGCCTTGACTCTATATATATTGTCTAACTTACATGCAATGATGAGATGATCTAGGTGTCTTTCTTATATAAACCACTGGCTAAATAAAACCCACCTTGCAACATACATCGCTTGTTAACCCTGTTGAGCATGCAACCTTCTTATTAGATTAATAGCTCATTACAAGCCAATAGTTGGAAAAACCCATGATTCACCTTTACCTTAGAAGGGAGGGGAGGGGTCAAAGGAGCATTGGAAGTGTTTTGGGAGTAAGGTCCACAATAAGTGTGGGGGAGGGTGATAAGCTCGTTTTTAGTCGTCTCAACGCACATCAAATAACTAAAGCTAACTATAGTATAGTCAACCCTAGGTCAATTTTTCTAAAGGACACAGTGTGTTCAATTGTGGTTTTATGTGCAAACTGAAGTAAAGCTAGAAGTCTCAAGTGCAGAATGTCGACTCGCTCTCGGCAGGGACAGGTCCAACATGGTCTCGGCAGAGACTAGTCCGACTCGTCTCAGCTAAGTGTGGACAGACGCAACAGAGTCGAACTGACTATTTCATACCGAAAAGAAGGAAATAGGGGGATTGGATGCAAGTGAAATAAAGACAGAAATTAAACTACAAATGTAAATGCAATTACACTAAACTACTCTTAGCGCTACTTCTACTATTGCATTCATGTTTAGTCCCAATAATCAAGGTCCTTCTAGTTCAGTCACTCTAGTTCACAGTCCATATTAGCTTTTGATATTCTTATGACGATCGCCAAACATCTGTCCATTGCCATACCGAGGATTTACACAATCGCTACCTCATCAGTTGGCAGGGATTAAGTTCAAGCTGATTTTAGGTTCTCAATTAGGTTCTCTAGTTGATTACCTACTGAATTAGTTAAACTAGTTCTGATCGGCTTAGCTTAACATTGTTCACATTACTTTGTGCAATTGCGACGCAGCAAGTGAATTAGAGTTTAGGAATGCAACAGAGATCAGAAATCAGAAAATACTTATATTATTGGAAACGAAATACAAACACAGGGCCTGGATTCAGTGACTCCATCTTCCACGACAATTGCCATGGTCGACGGTGATGGTTCACCTCCGTCAGCTAGGACGCTGAAGATCAAGTCCACTCTGGTAACCTTCGGCTTCTCAGTTCCTAACCTGCACTCCTTCGATCTAGAGAAGCACCATATGACAGCACCGTGCACCACCGTGAGTGTAGGAGATGAGAGCAAGAGAATGGAAATAATGGAGATGGGAAAATATGAATGCCAAAGACCCTCTAACAAGTGCACAACTCCTCCTATATTTACACGAGCTGTGACATGCTACTCCTAACGATTCCGAACATAATTACAAAATGAATTGCCTATTCTACCCTTGCGTAACTTGCGCTGAAAGCTTCTCCAGAAGTGACATGGCAGTTGAGCTGGAGCTGAGGTGGCCTCTATGTTGGATAGCTGACGTGGATAGCGTCTTTGGGCCACTCCTTATTGGACTGCACCTACTTGGGCTGTTGGGCCGTGAAGCCTGGCTTGATTTGGTTTGGCCGAGATGGAGTCGGTCTTAGTCGAGACGACTTCATCTCGACTGAGTCTTCTTATGATGGACTCGAGCTCATCTTGGCTGAACTTGCAAAAGAGAAGAATAAGTCTTTTATTAGCAAAGATCCTCAAATTAGCACAGATTTATATTTTCTCTATTTTTAGGTTCATAATATGAATCTTAGCTAATACTCAATTCTTTAGCACCGAATGATCTCTAAGACACTCATCTTAGGGCCCTGTAAGGTGTATAAAATGTAACTCATGAGAGGGACACTAAGGGATCTGTAGGCAAGAGGAAAGGTATGAAAAGCAAAAGTGCCAAAGTGAGGCCATGGCCAAAAGAAAGAAAGGAAAGGAATGGGTTGTGAAAAATAAAAGAAAAAAAGGATTGAAAAAGAAAAATGGTGGACGAATAAGATGCAACAATCAAAAGTAAAAGGGTTCCAAAGGTAAAGCGCAAAATGTCACAGAAGTCCAAAAGAAAAGGAGATCCAAAAAGTGTGAAGACAAAGAAAAAATAAAGGCTAAAAAAGTAAAGAGCCAGATGGGTATTATAAAGCAAAGATTTGTAGTATGTTGGAGTCAATTCTCCATACTTATAAGACTTACTCCCCATTGCTCCTTTATTCCATTTAGGTTTTTCGGAAACTCACTCACATCCTTTATATCCCACCTTTACCTTGACCATGTTAAAACCCCAACCGAAAGTCCTAATGATCATCAGAGCATGCATGTTTAATCGATAAAAATAGAGAGACTAGTCAAAGTCTAGAAGTGTTGGTAACATAGGATGTTGAGTGAAAATACAAGCCTAGACACTTAAGAGTAAGAGAGAATATCCAGTGAGAATTCTATCAGTATTCGATGAATGCTTGGAAAGATTTTGATGTTACTTATTTAAAATTGGATGGAGAGAAAAGATTTTCATAGCTGGTTGGAGGTCTAGAATTGGGATAAATGTATGATTAATTGTTTTATCTCTTGACAAATTCATTTAAAGTTCACAAAATACCTCTCGCAAATCTATTGTTTGATTGTTTGTTTGTTGTTTGTTTTTCAAACTTTCCTAATTGAAACTTTGATTTTGCCCAGGAGTGCAAAAAGTAAGTGTGGGGGTCTGATAGTACACACTTTATACCCCTTAGTAGGTCTTTAAGATAGAAGCAATAGAATATAAATTGTGGTTAAGAATCATGTATTAGCTAAGATTTAGATTTTCAAGGATAAACCAAGGAAAATACAAACCTAGGCTAATCCATTGATTTTAGCTAATAGAACTATGAAGTCTTGTTTTGTATGTCAAAGGAGGAGCCAAACGAAGTCAAAGTCAATGAGGAATGTCTCGACCACACAGAGCCGACTTCGCAAACCGACTTCATGGCCGACCACAAAGTAGAACCGACTCCTATTCGAAAGCAGACTCGTCTCGGCTCTAGAAGGTTGACTCTGTCAAAAGCAAAATTAAACACGTGGGAGTTAGGAAAGTAGTTAGGATTGTTATTTCTGGTATTTCTATTTAGTCATGTAGTTAAAATTGTTATTTCAGTTATTGCGGTTATAGAATTAGTTAGGATATGCATATAAATAGGACTATACGTCAACGTTCATTGGTTAGCAAAGAGAAAAACAAAGCAATACATACACTTAGCCTTCCATATACACCTTCCGTTCCAAAACAACCAAGTTCACTTCTACCTCTTTATTCTACGGTACTTTAGGAAGTGCCTAGTCGATCAAGTAGGTGCAGAACCAAAGTCTGGGTAGTGCCTGGTTGCTAAAAGGAGACTGTCAGGGCATGTTGACACACTGCTTAGTGATTTAATCCCTCAATACTTGGCCATCGGAGGTGGAACAATGCAACTACTGTGGTGATTGTCGCGGGAAGTTGAATCATTCACCGTCAAGAACCTTGTTTTTCCCTGTATCACGATCTAGGTTGAATCAATGAATGGTTGTAATGTTGTTGTTACTATGTTAGACTTTTATAGCATAATTTGTTCTTGCGTATTCATGATTGTGTTCAGTAAGAATTAGAGCATGTTAGTCTAGGGGCCAATTGGAACCACTCTAACAACAAAATAGATAAATTCTAGATGATCTAACATCAATCAAGTTATTCCCTACCAAACTCGAAGCAGCAATTGCGTAAGTCATTAGTTAGCATGGGACAAATGTTTCGCAATTGTCGTAGGTATTGGATTAATGAGAAATCAGTGATAAAAAAAGCATTAGGATTAAAATCAACAATTGATAACTCGGGACAATGAGCAGATAAATATGTCATAGGGAATCTTAATAATCTTAAATAATCTTAGCATTTAAGCTTTACATTTCTTGCAAACTTAATATTTTCCTATAAAACCCGATTTCCATTTCTTTATTAGAGTTCGCATTCCACATGCTCAGTGAATATTCTTTCTCGGCCTTGAACCTTAGAAATATAAAAGCAAAAGTGTCTTTGAGAAGAATGACTGATGATGGGCGTTTTTACAGTCGTTTTACGCGCTTATCAAATACTAAAGCTAACTATAGTATAGTCAACCCTAGGTCATTTTTCTCAAGGACACAGTGTGCTCAATTGTGATTTAGTGTCAAGTTAAACAATGCAGAATCTGAGATGAGAAGTGTTGATTCTCCTCGGTTGTAGCCGAAATCATACTGCAGAGACTAAACAGAGATGGTCTCAGCAGACTATCCTGGCTTGGTCTCTACTGAGTGCAGACAGACGCTACACAGGGGGGACTACCTCTGTCTCAACCAGAAAACAGTAAAGAAAGCAGTGAACTGGGGGTTTTGAATGCAAATAAGCAGAAAATAAACTAAGACTATGAATGCAAAGTGAATGTATACTACTATTACTACTTATCTATTATTATTATATAACCTGTATTCAGATTCAGTTCCATTAATTAAGTCTAGTCCAGGTTCCACACTCTAGTTCTCAGTCCATATCAGCCTTGGGTAGTCTTATGACGATCGCCAAATATTCGTCCCATTGCCATACCGAGGATTTATGCAATCGCTACCTCATCGGGTTAAGCGGGGATTAAGTTCAGAGCTGATTTTAGGTTCCCTATTAACAATCGTCAAATGGTTACCTACTATATTAGTTAAACCAGTTCCAATTGGCTTAGCTTAACATTGTTCACGCCTCAAATGCAATCGCGATTCAATTCGTGAATTAAAGAAGAGGAAGAGAACAGAGATATGAAATGCAGAATGAAATCGATTGACAGAATCAGAATACAAATACAGTGGTCCTGAGTTCGGATGGTTCCATCTTCCTCAACGACGCTAAGGTTGATGGTGGTGGTTCACCTCCGTTAGCCTAAGCGCCGAGGATCGCCCCACCAGAGTGCGTCAAGAGTCTGATCGGTCCCCTCTGGTAAACGCCCAGCTTCCCAGTCTTAGACCTGCACTTCCTCAATCGAGAGAAGCACCAATGCAGCGCCGCACCACCACCGTGAAAAATGGAGAGAGCAGGAGCGAGAAAATGGATATAGTGAGTGTGGAATTAAAGTGAATTCAAAGACGACTAAACAAAGGCACAGCTCCTCCTATATATACACGAGCTATGATTAGCTAATCCTAACGAATCCTAACAGAATTACAGTGAATGTCCGATTCTACCCCTATGCAGATCTTTTCACGTGACATGGCAGATTTCCTAGGAGTGACATGGCAGATGAATTGGCATTGAGGTGGCCTCCAAGCTGGATAGCTGATGTGGTCAATACATTTGGGCCACTCTCTTCTGGGCTGCTGGGCTGCAAGTCAACGGGCCTACCCGAGACGACTTTGCTTGGCCGAGATTGAGCCGGTCTGGTCTGGACGACTTCATCTCTACTGAGACACTTCTGTTGACCTTGGTCAACTCGGCTTGACCTGCAGGAAGAAGGAGTGATACTTTTATTAGCTAAGAAGTCTGAATTAGTACAGATTTGTATTTTCTCTATATTCGAGCTCATAAACTGAATCTTAGCTAATAGTCCATCCTTAATCACATAATAGTCTTGCAAACCTCCTTCTTAGGTGTCTAAAAGATGTATAACTTGTGACTCATCACAACCCCACACTTACCCTTTTTTGCACTCCTGGGCAAAATAAAATGAAAAATCAACAAGGGGAAATTTTTAAAGATAGAAAGAATTTTTCATTTGGCTTTCTTCAGTTCGACCGAGACAGAGTCGGCACTCATTCACTCTGAGCTTGAGATGCTCTATCAATATGAAATTACTCCTTCTACGCTCTAGGCAAATTAATGACCTGCAAACAGGAAAAGATAACCAAGAGTGACAGAGCTTTTTGGGCAAATCATTCCCTCATTTCTCTCGTGCTTGGGCTTGTATTTACACTCAACATTCATGGAACTGAAATTGCCACACTTTGACAAAGTTCTCTTCTTACACCTGCAAAAACACGCACAGTTATGATCACTAGGACTTCTTTTTGGCTTGTAGCGAGGCTGGGTCATAGGGTGGATAATATATGGGAAAAAAACTGGTTTCAGGACCCTTTAGGGAGAGAGGAGCAATGGGGAGTAAGTTTAAACCAGCCTGAGGGTAACTCAGGATGCTGCCAATTTCTCCTTCTTGCTGCCACCAGCTCATTTTCGTTTCTTTTTCTTATACAATACATTTATGCAGCTGCTTTCTTTCTTTATTTGCTTCAGCTCAGATTTTCAGCTGCTGCTTTCCACTTTTCTTTTTCTTTCTTTCGCTCGCTTTTATTCCTTTATTGCTCTTTGAGCTTGGGAGAGTGTTGAACACGTTTTGCTTCCTGGAGTTCCCCCACACTTGATCATGACTTACTCCCAAAACAATTCCAAAGCTCCTCTGCTCCCATAGGGTGAGGTTAATTCATGGTTTTTCTGGCCTTGGCTTGTAGTGAGCTGTCAAAAAAAATGGTTAGTTAGGCTCAAATGGGGAAACAACAGATACATTTGTTCAGGTAGGCTTTATTTGGCTTAGGGCTCATAAGAAACATGGCCTAGATCATGTCATTCCTGTATGTGAAAACAGTTGTATCCAGAGAGTTGAGGCAAAATGCAGAATATACAGTTATCATGAATGCAAAAATTACACTAAAGAACAAGAAGAGAATGGCAAGATGCGAGCCATCCATATTTATAAGGCTCAAAATCTCACACAGGTTGTATCAGCTCGACTCAAGGTTTTTTCTTTCAATTTTTCAGTCGACACTGCCTAGAACACAAAAAGTTTCATTCTCTTGAGCTAGAGAATTCTCTTGTCAAAGTTGCAGATATGCTTTCACTGACTTTATTCAAACTTTCAGAAACCAATTCAAAACTCTTTTCATGACATTCTTGTTATTGACAATCCACTTGGAATTCTTGTTCAAGAGGGAAAAATTCTGAAAAACGAGAGATTGAAAAACCAGAAAAAATGAAATGCGCAAAGAAATAACAAGTAGTTTAAACTAGCAGACTTAAAACTATCAGAGAATTAGAACTGGCAGAGTTCAGGATGAAGGGAATGAAAAGAGAAAAATTGGAATTCCTGGATCATCCCCACCCCCCAATACTTAAAATTTGCATTGTCCTCAATGCAAGGGAGGGTCATCTGGAGCAGCTTGGTTCCATCAATGATATGTCCTCCATTTCCTAAATGATTGACATTGGGCCTTCATGGAATGGCTTAATTTGGTGCCCATTGACCTGGAAGGTGCTGTTGTTGTGTTCGTCTTTTAGCTGTACTGCACCATGGGGAAACACATTAGTGATAACAAAAGGCCCATCCCATCTAGAACGTAGTTTACCTGCAATGAGTTTAAGGCGTGAGTTAAACAGAGGACTTTTCTGCCAACTCGAATTCTTTTCTCAGATCTGCTGGTCATGGAATCGCTTGATTTTCTGCTTGTAGATCCTGGAGTTTTCATATGCTTCCAAGCGGAGTTCATCTAGCTCTTGTAGCTGAAATTTTCTCTGCTCCCCCCCTGCTTGGTCATAGGCCAGATTGCACTTTGCTTAACAGCCCAAGATGCTTTGTGTTCTAGTTCCACAGAAGGTGACAGGCTTTGCTTAAAAACAATCCTGTAGGAGACATCCCTAAAGGTGTCCCAGAGTATGCGGTTCTATGTGCCCAGAGAGCATCCTCAAGGAGGCGGCTCCAGTTCTTCCTGCTGGGATTGGTCATCTTTTGCAGTGTTTTCTTGATTTCCCTGTTGAACACTTCTGCTTGGCCATTGGTTTGCGGGTGGTAGGCAGTAGCAATTCTGTGTGCTACTCCATATTTTTGAAGAAGGGAAGCCATAGCTCTATTACAGAAGTGACTCCCCTGGTCACTGATGAGCGCCTTTGGAACCCCGAACCTGCAAAAAATGTTGGACTTCAGAAAGTCCACTACTACTTTGGCATCATTGGTTCTGGTGGGGATGGCTTCTACCCATCTTGATACATAATCAACGGCAAGCAGGATGTATGAATAGCTATTGGAGGTTGGGAATGGTCCCATAAAATCTATGCCCCAGACGTCAAAGACTTCACAGAATAGGATGAGTTGTTGGGGCATTTCATGCCTTCTGTTCATGGCCATTCCTGCTTTTTGGCAGTTCTTGCAGGTGGAGACGAATTCATGCGCGTCTCTGAAGATGGTTGGCCAGTAGAGACCACAGTCTAGCACTTCCCTGGCAGTCCGAGTGGATCCATAATGGCCGCCTCCAGTGCCGAGTGGCGAACTGGAGGACCGAATTGAACTTCGGCTTCAGGAATGCACTCGGATGACTTTGTCACCGCACAGTCTCCAAAGGTAGGGATCATCCCAAATGTAGTACTTGGCATCGCTCGATTTTATCCTTGTACAGCCGAGATGCCTCTCAAAGTGGAACCGAGATGTTGCCACAAAATTACAAATGTCAAGAAACCATGGTGAAGACGTTTTTATGTGCAGAAGGTGCTCATCCGGAAATTCATCTCTGATAGGCATCGGTTCACTTTCTTTTGGATTCTGCTTAGGTGGTCTGCTACAGAGTTCTCCGCACCTCTTTTATCTCCGATTTCAATGTTGAATTCTTGAAGGAGAAGCATCCACCGAATCAGTCTCGGCTTGGCATCCGGCTTCTTCAACAAGTATCTCAAGGCCGCATGATCGTGAGAACACAATTATTCTAGTGCCGAGAAGGTATGGGCGGAACTTGTCCAGGGCAAACACAATTGCCAATAGTTCCTTCTCGGTTGTTGTGTAATTCCGCTGGCCGAGTCCATAGTTCGTAATGCATAAGCAATTACCCGACTGGGAGGCCGACTCCGCTCTTTGGCTGAGAACAGCTCCTAATGCCGAGTTGGATGCATCACACATTAATTCGAATGGCAGGTCCCAGTTTGGTGCTTGCGTAATGGGAGCGGACGTGAGTCTGGTCTTCAACTCCCGAAATGCTTCGATACAGTGTTGATCAAAGTTGAATTCCACGTCCTTCAGTAGCAGCTTGACAGAGGCAAGGCAAGTTTGCTGAAGTTTTTATGAATCTTCCAGAAAGCCTGCGTGTCCTAAAATGAGCGAACCTCCCTCACGTAAGAGGGGTTTGGAAGGGAAGATATGATGTCTATCTTGGCTTTATCTACTTCGATGCCTCTATTGGATACCGATGACCCAATACTATTCCTTCAGTCACCATGAAGTGACATTTTTCGAAATTGAGCACGAGGTTTGTGTCAATGCATCTTTTCAACACCCTTGACAGATTATTCAGGCATGCATCAAATGAGTCAGCATATACGGTAAAAATCATCCATGAAGACCTCCATGCAGTCCTGTAGCAAGTCCGAGAAGATACTCATCATGCAACGTTGGAATGTACTCTCGGCATTGCACAAAGCCGAATGGCATGCGTGTATACGCAAAGGTACCAAATGGGCAGGTAAAGGTCGTCTTATGCTGATCTTCAGGTGCAATATGTATCTGCATGTAGCCTGAGAATCCATCAAGAAAACAGTAATGGGATCTCCCTGCCAATTTTTCAAGCATTTGATCAATGAAAGGCAAAGGGAAGTGATCCTTGCGAGTTGCTTGGTTTAATCTTCTATAATCAATGCACACTCGCCAGTTGTTCTGAATCCTTGTTGGTACCAGCTCATTCTGCTGGTTTTTCGTGACAGTCAGCCCGGACTTCTTTGGCACCACTTGCATAGGGCTCACCCATTGGCTATCCGAGATGGGATAGATGATCCCTGCTGCAAGGAGCTTTGTGACTTCTTTCTTAACCACGTCCAGGAGTGTCGGATTCAGTCTTCTTTGCTGCTGCCTTATGGGCTTGATCTCCTCCTCCATTAATATTTTATGCATGCAGATGGAGGGGTTTATGCCAGGAAGGTCAGAAAGTTTCCACCCTATTGCCTTCTTATGCTGCCTTAGGACCTCCAACAACTTTTCTTCTTGCTCTTGGTTGAGATTGCTAGCAATAATAACCGGGAGTTGCTATTCTTTGTCCAAGTAGGCGTATTTTAAGTGACTCGGCAATGGTTTTAATTCTATGGGTGGTGGTGGTAATGGAGATTTGTCAATGTCTGAATTTGGATCCGACTGGCCGACTTGGTCTTGATTCGGCACCAGGTGTGCCGACATGATTTCGGCCTTTGATTGCTTCGGCCGGCTTGACTTCATGGGCTCAGTCAACGTGGGAGTGGAGTCGGCCTTGGCTTCGAGTTGTCCTTCTGAGTCGGATCTGGATGGAACATCAGTGTTTTCCACAGTGTGAGTTGAGTCTGCTTTGGCCGAAATGATCTCGGTGGGCTTGTCGGCCTTGGTTTCTTTGGCCGAGTTGACTATGGCTCCTTCATTGACTCGGCCTTCTCTGGCCGACTTCGGTTCTTGGCTGAAAAGATTGTTGCCACCAGTGCAAATAAGTATTGGTTAGTTTCGCAACTTCAGCCTCTTCACTTTCTCGAGCACTCCGGGTTTGTCTGATTGCATGCTTGGTTCATTGTTTTGAATAATTCGACTTTGAATTCCAAGTCAGCGATGTCATCATATTCGGCCTCGAAGCTGGAGAGGGTATGTACTTCTTTTACTGTCGGCTTCTTCATAGATTCCTAAGCAACTGATAATATCAGTAACTTCAGCAAAATCTTCCATGCTTCCATCAGCAGCTGTCTAGTTGAAGATATTCTTCAACCAGTTCTTCAATAAGGTCAATGCCAAAGAGGAATGGTCTTCTTGGGGTGCTTCATAGCTTCGAAAATATTGAATTGCACCAGAGTGTCACCGAATTCCATTGAGAGAGTCCCCAGTATACATCAATCTTTGTTCGTGCCGTCATCAAGAATGGTCTTCCCTGCAATTAAAGTTGATTCTTTTCCTACTGTCCTCATCCTCCATGTCAAGAACATAAAAGTCAGCTGGAAAAATTAGCTCATTAACTTGGACGAGAACATCCTCAAGAACACCCAGGGGCTGGACAGTACTCCTGTTAGCAAGTTGAATGGTCATCCCCGTTGGTTCTAAATCTCCAAATTCAGGGGACCTATAGATTGATGCCGATGACATTGATTGAGGCTCCCAAATCCAACATGGCATCGGCAAAAAGTGCATTCACCAATGGTGCATGGAACAGAAAAAGATTCCAGGATCTCTGCATTTCTTTGGCAGTGTTGCTGTCCCCCGTGGTGGAAGTTTCGTTCTTAGTTAAGGCCGACACCACACCTCCAACCTCCACACTTCCTTTTATCTTCTTCCGCTTGGCACACAGAGTTCCTTGAGGAACTTTGCGTATTGGGAACTTGCTTGATGGCATCAAGGAGTGGAATGTTGATTTCCACCTTACGGAACATCTTCAGCAACTCGTCATCCGACTCTAGCTTTCTTGCTGAAGTGGGCCGAGATGGAAATGGCAATGGAACAGCTTTTTCTGGCCGAGACTATAGGTCGGCATTATGCTTTGAGTCGGCTTCTAGTGATCTCGGCATCTGCTGCGCAGTGTAGGTTGAGGTAGTTCTTTTCCACTTCGGAGTGACTACACCGGGCGTTACCTCTCTGATTTGGAATGCTTTGAGAGGGGAGATTGCTAGATCCTGCCGATCAAGTTGGCTCACATTTGTGTTAGCTAGCTGACCAATTTGCGTTTTGAGGTCTTGGATGGTGGCGGTCATATTTTCCCTGAAACTGCATGTTCTTTGGAGCTCACAGATTGCTTTGGAACTCCAGATTATTGGTTGCAAGTTGCTTCATTAGGTCCTCCAGAGATGGAGAGTTGCCTTGAGTAGGCACTTTCTCTTTGCTGTTGTTGTTGTTGCTGAAAAGGTGGTGCTTTGGTATTGCTTTGGTCGGCTGTTGATAACCCTTGCCGCTGATAAGTGTTCGGTCTTGGATCCGAATTGTTGGGTTGCATATGGCCCTTGATTCGGTCCTGGCCGAAATGGTTGTCTCCCATGCTGCTGGTTATCAAACGCCCGATTCTGATCACGGTTGCTTCCTCGCATCTGAAATCCACCTATGGCTCCAACATTTTCTGGCTGGTATTCCGACTGGTTTCTTGGAGAAATGGGGCACAAATCAGTGGGGTGCTCCACGGAAGTACATATGCCACATAATTTTGCTGCCATGGCGGGTTGGTGTTGTCCAATAGCAAGCTGTCTCACCAATGATGTCAACTCGGTCAACTGATTCTCCAGCCTTTGATTGAAGTCTGCACCGATTTCATTCACCATCCGGATTGACTCGGCCCTCCGATTCCGAACTGCTGTGTATTACCAGCCATGTTGGAAATCAGGTGCCTTGCTGCTGCTGGTGTCTTGTCCATCAAAGCTCCACCGCTAGCTGCATCTATCATACTCCTGTCCATTAGAGATAGTCCTTCATAGAAATATTGGATCAGTAGCTGTTCGTTGATCTGATGATGTGGACAGGTGGCACAGAGTTTATTAAACCTCTCCCAGTATTCATGTAATATTTCACCTGTATGCTGCCTTATCCCACATATCTCTTTTCTGATGGTCGCAGTTCTGGATGCTGGAAAGAACTTCTCCAGGAATGCACGCTTCATGTCTCCCAGGTGTTAAAAAGAGCTGGCTGAAGATACAGCCAATCCTTTGCTGCCCCATCCAGGGAGAATGGGAATGCTTTCATCTTGATATAGTCCTCCGATATCCCCTGCGGCCTCATGGTAGAGCAGACCACATGGAATTCTTTAAGGTGCTTGTGAGGGTCTTCTCCTGCAAGACCGTGAAATTTGGGCAACAGGTGTATAAGACCAGATTTCAACTCATATGTTTGAGCTGGCTCCAGTTGTGGATATTGGATGCACCAGGGTTGATACACCACGCCCGAGTAGCTAACTCCTTCAACGCCCCATCGTTATTCTCCATTCGTCCCCGATTCTGCAAAAGCGTTAGAACTAGACACAAGATTATCAGTACAAAGCTGGTTAGAATTAGCTATAGATTCTATATCAGCACTACTATTTACTACAGTGTTCCTAATTTTTCGTAATCTACGTAAGGTTAATTCTATTTCTGGTCAAAAACAGTCAATGGATCAAGATTACTCCTAGTCATGCATCATGCAGATTATGCAGAAAAAAGAAAGATGCAGAAATGTATGCAAACAAAATGCTACCTCTAAGTACTACAAAAATGGTTTTACACAGAAAAATTATTGATATAGGGCATGCTTTTTATTCAGGATCCAGAAACAAAAAAAAAAAAAAAAACATAGACAAATTCAAAATACTCAAGACTGACTTACACTTCACGCTCGGGATTCGACCTTATTTAGCTTGGCACACGAAAACACAAAAGAACTTGTGTCCCCGAAAATGGCGCCAATTTGATGATGGGCGTTTTTACATGCGTTTACTGGCGCTTATCAAATACTAAAGCTAACTATAGTATAGTCAACCCTAGGTCATTTTTCTCAAGGACACAGTGTGCTCAATTGTGATTTAGTGTCAAGTTAAGCAATGCAGAATCTGAGATGAGAAGTGTTGATTCTCCTCGGTTGTAGCCGAGTCATACTCGGCAGAGACTAAACAGAGATGGTCTCGGCAGAGACTATCCTGCTTGGTCTCTACTGAGTGCATGACAGACGCCACAGAGGGGGACTACCTCTGTCTCAACCAGAAAACAAGAAAGAAAGCAAAGAACAGGGGTTTTGAATGCAAATAAGCAGAAAATAAACTAAGACTATGAATGCAGTGAATGTATACTACTATTACTACTTATCTATTATTATTATATAACTGTATTCAGATTCAGTTCCATTAATTAAGTCCAGTCCAGGTTCCACACTCCAGTTCTCGTCCATATCAGCCTTGGGTAGTCTTATGACGATCGCCAAATATTCGCCCATTGCCATACCGAGGATTTATGCAATCGCTACCTCATCAGGTTGGCGGGGATTAAGTTCAGAGCTGATTTTAGGTTCCCTATTAACAATCGTCAAATGGTTACCTACTATATTAGTTAAACCAGTTCCAATCGGCTTAGCTTAACATTGTTCACGTCTCAAATGCAATCGCGATTCAATTCGTGAATTAAAGAAGAGGAAGAGAACAGAGATATGAAATGCAGAATGAAATCGATTGACAGAATCAGAATACAAATACAATGGTCCTGAGTTCGGATGGTTCCATCTTCCTCAACGACGCTAAGGTTGATGGTGGTGGTTCACCTCCGTTAGCCTAAGCGCCGAGGATCGGTTCCACCAGAGTGCGCCAAGAGTCTGATCGGTCCCCTCTGGTAAACGCCCAGCTTCCCAGTCTTTAGACCTGCACTTCCTCAATCGAGAGAAGCACCAATGCAGTACTGCACCACCGTGAAAAATGGAGAGAGCAGGAGCGAGAAAATGGATATAGTGAGTGTGGAATTAAAGTGAATTCAAAGACGACTAAACAAAGGCACAACTCCTCCTATATATACACGAGCTATGATTAGCTAATCCTAACGAATCCTAATAGAATTACAGTGAATGTCCGATTCTACCCCTATGCAGATCTTTTCACGTGACATGGCAGATTTCCTAGGAGTGACATGGCGGATGAATTGGCATTGAGGTGGCCTCCAAGCTGGATAGCTGATGTGGTCAATACATTTGGGCCACTCTCTTGGCTGCTGGGCTGCAAGTCAACGGCCGGCCGAGACGACTCTTGCTTGGCCGAGATTGAGTCGGTCTGGCTGGGACGACTTCATCTCTACCGAGACACTTCTGTTGACCTTGGTCAACTCGGCTTGACCTGCAGGGAAGAAGGAGTGATACTTTTATTAGCTAAGAAGTCTGAATTAGTACAGATTTGTATTTTCTCTATATTCGAGCTCATAAACTGAATCTTAGCTAATAGTCCATCCTTAATCACATAATAGTCTTGCAAACCTCCTTCTTAGGTGTCTAAAAGATGTATAACTTGTGACTCATCAATGACCTAGGTTGAACTCATGCTACTTTGGCTTAGGAAAATCTAGTATTTTGATAGAGGAAATGACGATTAATCCTTATCCTATCACTCCACGGAAGTGCATATTCTGCAAACTCTTCGTGGTATCTTCAACTGATACTGGCCGACAGCGAGCTGCCTCACCAATGATGTCAACTCGGTCAATTGATTCTCCAATCTTAGATGGTCAATTGCTCCAACTTCATTTACTGCTTGTGATGGTCTTGCTTCTCTGGTTTTGAACAACTGCGTATTGCTTGCCATGTTCGAAATCAGTTATCTTGCTATGGTCGGCGTCTTATCCATTAATGCTCCACTGCTTGCGGCGTCTATCATACCTTGGTCCATCATCATCAAACATTCATAGAAATATTGGATCAGTAGTTGTTCACTGATCTAATGATGTGGACATGTGGCACAAGGTTTATTAAGTCTCTCCCAATATTCGTGCAGGGTTTCTCTTAAGTGTTGCCTAATCACACATATTTCCTTCTGGATGGTCGTAGTTCTAGACCCCAAGAAGAACTTCTCCAGAAACATGCGCTTCATATCTCTCTAAGTGCGAGAAAGAAACAATTGTAGGTATAGCCAATCCTTTGTTTCTTCATAAAGGGAAAATGGGAATGCATTCATCTTTATATAATCCTCCAGAATCCCCTACAGCCTCATCGTGGAGCAAACCAAGTGAAACTCCTTTAGGTGCTTGTGTGGATCTTCACCTGCAAGGTTGTGAAATTTAGGCAACAAATGTATTAAACTGGATTTTAATTCATATGACTGAGTTGGCCCTAGCTACGGATACTGGATGCGCCAAGGTTGGTACACCACATCTGGCATGGCCAACTCTTTCAATGTTCAATCTTGGTTCTCTATCTACTCTGGTTCTTCGGCTTTATTCTCAACACAGTTAGGCTCTGACTTAACGTAAAAACTACTATTGCTACAATCAGGAAATTCAGAGTTAGTAGCAAATGAATTATTAACAAAATTAGAAATGGAAATAAACTATCACTACTTTCTACGTTAGTATTTTTTATTTTTCTTAACCTATGTAAGGTTCTGTCTATTTCTGGATCTAAATCATGTAAGTTATTAGAACTACTTCTAATCATGCATTAAAATGTAAAATCAATGCTGCAGCAAAATTAAAGTCAATTATGCACAAAAAAGTTAATGTTAGTTATGCAGAGAAAGGTTAAGGTCAATTATGCAAAACAGCAAACAAAATCAATTATGCAGAAAAGAAAATAACGTAAATGACATGGAGATAAAAATTGATGCAAAAGAAAAACTACTGATGTAGAGAAAAATATGTAATGGAAAGAAAAAAAAACTAATACAAATCAGACTCGCAAACACAAATCATTCAAACACACGCGAACAAAAAATTTTAACCACAAACTCGGATGCCTTAAGAACTCAGACTCGAGGAAAAAGAAAACAGATACAGACTCAACGAACTCAACAAATAAAGACAAAAGAAAAACAGACGCGGTATATTAAAACAAATAGACCTAGCATTCTACTAACCTTGGGATTCGGCATAAAACTCAGATTTGGAACATAAAGACATAACAAAATTTGTGTCCACGACAACGACGCCAATTTGATAAAGATGTTTTTGTCATGGTGGCTTATCAAATAAAACTAGAGCTAATTATAGCATAGTGCAACCCTAGGTCGAATCTCTCAAGGACACAGTGTATTCAATTGTGGCTTAGTGTGGAAATCATAATTTATGCTAAAAGCAAAGTGTATGTAGAATGCCGACTATGATTTGGATAGAGCCGGTCTCAGATGGAGTTAGCTCAGACTTGATCTCAAATAGAGACGGATTTGTCCTAAACAGAGACGATTCATACGGAGTCGAACTCGACTCGGACTCGGCTAGAATTGGAAATGAGGGGTTTTGTTGCAAAAATATAGAATATGCCCAAAAGTAAAGTAAGTATTGAAAGTAAATGCAATTAAGATACATTACCATATTCTATGATAGTTATGGTACCAACACACAAGTTCGAACAATGAAATTGTTTCAGTTCTTTAGTCATTGATTGTAATTCCAAACTAACCCTAAGACTTACAAAAACCGTTGCACATTCGTCCCTTATCTCTGGGGGACTTACACAACCGCAACCTCAAGGGGATAGGGATTACGCACTTGGTTGATTTTAGGTTTTCTTAGCGATTACCTAACTATTTGTTAAATCAGTTTGGATTGGCCTAATCTAATGTTATCGACTTACTATTCCTCTTGCAAGCATGGAGTACTAAGCAGCAAAATATGCAGGAATTACAAGCAGAAAAAGATATAGAGACATGCAACCAATTTTATTGTCAAACAAGATATTGATACAAAATTACATGGAACGATGATGGAATCCACTTTCCATGGCGACTGCCATGAACGAACGGTGGTAGTCCACCAGAGATGACTAGAGCCCTAAGGGTTCTGTCCATCAATAGTGTGTTAGCTAAACTAACAGTCTCTTCTAACAACCTCCGACTACTCAGTCTCTAGCTTTGCATCCATTTGACCAAGATATACGTCATACTGAAGCACCATGCACCATTGTGGATGGAAGAACTTAGAGCTAAGTGTATGCGTGTGCAAGAGATCATGTGTCTGTAGTAACATGTCTTAGCTCGTTAACCTAAGAATGATCTACGCAGCCTCTTGTATGCAAGTCTCGATTGAAAGTAATGAACTAACTACCAACTCATAGGTTCCACATTAATCATGTGTTAAACATTTGTCCCATGGTGATTATCCTAACTAATTGTCTAACAGAAATAACCGCATAGCTTCCTTGTGAATCACGTGCTTAATTTCCTTAAGTCATGTGCTAGATTTTCTTCTTCGACCATGTGCTGAATTGCCATGCTAATCTCGTGTTGGCTTGCCACGCTGGACACGTGCCCTTTTTGTGCCTAGAATTGGCCTTTACATGCTGGGACGGATCCGGACGGATGGGAGTTGGCACCTGGAGTCGGCTTCATAGGAGTCGACATCCGGTTGGAACTCGGCATTGATTAGGAATCAACATTTGATCTATGCATGGACACGAAGTTGGTCCTGCGGAGTCGGTTTTGTAGGAGTCGGCTTGGTCTGGCTAGGACTCTTCCGGTTGGGCTAGAGTCGGTAGTATGGAGTTGGCATCTGAAGCCTTTATGCGGAGTCGGCCACGTGGAACTGGAGTCGACTTGATCATGTCCAAGATGGTTGGTTTTGGTTGTAGTCGGCATCTCTTGGCTGGGATGGCTTTAGCTGGCCGAGACGGTTTTGGTCTCAACAGGGACTTTTAGGACTCCATCTTGACCTGAAAAATGAGACTAATCTTTTTGTTGGCTAAAATCAACATATTAGCATGAATTTGTATTTTCCCTATTTTAGCCAAGGAAATCTGAATCGTAGCTATTTATGTCTCTTAGTTACAAGATAGCCTCAATTGTTCCCCTTTTAAGACCTTATAAGATGGCTAAAATATGAATCATCAGACCCCCACTCTTACACTTTTTCACTCCTAGGCAAAATTGGAAACAAATATCACAAAAGAAATGAGGAAGCACTAACTATGAGAAATAAGATGTTTTTTTTCCAAATGAACTCTTCAAAGTGACAAAACAAATTAAGCACGCATTCACCCCACATCAAGGTGTTTGACGCGACCTAAATCATATCGGGGGCGATTTTGAAAGAAAATTTTTTGTGAATTTGATTATTGGTTTGAAAACTAGAAGGGAAGTCGAATCCATCTCTAGGGAAGAGTCAGCTTCAACGAGTCGGCGTAGGCTCGGACAATCCGAAGAGATTGACCAAACCTAATCCGACTCGAACTGGAGTCACCACCAACATTTAAAGGCACCATGGAGCCCTGGGGTGGATAAGGCAGGTCAGCAAACGCAGTGCCTGGGTAAGGAGTCAGTTACGCATGGGAATGACGTATCACCCCATCCGCCTACCATCTGGTAGTTACCCTATGAAATGCATGCAACATAACCTTTACCTTTACTGTTATTGATTGGCTGAAACTACGGGAATGCATTTGTATAGAGTCAAGATGTTAGGGATGCATAACTTGACAAGAGTAGGCCTCTTGCTCTTACGTACCTCTCCTAGCATAGAGAAATCAAAGTTTACATAGTTCTGAATGCATGAAGTGGGATATAAAGTCAGACTTTCCATTAGGCGTCTTTCCTCTTGGATGCGGACCTTACTATGAGTGTGCGATGTTTGTTTTGGTACGGTTGGACTTTCCCTTAGGTGTCCACCAAGAGACATAGGGTCTGAACTTTCCATTGGGCGTTCAACCCTCAAAGGCTTGAGTTCAAAGTCGGGACTATCCATTAAGCATCCCACCCCAGTGCCAGACTGAGTGTTTATATGTATGCTAGGTCGACTCAGATATGCATCTACTGACTCGGAGTCGGGTGGAATGTACTATATGTTACGAAATAGGGGACCAAGGTCGACTCGGTACTAGGCCAAGGTGGGCTACATGCCTATCATCTAAAGTGTAATTGACTCGATTTAGGTTAAGGCGGGTTGTATGCTTGCCATTTGAAGTGTAGCTGACTCGATTCGGGTTAAGGCGGACTACGTGCCTACCATCTGAAGTGTGACTTTGGGTGTAAGAGGGGAGGCTATCAATTGCATGATTAGAGTTTGGCCAAGAGACTTAGTTGGTATCCAGAGAGATGATTAGCACCTTCGCTTACAGTTGGAAGTCCTTTTGTGACCTTGAATCACTAGTCGCGTAGCAATTCTCCAACAATTTCACTCTGTATCGTATATTCCTCAATTCTTGACCCCGAGTTCTTCGTGCTGAGGCCTTTTATAGCCTTTGGGAGGGTGGTGAAGGCATGCCTGATCTCGCCACGTGGAGCTACCCTAGCCTCTTAATTCAATTTGTTAGCCTTGGCAATCTCTAGGTCGATGCTCATTGGGTCCCGTGCCAAGTCGTGGCACGTTCTACCTAAATTCGCGGTGCCTTTCATGGGTAGTGGCTAACATGGCACATTCCTATGCTATGATTAGCGAGGACTCCAATTCTATTAGTGGGTGGGGACCTGGGCTTGTTTACGTGGCTTCATCCAAGGGCTTCCTCGCGTCATTGGAGGATCTGATGGCTCAGGAACTATGATGTGTCATTCCTCATTTGAGATGGCTGATCTTGCTTGGTTCTGCTAACGTGGTTGGCTTCGTTAGCGTTGAGCTAGAGCTCCTGGATCCAGCTTGGGCTGGCTGTGGCGTGCCTGGCCAATTAGGCTGAATTTAGGTAAGTGGCTGATGTTGGACTTCATTTGCATGGATTGGTTCATTGACACGTGCCTGCTATTTTAGGCCCTTCTCTCAATAGAGGTAGACTGATTCGACTAGGCCTCCTTCACTAGTGGAGTGGTCTGGCTCTTCTCGCCTCTTTGGCCCAGTTTGAGTCTTTGTAACCTAGCTGGTCTACCCGTGAGTCTTTTCTTGGATTGGATCGACATCGCGCCGGATGGATTTGGGGTCCTACAGTGTTCAATCAACACATGGAAGTATTGTTGGAGATATTGTAAATATCTGATAAGATATGGTAGGTAACTTATTAAGAGGTTACAAATATCTAAATATCTTATTAGATTAAGTGGTTACAAATATTTATATATCTCATTAGAAGATCGTGAATATCGCATATTATCTAGTTATCTTTTAATTTGTCATTTGTTATAATATCTTTAGGTAGATCACATTTACCCTATAAAAAAGGAGATTAGAAATTGTATAATTCAATCAATCAATACACAGTTTCTTTTACTTCCAATTTGGTATTGGAGCTCTAGATCATGGGAGCTTTGTTTCTACTACCTCACTTCAGTGAATTGCTACCCTTTGACGAGACTCACACATCGGTGCGAGACTACTTAAAATCCTCTTTTTATTCCCAACTATCGGAGATAATGGTAGAAGACAAAGTCATTATCTTGGGACCTAATGAACTTCCAAATTTGGTGAGTTCTTATCGCCTTGACAACCACAACTATCTACAATGGGCACAATATATTCATACTACTCTTACAGGGCGCAAGAAGTTGAGTCACATTGAAGGAAACTACTCACCTAGAGATGACCCAAAGTTTGAAGCATGGGATGATGATGATTCTCTCATTATGACATGGCTATGGAACTCTATGACTCCGAAAATAAGCCAAAATTATATGTTCTATTCCTCCGTATGTGAGATATAGGAGAATCCCATTGAAACATATTCAATAAAAAAGGACTCTATTGCTTACTATGATATTGAAAGAAAAATCTTCAACTCTAGACAAGGAACCCTCTCCGTAACAGAGTACTAGGCGACTTTGAATAGGTTATGGTTCAAGTTGGACCAGTACCAAGGATTGAAGATGTGCAAAGCTGATTCTATTTCATACACTGGGCTTATTGAAAGGGGGAGAATATTTAAGTTCCTTTATGGCTTCAACTCTGTATACGATCCTATTCAGGTTCAGATTCTAGGTAAGGAGAAGCTTCCCTCTTTGTATGAGGTATTTTTTATTGTGCGGAGTGAAGAAACCTGACAATCAGTCATGCTTGATAAAGAAAACTCCAACACAGAATTTACAATGGTGATAGGAAAAGGTCCCACAAAAAGATCAACCTCTGAAGGAAAACCCTTCACAAAGAGTAGTCATAGAGAATATTGTACGTATTGTAAATGATCAGAACATACCAAGGATACCTACTACAAGCATTATGGAAAGGAGAAAGTTCTTGAACGAATGGGTGGAAATAAAGGCTTAACTCAAATGTGGGTGAATCCAACAATCTCCGATAAGGAGAATGTAGTTAAACATCCTTCTACCTTGCAACTTGACTAGGATATTCAAGCCTTTAGTAAGGAGGAGATGGACCGCCTTTGAGCCCTCTAAACTCAACAAGTAAGCCTCTTGGCTCATGTGTTTTGACCATGAATGGTAAGAGTTCCTTCAATATTTTTGGTTTAGTTCCAT
Source organism: Mucuna pruriens (assembly GCA_025330945.1). Classification (NCBI taxonomy): domain Eukaryota; kingdom Viridiplantae; phylum Streptophyta; class Magnoliopsida; order Fabales; family Fabaceae; genus Mucuna; species Mucuna pruriens. The sequence goes on along the minus strand of JAENHJ010000115.1, from coordinate 50,734 downwards.
AAAGCATTTGGATCCTTGATTCTACAACAACAAATCATATGACCCAGTTTCCATCATAGTTTACATCATACCTCAAAGTATCCAAAAAGCAACTCATTACTATTGCTAATGGAGATCATGTTCCTATTGCTATATTTGACAACGTCCAATTTCACTCCTCTTTATCTCTACATAATGTTCTTCATGTTCCAAAACTAGCTAATAACCTTAACTCCATCCATAGACTTATATAAGATTGGAACTATGCAGTGACATTTTTTCATTCACATTTGTGTTATTCAAGAACTTACAATGGGGAGGACGATTGAGCTGCTAAAAGAGCATGGTGGGTTATACTACTTATAACATACAAAGATAGGTAACAACACCAATAAGGAAGAATTTCCTTCTAGTCAATGGGCAATCTCAAAAACTTGGGCAACTTCTCAAATTTTTCTTTACCATAAACGTCTTGGACATCCACGTTTGGGTTACTTAAGACAATGTTTCCACATTTATTTACAAAAGAGTCTATCGAATCCTTTAAGTGTGATATTTGCCAGTTTTCAAAGCACCGTCATGCAACATTTTCTCCTAGTAATAATAAAAGTCTTGAACCTTTTGACCTCATTCATTCTGATGTGTGGGGGTCAACTAGTAACTCTATATCGGGCGCTAAGTGGTTTCTATCATTTATTGATAATTGTACCCATGTGACATGGATTTTTTCTATATTGTCAAAAATCAATTTAATAAACCCATTAAAAGACTACGGTCAGACAATGATACCAAATTTGTAAATCTTGAGTTTTCCAAGTTTCTTAAAGATAATGGTGTGGTTCATGAACTGACATGTGTGAATACTCCCCAACAAAATAGGGTTACAGAAAGGAAAAGTCATCACCTCCTTGAGGTTTCTAGAGCCCTCCTCTTCCAATTGTCTGTCCCTAATGTATATTGGTGAGAAGTTGTCCTAACTGTCACCTATCTCAACAACAGGTTACCCACTCGGGTCTTAAACGGTATTAGTCCAATTAAACATATGTTATTCTTCTTTCCTTCTTCTCCCCTAATATTAAGCTTACCAAGTTGTGTCTTTGGGTGTGTTGCCTTTGTCCACTCTCATAATCCACATCGTGGGAAGTTAGATCCTAGAGCTGTCAAATATGTTTTCATTGGTTATCCCTCAAATAAAAAGGGTTTTAAGTGTTATCATCCTCCGAGTTGTCGGTTCTTTGTCTCAATGGATGTTTCTTTTCATGAAACACAGTTATACTTTGTTTGTCCTCCATTTTAAGGGGAGAGTTATCTAGAAGTCGAGCTTTTATCAAGTCATTACCTTTTCCTACTCAGGATGTTCAAGTTCAAGTTCAAGAAGTCCCGAAACCCACTCTGGTCCCAGAGCAAGTCCAAATGTCTGAGCCGGATGTAAGTATCCCTCATAACTCCATTGAGGAGCAAGTCCAATTGTCTAAGCCAAAGGTAAGTATTCCTGATAACTCCATTGAGGATGTTACTGATGATATGCCTATTGCTTTGAGGAAAGGGAAACAATCATGTGTCAAGTATCCTATTTCTCAATTTGTGTGCACTGACCATCTCTCTGTACAATATCAAAGTTTTATTGTTGGCATTGATGCAATCAAAACACCTACATCAATATAGGAAGATTTGAAAGATGAGAATTGCGTTTAAGCAATGAAAGAAGAGATGAAGGCGTTAAAGAAAAACTCAACTTGGGAGATTGTTGATAAACCCAAAGACAAAAGAGTTGTAGGCTATAGATGGATATACACTATGAATTGTAAATCTGATGGGGCTCTTGAGCGCTACAAAGCAAGATTGGTTGCTAAAGGGTATACACAGACTTATGGAATAGATTATAAGGAAACATTTGCCCTTGTAGCAAAGATGAACACGGTAAGAGTTATTATTTCCTTAGCCGCCCACTTTGGCTAGAACTTGCAACAATTTGATGTTAAAAATGCCTTCCTTCATGGAGAGCTAGAAGAAGAAGTCTACATGGAGATTCCCCCAAGATTTTATTCTCATAATGAGAAGAACAAGGTATGTAGACTCAAAAAGGCATTATATAGACTGAAACAGTCTCCCCGAGCATGGTTTGGAAAATTTTCTCAAGTCATGATATCCCTAGGATACAGGCAGAGTCAAGGTGATCATACTCTCTTTATAAAACATTCTCCTGATGGTAAACTCACCCTTCTCCTAGTCTATGTAGACGATATGATTGTTACAAGTGATGACGAGATTGAAAAACTAACTCTAAAAGAAAAGTTGGCAACACAATTTGAAATGGAGTTAGGAAAGTTGAAATACTTCCTTGGGATTGAGGTTGCATATTCCAAACAAGGTATCTTTATCTCCCAAAGGAAGTATGTACTTGATCTCCTCAAAGAAATAGGAAAATTCAGATGCAAGACCTCAGGGGTACTTATTGAACAAAACCATAGGATTGGGAGTGAGGAAAGTTCAATCATAGAAAAGTTACAATATCAAAGATTGGTGGGGAAATTGATCTACTTATCCTACACTAGGTCAGATATTGCCTATGTTATTAATATGGTTAGCCAATTTATGCATGATCCTAGGGAAAGACACCTTCAGGCAGTTGAAAGGATCCTCCAATATTTGAAGGCATGTCCAAGAAAAGGATTGTTGTTCAGAAAAGAAGGAACATTGTCCATGGAAATATATACAAATGCAAACTATGCAAGATCGATTGTGGATAGAAGATCTACCTTTGGATATTGTATGTCTCTGGGAGGAAATCTAGTAACATGAAGGAGCAAGAAGCAAAATGTAGTTGCTCGATCTAGTGCTGAAGCATAATTTCGAGCCATGGCACAGGGTATATGTGAAGGATTGTGGATGAACATTATTCTTGATGACCTCAAAGTAAAATATAAGGGACTTATAAAGTTGTTTTATGACAACAACTCAACTATAAGTATTGCCCATAATCCAGTCCAACAGAATAGGACAAAACACATTAAGATTGGCAGATGCTTCATTAAAGAGAAGTTAGACAGTGGACTTATAGTCACTGTACATGTTCCTACAGGGCTCCAAGTGGAAAATGTGTTCACCAAAGGGCTCCCTGCAAGTAGATTTCAAGAACTCAATGGCAAGTTAGGAATGATTGATATTCATTTACCAACTTGAGGGGGAGTGTTGGAGATATTGTAAATATATGATAAGATATGGTAGGTAACTTATTAAGAGGTTACAAACATCTAAATATCTTATTAGATTATGTGGTTACTAATATTTAAATATCTCATTAGGAGATCGTAAATATCACATATTATCTAGTTATCTTTTAATTTGTTATTAGTTATAATATCTTTAGGTAGTTGACATTTACCCTATAAAAAAGGAGATTAGAAATTGTATAATTTAATTCAATCAATACACAGTTTCTTTTACTTCCAATTCATCTCATGTGCGATGTAGTGGCTACTGAAAAGTACAATCTTTTTTTAGTCTTGGAATGAGTGGAAAGCACCACATTTTCTTAACATAAATGTTCTTCTGAACGCCTCTCTTAGTGATTGACATGTATTGATCGGTCTTACAAACAAGACACTTTTCATGGTCTTGTCAGAATTTTCATTGTAATACAACATGCACCCTTTTGGATAACAATCAATTTTCAAACAACCAAAACCCAAATTTTGTACCAACTTTCTAGCATGATACAAATTTGTCACCATTCTATTACCATCAAGCATCGTCTTCCCCATCAATTGCACCATACAATTAAAGCACCGTTCTAACATGTTATAGCTAGATTTCAAGCTTAGAGCTGCCAAAGAAATTGACAATTCAAAGTAATTATCGCATCCTTAAGGATTAGAAATTTTTCCATGTTTTCTATATGTTCACCAATTAAAGGTCTAACATGATCCATGATCAACTGCTTGTAAGCATTGAATTCTTCCCTTTATTCACCACTTGCATAGTATGAACCTTCGACCACCATTGGAGGAAATTATGACAACTACTCACCATGATTTGTCTACCAATAATAATTCGGCATAAACCCTTTTAAAAATCATATCCTACTTCATCGACAAACTTGAAAACTAAACATTTTCATTTGTTGCAAGGACATCTTAGTTTTTCACCTTGTAACTGAAATTTCTCTTGAGCAATAGCAAATTGTAGAAACTCGTGTACTTCTTCAGTAAACTCATTCATCTAACATTTATTAGCATCTAACTTACGATACATCCACCTTAGATTCTTTAGAATATCCATTTTTTTATACTAGGTACAATAAATTTTATAAACAAACAACTTTTAATGTATGTATAACATTCTTATAATACAATTAAATTTCAAACAACTCTATTCCATCATAAAGTATTATTTTTAGAATATATTAAAAACAAATAAATTTTTAACAACTCCAATCCATGATAAATTATTGGTATAGTGTGAACGGAGTCTAGATCCTCTTTGAATGATATATCACAATTACATATATTCTTTTCATTACTATTTATTGTAAAAATATTAATAATATTTTTTTAGTAACATTTTTTTTATATCTTTAGTAATATTTATAAAATATAGAATGTTACTAATAATAATTTCACTATAAGATATTTTTAAATTTGTTACAAAATAATTAGCTACAAAATTTTAAAATCAATAGATATTTTGTAACTAATTTCTAGTAAAAATAATTAATTATAAAATTACTATAATATTTGTAGTAGTATGAAATAAGTAGCAAATTAGCTAAGAAAATAATCTTTAGTTAATTTGAAGTAAAATTTTAAAATTTGTAGCTATTTTCTAGCTAATTTTTAGTAATAAATAAATAAATAAATAAAATTTAAATTTAACTAGAAAAAAAAAATTAGTTAATTAGTTAGGATTTACCTACTAATTTAAATAATAGCTAAAATTAACAGCAAAATTAAAAAAATCTTGTAGTGTTTTTATCATGAGTTTGTTAAAATGTTATAAAAACTAATAGGTAACATTTTTTTTTAGATTTTTGTAACATTTTTTAGATTTTTCTAAAAGTCATATATATTTTCTATTGTATAGTCTTAATAATTTAAAATAAAATTTTGTATTTTATAGATATTTTTCCAATTTCTTTTACTCCTTGAAATATTTTAATTTAATTTATTTAAAAATATTTTATACATATTAATATGGTACTGAGATTTTGAAATTGAAAATTTCTCTGCATGATTATAATATAAGAGGTGAGCATAGTTCTTCTTGTCTCCTCTATTTAGTCACAAATTATGTATCAAAGAAACTCTAAACGTGTATTAGTATGCGCTACTCAATCATTAATCTTATATTGGCTCCTTAAATTTAGGATCGAAGCACTTCTCCGATTTTATGTCTCCTCTTGCCAGCTAAGTCACAACGAATTGAAGAAGTATTTATTTTGTTCGATAACCAAAAAATAAATGTTGGACGCATTGGATAATATAAAATATAATTAACATATCATTAATTCTACAAAATATATCATTGATAAAAAAATATTAGTTTTAATTTTTACATTATCATGTACATAATAATATTGTGTTAATAAATTATGCTAAAAAAGAGCTAGACTTTTAATTATGATTATAATTATTAAATTCTTTAATTTAGACAATAATTGTGTAATTATTCGTGCCAGCGTAGATATTAAGTTTACAATCAATGTATTTCGATGTTATTTTTTTTAATATTACATGAAAAGATGTATATAAAAATTTACATAAATATATAAATGATGTTAATAAATAATTGAAAAAATAAAGCTAAAAGTTAGTCTTCGACTAAATTTACGTTAATCACGACCCCATCGCTAAAATCATAATTAGCATAACTTTATTTTAGTTAGTGGTGTAGATTTTTTTTTATCTATATTTATCTTAAATTGTTTATACTTTGTCCATATACATTAAAGGATGTTAAATTTGTTGACATAAAAAATTAAAATCAATATTTTAAACAAAATAAGAATGTTCTAGGAGTAATAAAAAACTTATAAATTTAGGAAAATTTTATTATTACTAACAAATTAATTAATTTTTTCATTATTATAGAAAATTAGTTAAGTCTGTCTCATAAAAAGGATTTAAAAGAGAAAATAAGAATGAAAAAAATAAGTTTTTACTTATTTATAAATTATATATTTTTAGAATTTTTTATTTTGAGAAAAAATATTAAAGGCAAGATAATTCAATCCTATAAAAGAGATTAATTAAATAAAAATATATAATAACCAAAAGTGTATAGATAAATTAGTACAAAATTATAAAAGTTTAACTAATAATAACCATAAATATACAACTATCTTACATACTAAAATATACTTAAAAAAAAAAAGTGTTTTAACACTCATAATATTATACTATTTGTCTTTAACAGTACAATGATGCAATAAATTTAAATAATATGAAAAACAAAATTGGAAAATTTAAATAATATGAAAGACAAAATTGTTCCATAGGATTGGGTTTTCCTCCTATATATATTGCATGATGTAAAGCAAAGCTATGCAAGATATATACAGCCTGAAGCACGTTCAAGGCTTCAAGCACAAAAATGATAACTATTGTGGCTTCCTATAATGTCACTCCAAATCAACCAACTCCCAGTGATCCTTTATGGCTATCCGACATTGATCATCTCGCGTACCTAGGTCACATACCCACTATCTACGTTTACAAAGCAAAACACAATGGCAACACCATTGAGAGGTTGAGGAACTCTCTTAGCAAGATTTTAGCATACTACTATCCACTAGCTGGTAGGTTGATCTTGACAGAAAGTGGTCGAATGGAAGTGGACTGTAACGCAAAGGGAGTGACATTGCTTGAAGCTAAAACCACAAACACATTAGGTGATTATGGAGACTTTCTACCCTCTGAGTCCACCAAAGAACTTGTTCCAAAAGTTGATTATACTACTCAACCTATAGAGGAGCTTCCCTTGCTGCTAGTGCAATTAACAAGGTTCCATGACGGTGAAGGTTGTGTCATTGGTGTTGCTATCTCTCATCCTTTGGCTGATGGGATCTCTGCTATTCGGTTCATCAACACATGGGCAAAGGTGGCTCGAGGAGAAGAACTAGATTCTAATGAAATGCCATTTCTTGATCGAACAATACTAAAATTTCAACACCAGCCATCAGCAACATGCATTGATCGAACAATGATAATGAAGCCTACACCACTTGAATCAAAGAACATTGTTGAGCAAAAGATGAAGCAGCTAATACTTACATCAAGTCAAGTGGAGAGGCTAAAGAAGAAGGCTAATGATCAAGGTTCAAAAGAAGAGGTAAGACCTTATACCAGATTTGAAGCTATTTCTGCTCATATATGGAAATGTTCATCTAAGGCTTGTAAATCTGGTGAGAATTACCAACCAACTATAGCTCAATTCGGTGCTAATATCCGTAGTAGATTGATTCCATCACTCCCTCAGAATTATTTTGGGAATGCTTTGACAAGAGCAGTGACACCTAAATGTTATGTAGGAGATATCATATCAAAACCATTAAGTTATGTTGCTGAAAAGATAAGGGAAGCAGTTAATAAGGTTAATGATGAGTATATAAGATCACAATTAAGTGTTATTTTAGGGAAACAACAATTGGATTGCATAAAGGCCTTTTTCTCTAGACAAGGAAGCATGATGAGTATCATGCGTCCTGGGAATCATAACGTTCACATCACAAGCTGGATAAGCATGCCTGTGTATGAAGCAGATTTTGGCTGGGGAAAGCCTATACATTTTGGTTTAGGAAATGAATTTCGAGAAGATAGGGCACTCATTATTTCAAGCTCAGATGGAGACGGTGTTATTGTCTCCATGAATTTCCAGACGGTACCCATACAACTTTTCAACAAATTCTTCTATGACGATCTATGAAATATCCTCATCATAACTATCCCGAGCTTGTTGTGCAAGGATCTTACGTGTCTACTTCTAATTTTCTTTGCTTAATAAATTTTCATGTCATATCCCATTTTCTTGTTACGTGTGCATTGTGATTTTTTTTTTGGCCAATAAATTTACATGCGTGATCTACAATTCCTATTATGAATAAAGTTCCTATTTTTATTACATCTGATTTATTTTCATTTATTTTTTGTTGTAATATATTATCTTTGCCCGGAATTTCCCTGAAAAGTTCCTGAAGTAGAAAATGTGACATGATTTGTAAACAAATATTTCTTTCGTGATAATTAATTAAATAGACTATCAGACCTTAAGATAAGCCACCGCAGATTAATGCTGCAAGGTTGCAACATTACCGATTTTAAAAATATGCTACTTACACCAACTCCTTGCAACATTTATTGAGTCTTGACATTTAATTAACTGCCATTAAGAGATGTCTTTTCTATGTCGGTCCCTCCCTTTTCCTTGTTTTTCTACAAAAGCATGATTAGTTCTCAAAGTTCAATTAATCTACCTAAGAATAAATTAACTTGCCGAAGATTATTTTACATTAATAAATGATTTTGAATTAGTTAGGTGGTCCACGGCGGTCGGTGACGGATGGCAGTGGTCGGTGGCTATCGATGACTGAAGATGACGGTCGATGACAGACGGCGACGGACGGCGACAGATAGTAGCGGTCAATGGTGACGACCGAAGGCGGTCGACGGTGGCAACTAGTACCAAATGGTGACGGTCGACGACGGACGCACAGGACACGTACAAGCAAAACTTTACTCTAATATCAAGTTAAACAGGCTATTTTATTCAACTGAGTAGTAGTGGAACACAATATCTAATTTTTTTTTATAGAGTAAAATTTAAATTTTAAAAAAAATAAAAAAGTTATATAAAAAAGTAAAAAATAAATAAAATTGTATAAAAAAATTAAAAATGATAGTATATTTATCAGAATTCAAAATTAAAATTTATGATAAAATTTTTATTGTTGATAATAATTTAGCTTAAATATATTTTTATTTTTAAAATTTGAATCAATTTTATTTATTATTTCTTAAATCCAAAATTGTTTTTTTAATCTTTAATTTTTTAAAATAACTGATTTTAAATAAAATATAAACATGTATTTGTTATGTGTTCAATAAAAAATTAAAAATATTAGAAATTTTTTTTAAAATAATAATATTTTTAATTTTTAATTATATATGTGATAAATAATAATTTATATTTATTTATTATAACAAATAATAATTTATATTTTATTTATTACACGAGAAATAAAATTAATTATTTTAAAATATAAAGACTAGAAAAAATAATTTTAAATTTATTGAAGCTACCAATTAAATAAACTACTGTATTCAAAGATGAATCACGTGAACCGCTATATTCAAAAGCTGCCAAAAAATTTTCTGATCAAGCTACCAATTAAATAAACTACTGTATTTAAAGATCAATCACGTGAACCTCTATATTCAAAAGCTGCCAAATTTTTTTTCTGATGAAGCTACTGATTAAATAAACTGTATTTAAAGATCAATCACGTGAACCGCTATATTCAAAAGCTGCCAAACTTTTTTCTGATGAAGCTACCTAAAATTCTATATTTAAAGATCAATCACATGAACTGCTTCTGTCAAAAAAGTTACGTGAACAGCTATATTTTAAAAAGCCATTATTGGTGCAAATGATTAGTTTCTCTTAAAGAAAAAACTTATGTAATTCATATCATCGGTGCCAATTTCCTTCGTACCAACCAGCAGTGGTGTTAAAATTTTGATTTATAATTAATGATCGGTATTTGATTTTTTTAAAATGAATGGAGATTTGACAAGTAAATAGTATGGTAAGGATCCGATAATAAAATTAAAATAAAATTTAATAACATTTTAATAATTTTACAATTTAATAAGTTCCAACTTAATGTAATCCTAAATTGATTAAGAAATAAGAGTTGTATGTTACTTATATAAAATATTTAAATACTACCTCCAATTAAATGTGAGACTTAATTTTTAAATATTTTTCACTTTTTAAATCACATCTTACCAAATAACAATTATCGATAACTTGTCAACCATATATACTATGTTTAAAAAAGTTAAGAAGAGAGTAGTAGGGTAGTTTGAAATTTTAAAATTAAATTTTCTTGGGTTGGTAGTATAGCAATTTTCGTCTAATATTATAATAATTGCAATAAATAATATGAAAACAATCCTTTCCTTAGGATCGATAGTGTTTTTCTCTTATACATAATTTAAGAAGTAAAGTCGCAGCAGAGCCGGAATCGGAATGTGCCTTGGGTGAATCAGTTTTATTTGGATCGCACGATCCTCTTTGGCTGTGCCTTGGCTGAATCACTTTATTTGGGTCGCACGATCCTCTTTGGGCTGTTGGGTTGAGGAGTCGATTTGGTCCGAAAAGAAGTTGGTCTAACTGGAACAGCATCTCTTGGACCGAGATGTTTTTAATGGGTTGAGACATCCTTAACTTAACTTCCAAAATGAATCCAATCTTTTTATTTGGGTAGTTATTAGGGTACAAATTTGTATGGTTTCCTCCATACAATCCACAGTTACATACCTCACACATTTTGGGCTCTATACTTAAGCCTGTACAAGCCTAGGAACAAAAGGTACCTCGATGGCTATTATTGAGGGACTTGATGTTCAGTTGGAACTTGTTGAGTCACTGCTAACGTTGTTCCTAGTATCATGGGTCAGTCATATTGAGAGGGTATTTTTCCTACTTATGGCTATTTCATAGGCTCAGTCCTTGTCTATGTGATATAAGGGCAATCTAGGGATCAATAAATCTTGATGAGTGTAGATCCACCCATGAAATTGATAAACCAATATTTTATACATAAATGTCGTATCTTTTTGGGTAAATTTCTAAATATTCTATACATATATCATGCATAATTCACTTATTCTCTTAAGATTAGTGCAATACAAGACCACAAATAGAAAAAGGGGAAAATGCAACAAAAACAAGGACTTTTGGTCCAAAACAATGAAGCTCCCAAAAGGCCCACTTAGCACAATATAAAAGGAGGCAGCTTGGGAGCTGGAGAGATCACTCCCGACATATGCCATTCCACTCCATCACTCCCCAACATTCCACCCTTTATCATCTTCATCCTTCCAAGTATTCCCCTTGACCCGGAGGCTCCCTGGAAGACACCTGAAGACATTGGCTAGGTAGAAAGCGTGACACAAAGTGATGGAGTGAAACCCCGAGTTTTATGGGTTTTAGTTTTGCTTCTTTATTTGTTTTAATGTTTGTTTATCTTTTCATCATATGTACGTAGGTAATTTACTCTTAATGTTTATGGCATAGTTGTGCTTAGAACTCTTGATTACTCTTGTGAATGCAATTTTTTATTATCTACCTCTTAGTGTTTAAATTATCCTATTGCTTTGGTTATTATTACATATTAATAAAATAATTAGGGGCGACTACACATTAATTAGTTGGTAAATCTATAAGATAATTGGGTTTAAGAAAACTGTATGACCAACCTCTTACCTTATACTTATTCAACTAGGATAATAGATGTTGAGCAGGGAGAACTAACATTAAGACTAGGTAACAAAGAGGTAAACTTCACAATTTTTAACTCATAAAATTTCCTCGCCCTTTATCTCTTGTAATTGTGTGCATGCTCTTAATATCTCCGATGGGGAAACCTCGGGTAATTACCCCAATACAAAGATGCCTTGCCTTGAAACCTTGTGAAATAAATCATGCAAGGAGTCTGCCAAAATATGGCTTAAGAAGTATAAACAATAACACGAGTTCAAAGCCGGTAAGAAAATATTGATCTATGACTCATGTTTTCTCCTTGTTCTAGATAAGTTACACTCTAAATGGTATAGACCCTACATAGTAACCAAAGTCCTCCATTATGGACGGTGGAAGTCACTAAAGGTGATGGAGCCATCTTTGAAGTAAATAGACACCAAGTGAAGCACTACGAAGAAGGACTCTTCTAGGTCCTCTCTAACATGACCTTTCGAGATTAGACCCTTGAGTCTCCATTAGGCTTAAGAGGTTAAACAAGTACTACCAGGAGGAAATCTGACTCATTTTCATTTTCGGTATTTCATTTATTTTATTTTGTTAAGATTTTTTGTCTTTTCCCTTTTAGTACTTTTGAATTACTTTTTTATTTTTTTTATTTTTATTATGACTTTATTTTTTGTTTTTTCAATAATGACGAAAAGACCTTCTTATATTAAAAAGAAAGTAGCATTAATATTGTTTTAGTGCATGGTCTGCTAAAAAAGAACAAACATGATCCTTACGCATTAAATTTGTTGCAAAGTAAATTTTCTCTTTAAACCGTTTCTTAACAACAGAGAGAAAAACAAAAAAACCAATGAAAAAAAAACACTTCAGGACAATCAAAGAGAACCTTGAAAATAGTTTTAACTACAATTTTCGCATACAGCTATATTCAAAAGCTGCCAATCAATCAAGTGAACCACTATATTCAAATGCTGCCAAATTTTTTTCTGATGAAGCTACGTAAAGTGCTATATTTAAAGATCAATCACGTGAACTGCTTCTGTCAAAAAAAGTTATGTGAACAGCTATATTTTAAAAAGCCATTATTGGTGCAAATGATTAGTTTCTCTTAAAGAAAAAACTTATGTAATTCGTATCGTCGGTGCCAATTCCTTCGTACCAACCCGCAGTGGTGTTAAAATTTTGATTTATTATTAATGGTCGGTATTTGATTTTTTTAAAATGAATGGAGATTTGACACGTAAATAGTATGGTAAGGATCCGATAACAAAATTACAATAAAATTTAATAACATTTTAATAATTTTACAATTTAATAAGTTCCAACTTAATGTAATCCTAAATTGATTAAGAAATAAGAGTTGTATGTTACTTATATAAAATATTTAAATACTACCTCCAATTAAATGTGAGACTTAATTTTTTTAATATTTTTCACTTTTTAAATCACATCTTACCAAATAACAATTATCGATAACTTGTCAAACCATATATACTATGTTTAAAAAAGTTAAGAAGAGAGTAGTAGGGTAGTTTGAAATTTTAAAATTAAATTTTCTTGGGTTGGTAGTATGGCAATATTCGTCTAATATTATAATAATTGCAATGAATAATATGAAAACAATCCGTTCCTTAGGATCGATAGTGTTTTTCTCCGATACATAATACATAATATAAAGCAAAGATATTCACCATATACAGTCTCAATCACATTCAAGCCTTCAAGCACATTCAAGCCTCCAAGCACAAAATGATAACCATTGTGGCTTCTTTTAATGTGACTCCAAATCAACCAACTCCGAATGATCCTTTATGGCTATCCTATAGTGACCAAACTGCTTATTTAGGTCATGCACCCATGATCTATGTTTACAAAGCAAAATACAATGGCAACACCATTGAGAAGTTGAGAAATTCTCTTAGCAAGATTTTAGTGGTCGAATGGAATTGGATTGTAACGCAAAGGGTGTGACTTTGTTTGAAGTTGAAAGCACAAACACATTGGGTGATTATGGAGACTTTTCACCCTCCAAGTCCACCGAGGATCTTGTTCCAAAAATTGATTATACTCAACCTATAAAGGAGCTTCCCTTACTGCTAGTGCAATTAACAAGGTTCGGTGGTGGTAAAGGCCTTGCCATTGGATTTGCTATCTCTCATCCTTTGGTTGATGGGATCTGTCTTGTTCACTTCATCAACTCATGGGCAAAGGTGGCTCGAGGAGAGGAACTAGATCCTAATGAAATGCCATTTCTAGATCGAACAATACTAAAATTCCCACAGCAGCCATCAGCAACATGTGTTGATCTCCCAGAATGGAAGCCTGTACCAATCATATCAGACAACATTGTTGAGCAAAAGAAGAATGCAAGTGCTGCATTGTTAAAACTCACATCAAGCCAGGTGGAGAGGCTAAAGAAGAAGGCTAATGATCAAGGTTCGAAAGACGGGGTAAGAGTAAGACCTTATACCAAATTTGAAGCTATTGCTGCTCATGTGTGGAGATGTGTATCTAAGGCTCGTGAATCTAGTGAGTACCAACCAACTCTAGCTCGATTCAAAGTTGATATTCGCAATAGATTGATTCCACCACTTCCTCAGAATTATTTTGGGAATGCTTTGGCAAAAACAGTGACATCTAAATGTTATGTGGGAGATATCTTATCAAAGCCATTAAGTTTTGCTGCTCAAAAGATACGGGAAGCAGTTTATGTGGTTAATGATGAGTTTATAAGGTCACAATTAAGTGTTACTTTAGACCAATACCAATTGGATTGCATAAGGGCCTTTTTCTTGGGACAAGGAAGCGATGCGTGTGCTCCTCATCCTGGGAATCATAACATTCACATCACAAGCTGGTTAAACATGCCAATGTACGAAGCAGATTTTGGTTGGGGAAACCCTATGCATTGTGGTTTAGCAAGTGAGTTTCGAGAAGAAAGGGCACTGATTTTTCCAAGCTCAGATGGAAACGGTGTTGTTGTCTCCATGAATTTTCAAACAGCAGATATGCAACTTTTGAACAAAATCTTCTATGAGGAGATATATATATCCTCGTTATAGAACATATATATGTATGAAGCTATGAAATATCCACATTATTTGTAATTGTCTAACCTTGTTCTCTGCAAGGATCTTACGTGTGACTTGCTATTTTCTTTGGTCAATAAATTTACATGTGATCTACAATTTCATATGTTTGAATAAAAATGTTCCTATTTTCATTGTACATGTGATTTATTTTCTTTTATATTTGTGGTAGTAAATTTTTAATCCGAGTGATGTATTAAACTTTTGAGCCCATTGTTTATTAGTATCACTCTTAAATTTTAAATAACTCATGACTAATATCTTTAATTATATTGTTATTTTGGTATATATATATATATATATATTTAGAGTATTAATAAGACAAGTTAGAACCAGTTTACTTATGTCTTTATCTACTACAAACCCAATCATTTAAGACTCAACATTATGTGACATAAGATTAAATCAATTTGATTTGTTGACATAATATATTAATCTTTACATTATATAAATTAAATCGTAGAATTAAAAAAAATATACAATTACAATGAAAATATAATTTATAATATATTTTATGATAAATAATATCAATATAAATATAATATCATTTTAAATAAAATACTATTTATTAAATCAAGAAAATGTATTATTAGTACATAATTGTTTAAAAATTATACCATTTTAAAAGTATACATAACATTGTATTGGGTTAGGATAACCTAAAGTATAAGAAATACATTATGTCTAATTTTTTAAATATGAACTTGTCAAAAGTTCTTCGAACTGGATTAAATTAGAGAGACAAATCGAATCATGAACACTCATAAAGTTACATGATAACTTATTTAGAATATAGTAATAGTTTTAATTTTTTAACTCTTAGACACAGCATTACATAAAAACTCCAGTAACCAAGTAGAGATAAGCATCTCCCTCATTCTGATGTTCGTAATTCAATCGAGGTAACATTCGTATATTTCATTTCCTTTCCATATACATGCACTATTTATCATTAATTTTCCATCAATTAAGTAGCACCCTAAGATTTTGCTAAGTGAGTTCCTCATTCTCTTAATGGCATATTCGTTGTTTTGCTTTGTAAATGTAAATATTGGACATAAGGCTTGCACGTGAAATCTAGTCATCATTATATAGCCACAATCAACCCAACAACGCCTATCTTTACAAGGCAATTCCTTTTGTACAAGTTTTAGATAGTTGGTTTCAATATCCCTTCTGTCGGGGATTAATTATATATGCACAGATGTCTTCACTTGCCACACGAGAAAGTGGACTCTGATTTTCTAACATTGCACTTTAGTTCGATCGACCTATTATCAAGTTTTTGTTTTTAAGAAAGATTTGGTTCACATTTTTTTCTTTTGTCTGAACCTTATGTTCATCAGAACGGCAGAATGGTTAACACTCAACTTTAGTCATAGGCTTTGTTTTATGCAGAGTGAGAGGTAACTAATTTCCCCTTTTCATTCATTTGAAAACTGCAATGGAATCACTCCCTCTTTGAAAACCTTTCTTCTTCAATACATATAAGGTGTACACGAAGAGAGCTTTATAATTCACTACTTGTTGTGTATGACTCTTATCTTGTATAGAGCATAGCGTAGAAGTGAAGCAGAGTAAAAACATCTATCTTTTAGGAGGAAGTTTCTCGCTTTAGAGGTTAAGGATTTGTGTTTGAGGTACATGGGCCTATCCCACATGGTACATGGGTAATTTTTAAAACATGTATTGTATACTATATGTATATGCATTGTAACCCTATTTAATATAATAAGAAAAACACATTCGTTCTATTCCCGAGTACGTAAACATATTGTCAAGACATATTAATCTTTTATTTATCTGTTTATATTTTCTTTACTTTAAATTACTATTGCTTGTTTCTCAACAACTGGTATTAGAACAAGTTGAGATGACTTTAAACCCTAGTGTAAAATTTGATGTGGGCAAGTTCGACAAAACTAGTAAAGGAGGGTGAAGGATCTATTGGCACAACAAGGTTTTTTAAAGGTGTTGTATGAGAATAAACATAAAGGCATGAATGAATTGAATTGGAAAGAATTGAAGGAGAGGCCAGTGAAAACAATATGATTGTGTTTGGCAAATGAAGTGATGTATCATGTTATGGATCTAACATCTCCAAGCAAAGTATGGAAGAAATTCGAGAGCCAATATATGTCCAAGTCCCATATGAACAAATTCTATTCAAAGCAAAGATTATATGGGTTGAAGATGTAGGAAGGTTTTGATTTGTAGCAACATGTTAATATCTTCAATTAAATAATTAGTTATTTACTGAGGCTTGATGTGAAGATTGATGACCAGGATAAGGCAATAATTTTTTTTTGCTCTTTGCCAAGTTCTTACAAAAACATGGTACTATCGTTACATATGGGAAACAAACTATTAGTCTAGAAGAGATCATTACTGCACTTATGTTTCATTGTCAAAAGAGATAGAATGCAGGGGAAAGTGCTCAAGGCAAGGGTTTGTATGTTAACAGGAATCAAGAACGTGGGAGGAAACAAGGTGGAGAGGGTTTTGTGAAAAGGAATCCAAGGTCAAAATCCAAAAGCAAAAAGACAATTCAGTACTTTAAGTGCAAACAGTCTAAACATATGAAGAAGGATTGTCCAAACAAGAAGTTGGGCTTATTCAACTCTACAAATGTGGTTCAAAATGATGATTCAAATTGTAGTAAAGGATATATACTCTTTATTTCATCCAGTCAATTGACAAATGCATGGATTCTTGATTTTGGATGCTTATATCACATATATTGAACAAGGAGTAGTTCACCTCATATAGGTTAGGAGATTTTGGTTGTATTTATTTAGGTGATGACAAAGCTTATGCTATTGTTGGAATAAGACAAATCAAAATTTAAATGTATGATAGTCTTGTTAGAACATTATGTGAGGTTAGACACATTCTTGAATTAAGAATCTAATCTACCCTAAGCATTTCATAGGCAAATGACTTCCACTATAAAACTGATGAAGATAGAGATATTTTCATAGTAATAACAATTCTTTAACACATTGTTTTATCTTTTCTTTAATCTTTCTCGATCATTCCTTAAATTTATTATAATAATGATTAAATGTTTTGCACTCATTTTGCATCATTCTTTTATCGGTTATGTTTTGGTTGGAATTACTTTAATATATTATTTTATTAATTGACATGATTTTAATTTGGGTCATGCTCGATAATGTTTGTCAGAAAATCATTTATTTTTTAAAATTAGTTTTTTTATTTTTAATTGTTCATGCATTTTGTTTTGTTATTTACTTGTTTGTTTTCATCTTTGATAATATCTTATTAATTTGTTTCAAAATTCTTGTCAAAATTATTTGTTTTAAAAAATCACACAAAAAAATAAGATCTTATTAATAAAAGTTCTTTCATAAATTCTTGTAAAATATCTCTTAAAAAATCTTCTATTTGTCTCCTTTTCAAATTTAACTTATTTTTTATAAGAAAAATAAAATAAATTATTGTTTTCATTTTCTTTCTTCTAAAAAAGATAAAAATAATTTCTTCTCATCATAATTGTCCTCATGAGCTTGTTCTCTACGTGCAAGGATCTTACGTGCGACGTGATTTTCAATTTGGTCAATCAATAAATTTACATGTAATATCTAATTGCAGGGATTTTGTTGTATGTTTTATCTTGTATTTGTGACTTATTTCTGTTGGTGTTGCTTCATTATGCATGCAACATTTCTTTGTCTGTCTCCTTTTCCAATCATATGTAAGAGGACTATGGATGACATTCCTTCTCAGCTTTCTTATGTTGTTTTTTACACTTCCACCAGTGAATAAACAACTTTTTTGCATTGATTAAAAATAATTTTTTACATGGTTACGAGTTATAGATTCAACCGAAGTAAAAAGTTAGTTTTTTTATTTGATTATGTGTAGAATCGAATTAGCATAGATATTCTACATCAATTTTTCTCATTGTGAACAACCAATTTTATTTTGATATTTTTGTAATTGAATACAAAATTTAAAAAATGGGAGAACATTCGATGGTTACTAGTAAAAGAGTTTAGCGGTTACTTATTATGGAGACAGTGGAATGACTTGAGTAACCACAAATAGAGTCATTACAAGCAAAAGATAATGAGATGATTTGGTCAACAAAGAATAAAGTTGTTACAAGTAGAAAATCATGGAATGACTTGGTCAAACAGTAGATATGACAATTACAAGTAGAAGATTATGGGATGACTTGATCAACAGTACAAGAGATAAGATTTTTTGCCTATTTAAACACCCACCAATTCACTTTTAGGAGGGAGGTAAAGAAAAAGAGAAAAGAAACTCTTAGAAAGACAAAAGAACACTATGAAGCAAAATGACACATTTGAGCTACCATTCATTTTAAGGTGTTGTGATCCCTATTTGGTCTTATGTACTTTTTCACATTTCATGTTCAATACAAAAAAAAAATGTAGATATTATTTTTCATTCTATTTTTCATTCTTTGTGTTTCTTTTTACTGATTCATGACTGCTTACCATGACTTATTTTTTTTTATTTGTTTTATTTTTATTCTATTATTCTATTTTTATTTTTCACTTTTTTCTCTTAAATAGGTTTTAATTGACATATATTTAAGTTCTTGAAATTCCTAGCCTCAGGGGTAGGATAAAATAGATAAAAAAAATAGGAATTATATTTTGTATTATCTTCGTTGTTTTGTTAATTATATAAAAAAAGTTAGTTTAATCTATGTAAAATTTATAATGTTGATTGAGTAGTAAATACTACCTTCAATGATAATTTGAAGTATTAAGGTTCATGAATAACCTATTATTATCATAATTTTTATGCCATGCTAGATTAAAATGTATGATTTTTAAAATTTTTATGCCATGCAACGATCAATAATGTTAATTGAATAGCATATATTATCTTATTTGAATGGTGAGAGTTTAATGATTAGCCATTTGCTAGTGTAAATCCTTATGCAAGGATATATTTTATAAAAATATAAAAGGATTTTTTCTTATATTAAAAATATTTTTTGTAAGTCTTTTGACTTATTTCTTTTTCCATGAAATAAAAAATAAATATATATTTCATGTAAAAAAATATCTTTTCGAATTTAAAATTTAAAATTCTATTCTTTAAAATAAAATAAAAATAATTTAAATTCTTGTTATCTTTAAAAATACAAAATAATAATAATAATAATAATAATAACAATAATAATAACAATAATAATAACAACAATAATAACAACAATAATAACAATAATAATAACAATAATAATAACAACAATAATAACAACAATAATAACAATAATAATAACAATAATAATAACAACAATAATAATAATAATAATAATAATAATAATAATAATAATAATAATAATAATAATAATAATAATAATAATAATAATAATAATAATAATAATAATAATATAATATTTTTGTTGGGGTAAAATAAATATTTATAAAGTTTTACACAATTAATTATAGAGCTATTGTTTTTAGGCATCGTAAGGTACTAACATTTTTTCTATACGTAATCAACTTTCAAACCTATCTTTGATTTTAAAAACCATTTTTTAAAAAAAAATTTCTAATGTTTTCCACTTAAAATAAAATATTGGTGGCGACTCCATTAAAATTATTTTTGTGCCGTCTCCATTGTGAATCCCAGTTGCAACACTCAAAATTGATATAAAAAAATATTCTCTTATATATCGATTATACGCGTAACTAATGTAAAAAAGTCTACTAAAAGTTAGAATTTTTTTAATATTTTGTTTGTTTTTGTTAAATTTCTTTGTTATAAAATTGACTTTAAACTACAAATTAAATTATACAAACAAAGAATTTAAGATAAAAAAATATAATATAAATGTTTTCTAAAATTTATAAATTCAAAACAATAAACATTGTAAACTTTTTAAACATTCTAAATCATTTATGACAAATCTAATTACATTAAAAAAAGAATTCATAAATGACTAAGCCGAATGCTATCCAACGTTTTCTAATATTATCAATTTCTTCTTCACCTAATGATACATTATTGTTGAATAGTTGAGATTTCAAATAACAAAAGTTAAAAATATTAGGACATAAATTAAGAAAATATAATTAATTTATATTGATCGATCCATGAATTATTATATAAATTATTATATAAATTATTGTATAAATTATTGTATAAATAACATTTCTCAATATAAAATAAACAAGTAAAAGATGAAGTAATTTTTTGTTTCAATATTGTGAATAAATATTAAAAGGTCCAATTAATTTCCAAGTTCAATTGTTATGAAATGTTCTTATATTTTTTTTTATAAGTGAAATTCCTTTTAAATATATATACTAGTGTATATTATTAATAATTTTATATAAAATATGATTTTTATTAATTAAACTTTTGAATTATAGTTATATATTATTGTTTGAGTCAAATGTTATCAAAATTAAATAAAAATAAAAAATAATCAAAACTTGTATTTGTATATTTTTTGAATATATATTATGTTAATTTTGATGTACGTATCAAATAATTTTGTATTATTTATATTGATACACTAGAAGAGAAAGAAAGGATATGATTGAGATATTAAACATATAATCAAGAAAAAAATTGAGATAAGTAGTTAGATAAAAAAGATAATATAATTCGGTCCGTAGGTGATACATATGGGTACTTGCGGCTGAATTCCATTTAAATTCTATAGTGAGTCCAGTTAAATTCTACTCTGAATTTATATGAGTATATATTAATTAAATTTATATATTTATAGTGACATTTCTTTTGTCTGTCACTCAAAAATAACATTTCTTGTGGAAGTTTAAAATTAGAGAAAATCATTGGGATTTTACAAATATCATACTACTATCTAGATCTGTCTTTTGTTCAAGTTATAGTTCACTAGTCCTAGGATTTGGAGGATATGTCCTCCAATCATTTTCCATAGCTATTGACGTGCCAATCGTTCCATCTTAAACATTCTGTCAAGCAAAAGAAAAAACATACGAAAAAAAAAAGAGAAAGAGACAATGACTATGGTGTATAACATAAGGGTTATTTATTTTTTAAAAAAATATTTTTATTTTATTATCATTTTTAATTACAAAAATATACTTTATATTCATTTGGTTTTCTATGTTAAAAATTTACATAGAAACCATAAAAATAATAAAGAGTTAGTTTTACAATCTCTGTACAAACATTTGAAGATAGAAAACAAAGAAAAAAGAATATATGGTATTTTTGTAATTAAAAGTAAAGTAAAACATAAAAATAAAAAATATATTTTCTCGAACCAAACAATCCTTAACATTTTTGGGAGTTGTTATATAACATTATAATCGTTTTCTAATACCAATAAATATTTAGAATTGATTCAATATGTGTAGGAACTAATAAATATTTCAAGGTATTTGTTTTAAAAAACATAATTATATTATATTAGGTTATTAAACCACTGGAGTCATTTTAGTGGTTTAACAAAAACAAAATAACAGATAATAATCGCAATCCATCTATTATACATTTTAATGCTATTGTTTTAATATAAACATAATATTAATAAAAAATTTCAAATAAAAACTACACAGATTATTATAACTTATTTCTTTGCTGTTCTACAATCCAGAAAGAAAATCAAATTTGCGAAAAGATGAATGTGAAATTATCCTAGAATTCCACAAAATTAGAAATAAATCATTTTTCTAGTGTGGCTTGAAGTGGTGATCAAGTTAAGTTTTGGGTTGGTTCTGCTAGTGTTAAAAATCTTTTTTCCAAGTTGTTTCTGGTTGTGGATAAAGACACCTTTACAGACAGAATGGGAGAATGACATGATGATAAATGGGGTTAGAATTTGAGGTAGAGAAAAAAAATTGTTTGGGTAGGGAAAAGAATTAGAGGTAAAAGTAATCAACTTGTTAATATTGTCTTGAAAATCGAATCAAACGGTTGGTTTGATGGGGAATCAATGATTACCAGTTTATTTATTCTAAAAAAGTTGAGCTATTTTAAAACCAGTGAAAACTGCTTAAACTGGTTTAAAACCAGTAAAAATTCATCTAAAATCAGTGTAGAAAATAGATTTGAATCCCGTAATTTTTGAAAATAATATTTTTTAATTTTAAATTAAGATATTATATTTATTTAATATTATTTAGTTATTATCATTATTATTTTATTAATACTGATTCGATTATAATTTTACTATAATTGAACCGTTGAATCTTAAACGAGTGACTTAGTGAATTTAACTATGAATCCCGTTTTAAAAACTTTGATTATTAATGTTATCAAGCTGAACAGTGATGATAATCTTTGGAATTCCCGGATTCTACTCATCCTTTCTTCTGTTAGATCTTCCTATCATGTATTGTCAAATGGTCTACTGCACGTCCTCGCTCTTTATGGAAATGTGATGTTCTTTTAAAGCTTGTTGCTCTTTCTTGTCAAGTCTTTCATGATAGGGTGTCAACACCGACAACTTTATTTCATGTGATATGGATTGGATGTACCATTTTTTTTTCGGTGAATTATAGCATGAAGACACTGAAAGTGTCTCTATCAATGAGCAACTACCATAATGAAAGTGTCTCCATCAATGAGGAAGTGTTATTACAACCGTAGACATATTACTTTAGAAGGCAAGTGTCCATAACCTGACCAACTTTTTTTGACTTACAATGTACCCTAACTAATTGTAGGTTTTGGTAACGACAAGATAAGAGTGGTTGTATTTGTTTTGTGGGGTTGGTACCCAAATATCGAATCTTGGAGGAAATCGTATGTTGGAAGGGTGGTATGGAAAAGTAGCTAGGGCTAGCGGTTATGGGTGGATCAGGACGAGTGTTTGGATAGATAGGAAAATGTGGTTCTTAGACAAGTATATTTATATAAAAGATAATATGCCTTATTAATTCTATAATTTAATAAGAGATATATAGGTTGTGACAATATGGATAATCCAACATTATTTTAAATATTTTTCTTATAATTATTTTACAGTAAAATGGTAAACTTATACGTGAAACCTCATTAATATCTATCATTTAAAAAAGGACATAAGTTAAAGACACCTTATTAATATCTTATAAATTTTGTCAATTTAGTTATCCCAAGTTTGTACGCCCCTCTTTTGTTACTTGATTAACCTAGTTAGCTCACAATTGTTGTCGCCTGTTTTATTACTTGATTAATTTTTTTTTTTTTTTTTTGAAAAGTTGTTGTCAAATTTAGAATAACCTAGTTATAATATCTTCTATCCCTTATACTTAATGATACTAATAAAGTAAACTCAAAGTTAATTGAAATTTGAAAACATATATCAACTAGTAAAGGATTCACAAAATCTAGTCATATACAGTAATTGAAAGCAAACAAAAATCTCTACTGGCACTCCAAAGATCAATTTCTAATGTCATAAAATGTAAACAAAACTTAATTACAAAAAGTGTCCCAATGTCACATGTCCTATCAGAAATTAAACCCAAAAATAAAAAAAAGTAGTAAATGAGGAGTCTCAACGTAATCCTTACTCTCTTGCCCAACATCACTTGCAATATGACATTTAGTCCAAACACAGACAACACACAACAAAAGAGAGTGAAAATGTATCTCACTCAAGCTCATAGTATGAGCATAGCGTAAGTAGAACGCATTTACATCATTAACTACAAGATATAGAAAATAAGTAGAACACAAACATACAATTAATAGGCAATAAGCAGCAACCATAATTAGCGTACAATAACAAACAAATATACATAGGAATGCTAGCAATGCACTCTTTGTACTACTTCGTATC
Source organism: Mucuna pruriens (assembly GCA_025330945.1). NCBI lineage: Eukaryota > Viridiplantae > Streptophyta > Magnoliopsida > Fabales > Fabaceae > Mucuna > Mucuna pruriens. The sequence goes on along the minus strand of JAENHJ010000115.1, from coordinate 26,404 downwards.
CCGTGTGGTACCAACTCTAATTCAGGAAATAGGCTAGGGGTCATCCTTACTAATCTCCGCCCCTACGATTAGCCATACCTTGCAAGCATGATATCCCTTTGGTAGCACGTCAAGTACTACATGGCTTGCATTGTCAAATCTCACACATTAGATCAGTCACGACCACTACAATTCTTCCGTGTCGAATAGTCCCCAGAGGTCTAATGATCATGCCACTCGAGTTCGCATCTACATTCTTTACACACTAGTTTCATTAGATGATGAATGAATGTGGTTCAATTAAATTGTTGTTTTCTCTTTTCACAATAGGCCGATGAGGATCATTGTCGCCTCTCATAGGCTAGGCACCTCATCTCTCAATCCATCACATATCACTTTTTAACATTGGGTCGATGAGGACCATTCTCGCCTCTCACAAGCTAGACATCTCATCTCTCAACCCATCACAAATTAGTGAGTACCATTCTGGTCCCTCACATACTAGGTTACTCAGTAGGTAAATGTCCCTCAAGTCCATCCTTGTCTCTCAGATACTAAGTTACCTTTCACATTTATCCTTAAATATTCCTCAAGCCCATCCTCGTTTATCATAAACTAGGTCGGTTTTCGTATTTATCCTTATTACTCATTATTCATTTTTATATCACATATTGTCATTCTAAATGCAGTTTCAACAATAACCATAACAGTATATTTTACAGAAGCATATAGATTAATAGATAAGCAGTAAATTTAGTTGTTACACAAACTCCTACAACACAGATAAGGCAGCACAGGCATGCTCCCATTAGCACGAGCGTGCACAGAACCTGCATGGGCTTACACAATCTACACGAGCGTGCATAACATGTGCGAGCTGTTCTTCATGAGCATGATCGTGCTCGATAGCCTACTATCAAATTTTCTTCGATTTTCACCTATAATTTCAAATCTAAATAGGAACCTATGGTTTTTCTACATTTTGCATACACACAACCAATTACACACAATTAATTTTACAAACAAACAATATAAACAAGAAACCTAATCTAGGGAGTTCAACCCTCTTTCAGAGAACACCAAAGACATATACTTTGCACACATGATTATCAATAATCTTAATATTCATGAAATCAATCATCTTAATATTCATGAAGAGTGATTAATGAAGCCCTAAATTCATATCTCATTTCAACACCAAGAAGAACTCAATCAAGTTATTAAGAAAATGGGTAAAAAATAAGAACAAGAAGAAAAGGACAAAATGGATTAGGATAGAAGATGATTCTGCCACAAGGATACAATCCTTTATAAGAAAGATAAGAATTCGCCATAAGAGTCCTAGGACTCTTGATGAGAATTAATGTTCTTCACTAAGAACAAAGAAAGAACTAGTCTCACAAGTTTAAAGCTCACATTCATTCAATGTCAAAAAGTTCTCTGTACATGTGGTTTAAGATTTCTATATAGCCACCTTAATCAAGCTTAACACTAATCCTAACCTTACTCTAATCAAGGCCCAAAGGTCCAAAGATAAGTAAAGTATGCTTGAGAAGCTTCAAGGAAAAGTGTGCTTGAGAAGCTTCAAGGAAAAGTGTGCTTGAGAAGCTTCAAGGAAAAGGGTGCTTGACAAGCTTCAAGGAAAGTGTGTTTGAGAAGCTTTTCTCTCCAAGGAAAGAGTACTTAAGAAGCTTGGATAACCTTCTAAGCTTCCCTCGTAAGCTTTCTTCTCATTCAAGTATTGCCCTAAGGAACAATAACAAAAGCCCATTAGTGACGGAAACAATAACAAAAGCCCATTAGTGACGGAAACAATGATGGAAACAACATTAGCGATGGAAACAGTGATAGAGTTAGCGATGAAAATAGTGTTAGTGATGAAAATAGTGTTAGTGATGAAAAATTCAGTCACTAAAATCCTGATAGCAAATAGCTTCACAAGTCTAAGGCTAAATTCCTAAATGAAAAACAAAGTTTCAAAACTCTATACAAATGGGTCAATACAAGCCTAAGAAAGCCTATACAAAGAGCTACTCTTTATCTAAAAGGCCCTCCACTTGGCCTACAAAATATGTATACAAATGTGGAGTCTTATTTAGCTCCTTATTCTCATATGAGTGTTTCCACCAAAGGTACTTATGTAAAAAGTTTCTATGTAAATTCCTTTAAATGTTCCACCAAGGTACTTATGTAAAAAGTTTCTATGAAAGACATTAGCCACAATACAATAAAAGAGAATAAATCCTAATTCTATTGAGACTTTAAATCCTAATCCCATGAAAGCCGACTCTCTTATTTCCTTTTTGACTATTCACTAGATCACCTGAATGAAACACAAATTTAAAGAATTTATCACTCATCTTTTGCCATGCAATATATAATATAAAAGACAACATCTTAAGAATATGTTGGACAATTTCAATGCACTCATCATACTTTTTATTTGCATCTTGCTCAATATAAATTGCTAAGAAACACTTATGCAATGCATTCCAATGGTTTTGAAAGTCCAATAGCTCCATTAAGTTCCTACCATGAGCTTCCTCAAATAAAGAATCAAGTAATAAGAACTTGCGCTCACAAAAAGTTGCATTTATAGTTACATGTTTCCCAAGCCTATGAAACTCATTAGGTCCATTACTTTCACATAAATTAGCATGTATAAGAGAAGTCTTATTAAGAACACATGGTTCCTAAGGAAATGCACAAGGCACAAGTATGAGTGATTTATACATTTATCTACAACAACATCATGCAACTTACAATCTCCATGTGCAAGTCAAAGATGCATCTTCCTTGTGGTTCCTTTGTTCAACATATGTAACCTCCTCTTCACAAAGTTGCTTTACCCAATGAGGTTTTATGTACAATTCTTCTTTGGGCACTAATGATATTGCTATTGACACACTATCAAATTACTGGATTTTCCTTAATTTTTCTAGTGTAGGGGCCAACCTAGGTCAATCTTCACAAGGACAAAATCCTATCACGCCTAATCATGTGTATTAGAAACTAGAACAGAAACCAAAATGGGGATTTAATGTGGAACAAGAAATGCAAAATAATTATGCGGAACATCAACTCAAGAATTCAATCATGCAACCTGTATCATGATTCTTCTAAAGAAATATGAAATTTCATATCAATCAACCTATGATTCTATAGATAATCATTTAACATTTATCCATGTATATTGAGATCACAATTGTAGTCCCTAATTAACATGGATTCAAGATCATATTGGTTGATGTCAGGCTATCAACCAATTACCTATTGGAAATATAATCCAAAATTCAGCAAGATCATAATTATGAAAATAGATTGAGAATTAGAAAACACAACAGTAGAAATTGAATAAGAAAAGTAAATAATTAAGAGCTCAAATTGGTTGCAATCATGAATCTTGAATTGATAACGATGTTAGCCTTTTATGTTCATCGTCATAGAAGACTTAACAACATTCAAAGAAGGAAAAAATAGAGAGGATGCATAGAAAATTACATTAGAAAACATAGCAGAGAAAATCTATGTAAAGAATGAGAAACTTCTCCTACAAGCAACCCCTTTCAACTCCCCAAAACAAAGAGTCTCCAACAAGTTTCTAACCAACTAACTAACTAACTCGTCAAATTCTAACTAAACTTCCTAATGATATATGCTTGAAGGTGCCTAGGGGAATGGGCTTGGACTAGTAGCTTTAGTAGCCCAACAAGCCCACCAGTCTACAAGGGAAGGTCTGGTTTAGAGTGGTGCAAAGGTAGTGGCTTCCAGTCCATTTTTTACATTGAAAACGGTCAAACTAGGTTGAACTATATAGAGTAATGTTTTAGATCTTCATCTTAGCTTTCCAGGACTACCAAGATTGTCTCATTTAGAGGTTTGCAGCTCCATATATGGCCTGCACAAGATAGCAACCTCATAATGAAAATTAAGTCCGAAAATAAACAAAGATTATCAACTATCCTTACTTTAGCTTAATGACCCAAAACTCAACCAATTTGTGATTATTAACCAGAAAATAATGTCAAATATGTTCATCATAAATCACTATTAGGTGCCTCAAAAATTCTCTATCAACTAACACAAAAGAAGAAAAATAGTTAGGTTCATAGGAAAACTTTAAACAAGAATTATGTCCATGATCTAATATAGAAGATGAAATTAAAGTAGTGGATAATGACTCATGTTTTCCTTTATAGTTCCCCATATATGCTACTTGGACATTGGAAGCTTATATGTCCTTCTACCAAACAATGGAAACACTTTATATCCCTACTCTCAAGTGGAAGAGTAGAAGTGGAAGAATTTTCATTAGACTTGACCTTCAAAGGGGAACTCTCCTAATAAGGCTTGGTTTTCCAACTTGACCTTACCTTTCTCTCATTTTCCTTAACCATGCTTTCAACTCTTCTTTCAACTTTCTCATTATGCCTCTCTTTTTCCTTCCTTCTTCCATCATTTCTTTCAACCTTATCCTCATATCCCCTTTTCTCATGCCACCATCCATAATACTCTCTTTTTCTACTTCTTTCAAGCTTGTCACTATACCTCTCTTTACTAAGGGCCTCAACCTTAGCATTGACATTTTGAGTTTCTTATTTTATAGAGCCTAACCCCTTCTTTTTCTCCTTCCCTAATCTCTTCAACTTCTTCCCTAGCTCCACCATGTACTTTATCATATGTTTAGACTTAGGGGAAAGACTTTCCCACTCTTCACTAGGTTTACCAATCCTTATCTCCTCAAACACTCACTTGAAACATCAAATTATTCAGTAAAAACATGCACAAATCGAGAGCTAAGTAGGCAACTACATATGTTACCACGCCCTAATTGTTTGACACTCACACTCATGTTTCGCACTTTTGTGGCTCTTTCTCTAATGAACTCTCTTTCCTTTTTCCTCTCTCTTCCTCTCTTAACCTTTAACAAATAACCAAAATTCAATTTTAAAAATCATTAAGTCAAGTGAAGGATGAGTGTTAAGTCAATTTTAAGAGTGCTAAGAACAATAAAACTCTAGAAAAATGTATAAGGAATTTTAATAACAAGCAAGAAAATTACAAAAGAAATGGAAGGCTAAACTAAAAAAAAATTCAAATGAAACATATAGAAGATACTAAAAAAGTTTACAAAACAAACACCAAACATATTCCCATTAGTCACTAAATTTTTAGGAAATATGGTGAAGAATAAGTTTACTAAGAGAGCACTAAATTTGCAATTCGGAATTGTCTAAAATGAATTTGAATGTAAGGTTTTTTTATAAGAAACATGAAGGTTTTTATCTTTCTTTTGCTGTAAGAAAATTTATATATTTTTTCTACACTTTGGCCTTCAAGCTTTTCATGTTCATGTTTTGGCCAATATGTTTTGCTCCTTTTTCACTATTGTGACACCCTTCTATCCTGAATACTTAAATTAAAATAATCAAATAAATAAAATGAAGACAGGGTAATAGTTAAAACCAAAAAGCACAATTTGTATTAAGAATAAAAGGTTCACATGATAATTAAAAGGTAGGCACAAAGTTTTCAACGAGGTTTTAGATCTAAACATTATAATTGAGAAAACTAAAGTCATCATCATCTTTAAAATAAGTCATTCAAACATCAAGGCATAGAGTAACTATTTTAACTTCTAGAACTCCGATGTCACACTAATCAGAGCAAGACCCCACCTTTTCAAAACTTGGCACCATGAGTGCCCTCAACGTTACCTAAAAGAAAACAACAAGAGAAAATACGGTGAGAGATCACATTCAATCATATATAAAGGCAGATAATGCCCCAAATCTCACCCATTACCGTACTCAATTACTAACAGTTAATAGATGCTCATATATCAATCACATTTCATTCATTCAAAGTCAATCACAGTTCATTCATGTTTACAAAATGCACAAGCCCGCACAATACATATGCTCATCACCATACCTAAGAGTCTCGAGTCGGAACTCCACACCATGGGCGAACCTCCTCAATCCCCTTAGTTATCACTAATGATGGCCACACCGTTAAACACCCCGTATGGGTCGGTGTGTCGCACAGTTAAACACCACCTATGGCCCGTACGAAGATATTCGACACAACCGTTAAACACCACCTATGGCCGGCATGCAGCATGATTAGACACCACCTGTGGCCCATGCATATGATTGTCCCCCATCATTAGTCCGCCCTGTTAAACACCACCTATGCCCAGGGTATTATAGCCACGTCTGCCTTCTCATGCATCTCATGCCTCTCATGTCCATGCTCAATGCATTCTTATCCACACTCTTATTCTCATGATTTATACATCATTCGCACAATCCATAGTCATACCAAACCATATTAATTTAACCATCATCATTATAAATCATTTATCAAAAGCACAGAAACGCACATAAAACACCATTGAATTTCACCCAATTTCATCATTTCACACAAGCGTCCCAGATCATGAACAAACCATAAACAACCACAAGAATTAAGTAATTAGGGCAATTAACCATACAATTTCCCAACAAAAATCACATTAGGACAAAACATTAATCATACCACAGAACATATTGACAAATTGTTTTTTACCGATTAAAATATTTTTAGAACATAATAACCAAACAAAATTGAGAATTTTGATCCTAGAGGGACTTAGGGATTGCCCTCACTACTCGTACACTCCCGCATTCATATATGATCAAACTCATCTCCCCCGTACCTTAGATGCGAAGAATAGTGATGATCTGATGCAGCTCTAGGACGGTCTGAACACCCTAGCTCCTCTTCCTTGCAGGTCGGCATTCTCTCTCCTCTAGGTCTGGCTGTCTGATGCATAAAACACCAATTGGGTAAACTGATTACCCCCTGTCTAATATTCTAGCTGGGTTGGGTCAATCCCGACCCACCCGTCAGCCTCCCCTGTTAATTCAATTAATTAAATTAATAAATGAAAATAATTTAGATAAAGCCTCATCAGTTTATAAAATCATTAACCCCTCTATTAAAATAAAATTGATAATAATAATAATAATGTAATAAATTTCTAAAAATAATTAAATAAATTTTAGGATGTTACAATTCTCCCTACTAAAAAGAAAATTCGTCCTCGAATTTACATAGAGTAAGTACTTCCCATACCCTTACAATTGCCCTCCCCTTACTCATTTAGTGTTTCTAACGACAGTCCTTACTCGATTTGCATTGGCTAAATAATCATCTCACCTCTCTAAACCAGTTAACCTTAAATCTTTCACAATTTCAAGTATCAATTCTCATACCTAGTCTTCTTTTAACCTTCAAACAAGTTAGTTCGATTACTTGCCAGAATAACAATGTACGTCCAGAGTTGAAACATGTGCAATTATTGTGTACATGGCACAGGTGAAGTGGTAGAGTGAACCCAATTAGATTCCTCGAGTTTAAAAAAATCTCTTCCCCAAGTTCTTAAATAACTCTAGGATTTCAACTTGTCAACCAAATAGGTGCTCACACTTATCCACTCTTCCCATGATTTAAGCTGCCAAAACATCTTCAAAAGATCCTCAAGCATCTATACCACCTCGATTCGATATTAAATCTACCGTACAATCCTCTTCTAAGACTTAATAAGTACATAACTCCATTTCTAAATTACTTAATGCCATCTAGAAAATCATATTCCCTCGTCTTATGGTTTCTCTTCTATCCACTAAAATGGGTGTTCTAACTAGTTAACAGATCATGCCCTCTAATCACACGAAAGGATGCGAAAGGATTTCCTATTTACGACATATTCTACTGTCTTAATTCTACCTAGTGATGGCTTCCTAAAACCTTGGTCATTTGGAAATTCCAATCACCTTATCTATTTTAGGTTCCTCTCCTACTAGTTGAATTTCCACTTAGTGTTTCTACGTCATCATGAATATGAACTTAAAATCATGCAAGTGGTCTCTTTGAATCTTAAGAGTAGCCATTACTACTACTACCTCCAAGCTAAGGGTCACATAATTCGTCTTACAACTCTTAGTTGTCTGTAAGATTAAAATACATCCTCACTTTCTGGTAACAACACTCTTCTCAATAACTAAGGTTAGGTATTACTAAGGCTGGCATGCTATGTAATGCTTCTCCAAGACATTAGAAACTAATTCCAAATTATCAATCCACCTAAACCTTGCTCCCTTCCTAGATTCTTGAGTTAAAGACTATGCTAACTTAAGGAATACGTCTAGGAATTCATCACGGTATTTGTCCAATCCCGGGAAAATTTATAATCTGACTCACTAATGCAAGGTTTTTAACTTAAGAGAAACTCCTACCTTAAAAGGCTGACTATTGGGTTCTTACACTAAAGATCACATCACTTAAAGAACTCATATCTTCCATTTAACTTTTATTAAACAACTATACCATGACTCATCTCAATAGTACGGACTAGTATCCTTAGATGCTACACAAGCTTTTCTCAAACTAAACAATCATTAACAAAATCCACTATGTCTCTTTCCATTTAGGCCACCACAATATCAAGAAGAGTTAAAAGAAATGCCTCAATTGGTCCCACCAAAAGAGTTCCTCTGTTTTCAAATGAAGTCAATGGGGAAAGCAAAACTGTCAAAGCAAGAGGTAAGGTTTCTAAATGCACAATGGCACACAAATCGTACCTTTCTTACTGGCCTTGATTCTATGAAATTTAAAGCAATGACTGTTATTGTAGAAAATGTTTGATAGAGAAATCTAACTAGTTGTACTACTCTCTCAGGAATTTTCATCGTTGAGCTCTCATTCTTGCATAAATGGCTCCACCTGTTTGTGTTCACCCTACAACAACTTTATTGAGTTTTCAATAGTGAAAAATGATACCCTTAATAGCAACCCTTCTGCTTGCACCCCAGAAAATGTTGTCACCCAACTTATTCATCTGTTAAAAAGAACCGTTGTTGCATGTCACCTTTTGTATCCACTCTTGGGTTCTCTCCAGCGTCATCAATGGGTGAAAGCAATGGTTCCCATGAAGATAAGGGAATCATGGTCATAAATCCTTGTAGTGAGATAAAGGGAAGAAATTCTATTTCTTTTGACACTTCAAGAACTTTAAAGCCTTCTGGTCTCCAAATCTTAAGAATGAACACTACAGCCACCAACTCAAGATCATGGGTAGGGTAATTCCCCTCGTGGATTAGAAGCATAAGCTACCACTCTACCTTCTTGCGTCAGCACTCCACTCCACCTATACATATCCTAGAAGTATCACAATATACTACAAAAGGTTCACTAAGGTTTGACAATACTAAAACTAGTGCACTAGTCAACTTCTCCTTAAGGGTTTGGAAGCTATACCCACACTAACTATTCTACCCAAAACAACTCCCTTCCTAACCAACTCCATCAAGGAAGCTAACTTAGATAAACCTTCTCTCATGACCAACTAGTCCAAGAAAACTTCTATGCTCACTTACCGATTAAGGGATCTCCCACTTAAGAACAAATTCTGCCTCAGAATGATCTACCCCTATACTTCTTCTAGAGATTACATGACCTAGAGAACTCACTTCTTCTAACCAAAGGTGACACTCAAATAATTTAGCATGTTAATCTCTAAGAGTCTGAAGCACTACCCTCAAGTATCCCCTTTAACTCATTAATTACTTAAGGCCCTTGCCATGAGCTGTGAAGCATGAATCTTCACACTCTCTTTACTGTCATCTTAATCTATTAAGATTAAGATAATAGTAAGCACTAAAAACACAATAAACAATAATAAATATAGCAATAAAACACATCACATCATCACTTTCCAATTTTATTAGAACAAGGATGAGGAACTCATTCCTCAAACTTCACAGACATCTAAAATAAATAGTTACTTAGGCTAGTCACAACAAAATGTTCATTCTTCAAAAGGAAACATTTCAAATCAATTGATCCACCGGCTCGCCAAGAGTCCCTTTTGCCTTTAACAACATATTGAGGTGATCAGGCTCAATAGATCGTAGTTAACAATAGTGATGCTTGATACAACAACCAACAAAGGAACATCTATATTACCTCAACACTTCCTTAAAATACACTAGATTACTGCACTTGTACATCACACTTAACATAAATAAACACTAACACATGGTAGACACATAACTCACTGGTCCAATGAATCACCCAGAATTCAACACAATGCAAAACAGAACAAACAATTTATCGTCATCTTTCAAATCAATCCAACCATGCTAACAAAGGCAATGCAAAACGTGTTAGACACATAACTCACGGCCGAATGAATCGACCTACTCTGATACCACTAAATGTGACACCCTTCTACCCCGAACACTTAAATTAAAATAATCAAGTAAATAAAATGAAGACATGGTAATAGTTAAAACCAAAAGGCACAATTTGTATTAAAGATAAAAGGTTCACATGATAATTAAAAAGGTAGGCACAAAGTTTTCAAGGAGGTTTTAGATCTAAACATTATAATTGAGAAAACTAAAGTCATCATCATCTTTAAAATAAGTCATTCAAACATTAAGGCATAGAGTAACTATTCTAACTTCTAGAACTCAGATGTCACACTAATCAGAATAAGACCCCGCCTTTTCAAAACTTGGCACCATGAGTGCCCTCAACATTACCTAAAAGAAAACAACAAGAGAAAGTACGGTGAGAGATCACATTCAATCATATATAAAGGCAGATAATGCCCCAAATCCCACCCATTACCATACTCAATTACTAACAGTTAATAGATGCTCATATATCAATCACATTTCATTCATTCAAAATCAATCACAATTCATTCATGTTTACAAAATGCACATGCCCACATAATGCATATGCTCATCACCACACCTAAGAGTCTCGAGTCGAAACTCCACACCATGGGCGAACCTCCTCAATCCCCTTAGTTGTTACTAATGATGGCCACACCGTTAAACACCCCGTATAGGCCGGTGTGTCGCACAGTTAAACACCACCTATGGCCCGTGCGAAGACATTCCACACAACCGTTAAACACCACCTATGGCCGGCGTGTAGCATGGTTAGACACCACCTGTGGCCCATGCATATGATGTCCCCCATCATTAGTCCCCTTATTAAACACCACTTATGGCCAGGGTATTATAGCCACGTCTGGCTTCTCATGCCTCTCATGTCCATGCTCAATGCATTCTCATCCACACTCTTATTCTCATGATTTATACATCATTCGCACAATCCATAGCCATACCCAACCATATTAATTTAACCATTATCATTATAAATCATTTATCAAAAGCACAGAAACGCACATAAAACACCATTGAATTTCACCCAATTTCATCATTTCACACAAGAGCCCCAGATCATGAACAACCATAAACAACCACAAGAATCAAGTAATTAGGGCAATTAACCATACGATTTCCCAACAAAAATCACATTAGGACAAGACATTAATCAGACCACAGAACATATTGACAAATTGGTTTTTACCGATTAAAATATTTTTAGAACATAATAACCAAACAAAATTGAGAATTTTGATCCTAAAGGGACTTAGGGATTGCCCTCACTACCCATACACTCCCGCATTCATATATGATCAAACTGATTTCCCCGTACCTTAGATGCCGAAGAATAGTGATGATTTGATACGACTCTAGGACGGCCTGAACACCTTAGCTCCTCTTCCTTGTAGGTCGGCGTTCTCTCTCCTCTAGGTCTGGCTGTCTGGCTGTTTGACGCGTAAAGCACCAATTAGGGTAAACTGATTATCCCTGTCTAATATTCTAGCTAGGTCGGGTCAACCCCGACCCACCCGTCAGCCTCCCCCGTTAATTCAATTAATTAAATTAATAAATGAAAATAATTTAGATAAAGCCTCATCAGTTTATAAAACCATTAACCCCTCTATTAAAATAAAATTGATAATAATAATAATAATGTAATTAATTTCTAAAAATAATTAAATAAATTTTAGGATGTTACAACTATGATTAGCAAGTGGTATACTCTCCTCATTCTTTGTTTATATGAATCTAATAAACTATCAAATTTATTTCACACAACTTTTCATGGATCAAATGTAAATTTGCATAAGAATGCTAAAGAACAAAGGTACAAACTAAGATTATTTTCCAAGAGTTAGTGTATTCAATAAACAAAAGAATTCTAGTACTCAATTTTGGAACCCATAGCAACAAACTTGTTTAGACATACATGCAGCAAAAAGAAAATACTATCATATAACATTATAAGTCTTCTACCTTAGAGTTTACAAGATCTAGCCAAACATCTCTGAGGAATCTTTCAAGAACATGAAGAACAACCCACAAATTTCCCATGGAATTTCAAGAAACTAAAACCATAGAAATGTTTTGTTGGAGATATTGTAAATATTTGATAAGATATGGTAGGTAACTCATTAAGAGGTTACAAACATCTAAATATCTTATTAGATTAAGTGGCTACATATATTTAAATATCTAGTTAGGAGATCATGACTATCACATATTATCTAGTTATCTTTAAATTTATTATTTGTTATAATATCTTTAGGTAGTTGAAAATTTACCCTATAAAAAGGGAGATTAGAAATTGTATTATTCAATTCAATCAATAAACAATTTCTTTTACTTTCAATTTGGTATCAAAGCTCCAAATCTTAGGAGCTTTGTTTCCACTACCTCACTTCACTCAATTGCTACCCTCTAACAAGACTTACACGTTGGTGCAAGACTAGTTAAAATCTTCTTTGTTGTTCCCAACTATCAATGATAATGGTAGAAGACAAAGTCATTACCTTAAGACCTAATGAACTTCCAAATTTGGTGAGTTCTTCTCACCTTGAAGATCGCAATTATCTACAATGGGCATAGTATATTTGTACTACTCTTAAAGGACACAAGAAGTTAAGTCATATTGAAGGAAATGGCCCACCTAGAGATGACTCAATGTTTGAAGCATGGGATGATGATGATTCTCTCATTATGACATGGCTATGGAACTCTATGACTCCGGAAATAAGCTGAAATTATATGTTCTACTCCTTCACACGTGAGATATGGGAGAATCTCATTGAGACATATTCAATAAAAGAGGACTCTACTGCTTGCTATGATATTGGAAGCAAAATCTTCAACTCTAGACAAGGAACCCTCTCCGTAACAGTGTACTATGGGACTCTAAACCAGTTATGAATCGAGTTGGACCAATACCAAGGATTGAAGATGTGCAAAGCTGATTCTGTTGCATATATTGGGCTTGTTGAAAGGGGGAGAATCTTTAAGTTTCTTCATGGCTTGAATTTTGAATATGATCCTATTCGAGTTTAGATTATAGGTAAGGAGAAGCTTCCCTCTTTGTTTAAGGTATTTTTTATTGTGGTGAGTGAAGATCTGAAATGGTGATAGGAAAAGGTTCCACAAAAAGATCAACCTCCAAAGAAAAACCATTCACAAAGAGTAGTTGTGGAGAATACTGTATGTATTGCAAACGATTAGGACATACCAAGGATACCTGTTACAAGCGTTATGGAAAGGAGAAAGTTCTTGAATGAATTGGTGGAAATAAAGGCTCAACTCAAATGTGGGTGAATCAAACAACCTCGAATAAGGAGAATGGAGTTAAACATCCTTCTACCTCGTAACTTGACCAAGATATTCAAGCGTTTAGTAAGGAGGAGATGGACCGCCTTCGAGCTCTCCTAAACTCAACAAGTAAGTCTCTTGGTTCATGTGGTTTGACTATGAATGGTAAGAGTTCCTTCAATATTTTTGCTTCAGTTCAACAAAACATTTGGATCCTTGGTTCTGGGGGCAACATATCATATGACCACGTTTCCTTCACATTTCACATCTTACCTTAACGTACCTAAAAGGAGACTCATTACTATTGCTAATGGAGATCATGTTCCTTTTGCTGGATCTGGCAATGTCCAACTTCACTCCTCTTTATCTCTACACAATATTTTTCATGTTCCAAAACTAGCTAACAACCTTATCTCTATTCATAGACTTATAGAAGATGGGAACTGTGCAGTGACATTTTTTGTTCTCATTGTGTTATTCAGGAATTTATAACAGGGAGGAAGATTGAAGTTGCTAAAGAGCAGGGTGGGTTATATTACTTACAACATACAAGGATAGGTAACAACACCAATAAGGAAGAATTGCCTTCGAGTCAACGGGCAACCTCAAAACTTGGGCAGCTTCTCAACTTTGGCTTTATCATAAATGTCTTGGACATCCACCGTTTGGGTTACTTAAGACAATGTTTCCACATTTATTTACAAAAGAGTCTGTCGAGTCCTTTAAGTGTGATATTTTCCAATTTTTAAAGCACCATCATGCAACATTTTCTCCTAGTAATAATAAAAGTCTTGAACCTTTTGACTGCCTTCATTCTTATGTGTGGGGGCCAGCTAGTAACTCTATATCGAGGGATAAGTGGTTTGTATCATTTATTGATGATTGTACCCATGTGACATGGATATTTCTTATGAAACATAAATATGAGGTTTGTCAAATATTTGTTGATTTTTCCGTCTTGTCAAAAATCAATTTAATAAATTCATTAAAAGACTACGGTTAGACAATGGTACCGAATTTGTAAATCTTGAGTTCTCCAACTTTCTTAAAGATAATGGTACGGTTCATGAACTGACATGTGTGAATACTCCCCAACAAAATGAGGTTGCAAAAAGGAAAAATTGTCACCTCCTTGAAGTTGCTAGAGCCTTTCTCTTCCAAATGTTTGTTCCTAATGTATATTGGGGAGAAGCTGTCCTAACTGCCACCTATCTAATCAACAAGTTACCCACTCAGGTCTTAAATGGTATTAGTCCAATTAAATATATGTTATCATTCTTTCCTTCTTCTCCCCTAATATTAAGCTTACCAAGTCATGTCTTTGGGTGTGTCGCCTTTGTCCACTCTCATAATCTACATCGTGAGAAGTTAGATCCAAAAGCTGTCGAATGTATTTTCATTGGTTATCCCTCAAATAAAAAGGATTTTAAGTGTTATCATCGTCCGAGTCGTCGGTTCTTTATCTCAATGGATGTTACTTTTCATTAAACACAGTCATTCTTTGTTGGCCTTCCACTTTAGAGGGAGAGTTATCTAGAAGTCGAGCCTATGATCGAGTCATGATCTTTTCCTACTCAAGATGTTCATGTTCAAGTTCAAGAAGGCATGCCTACTCAGGATGTTCAAGTTCAAGAAGTCACGAAACCCACTCTGGTGCCAGAGCAAGTCTAAATATCTGAGTTGGATGTAAGTATCATAATAACTCAATTGAGGAGTAAGTCCAATTGTCTAAGCCAGAGGTAAATATTCCTTATAACTCCATTGAGGATGTTACTAATGACATGCCTATTGCTTTGAGGAAAGGGAAACGGTCATGTGTTTTAAGTATGTTATTTCTCAATTCTAGCATAATGACCATCTTTTTGTACAACATCAAAGTTTTATTGCTGCCATTGATGCAATCAAAACACCTACATCAATACAGGAAGCTTTGAAAGATGAGAATTGGGTTCAAGCAATGAAAGAAGAGATGGAGAAGTTATAGAAAAACTCAACTTGGGACATTGTTGATAGACCCAAAGACAAAAGAGTTGTAGGTTATAGATGGATATACACTATGAAGTGTAAATCTGATGGGATCCTTGAGCGATACAAAGCAAGATTGGTTGCTAAAGGGTATACACAAACTTATGGAATAGATTATGAGGAAACATTTGCCTCTGTAGCAAAGATGAACATGGTAAGAGTTATTATTTCCTTAGCCGCCCACTTTGGCTGGAACTTGCAACAGTTTGATGTTAAAATTGCCTTCCTTCATGGAGACCTAGAAAAAGAAGTCTACATGGAGATCCCCCAGGATTCTATTCTCACAATAAGAAGAACAAGGTATGCAAACTCAAAAAGGTATTGTATGGACTTAAACAGTCTCCCCGAGCATGGTTTGGAAGATTTTCTCAAGTCATGATATCCCTAGGATATAGACAGAGTCAAGATGATCATACTCTCTTTATAAAACATTCTCCAAATGGTAAACTAACCCTTCTCCTAGTCTATATAGATGATATGATTGTTACAGGTGATGACGAGATTGAAAAACTAAATCTGAAAGAAAAGCTGGCAACACAATTTGAAATGAAGGAGTTAGGAAAGCTGAAATACTTCCTTGAGATTGAGGTTGCATATTCCAAACAAGGTATTTTTATCTCCCAAAGGAAGTTTGTACTCGATCTCCTCAAAGAAATAGGAAAATTGTGATGCAAGATCTCAAAGGTACCTATTGAACAAAACCATGGGATTAGGTGTGAGGAAAGTCCAATCATATTGAAGTCCCAATATCAAAGATCAGTGGGAAAATTGATCTACTTATCCCACAATAGGCCAGATATTGCCTATGTTGCTAGTTTGATCATCCAATTTATGCATGATACTAGGGAAAGGCACCTTCAAGCAGTTGAAAGGATCCACCAGTAATTTGAAGGCAAGTCCAGAAAAGGATTATTGTTCAGAAAAGAAGGAATGTTATCCATGAAAATATATATAGATGCAGACTATGCAGGACCGGTTGTGGATAGAAGATCCACTTCAGGATACTGTATTCTTCTAGGAGGAAATCTAGTAACTTGGAGGAGCAAGAAGCAAAATGTGGTTGCTCGATCTAGTGCATAAGTAGAATTCCGAGCCATGACACAGGGTATATGTGAAGGATTGTGGATGAAGATTATTCTTGATGACCTCGAAGTAAAATATGAGGGACCTATAAAGTTGTTTTGTGACAACAACTTAGCTATAAGTATTGCCCATAATCCAGTCTAACACGATAGGACAAAACACATTGAGATTGACAGACATTTCATTAAAGAGAAGTTAGACAATGGACTTATAGTCATAGCACATGTAACATATTAAGAGGTTACATATATCTAAATATTTTATTAGATTAAGTGGTTATGTTACAAATATTTAAATATCCCATTAGGAGATCGTGAATATCTCATAGTTATCTTTTAATTTATTATTAGTTTATCTTTAGGTAGTTGACATTTACCCTATAAAAAGGGAGATTATAAATTGTATAATTTAATTCAATAAAAACACAATTTCTTTTACTTTCAATTACTACATTGTTTGAGAATGAATGTTTCATCGACTAGAGTGTTATTCGGAATTTTTCTTCACCTCTTATATTTTCCAATTTATCATTTTTAATATCTTTAATTTTAAATTAAATTTTAATATATTTTAAAAGAAATTACCAATAATAAAAATAATATTGAATCACAATATTAATATTTAGAGCTTAATAGTCATGTACTTACTGTATAAAATAGTTTTGAAAATGGTGTTCTCGGATTGGATGATCATATATATTTGTTTTACATTATTAGTGAATCTGTTTTTACAATTATTTATCGCAAATCCATAATATAATTTATATATTAAAAATATTTATTTATTATAATTTTTAACTATAGTACCATTTATATATTAAAAAACATTTATTTATATAATTTATATATTAAAAAATATTTATTTATTATAAATTTCAAATATATAAAGAAATATTTATCATATATATGGTACAAGCTATACTAGTTTAATTTAATTTTTTATTAATAAGTAATATTTTTGGGGGGTCTATCAATAAGTAATTACAAACATAATAGATCAAAATGAAATATTAAGATAGGATTAAATTATAAAAAGATAAATAATATTAAGAGTAGATAAGTATTTCTTTAAATTTTTAAATTTTTTTTAAAATAAAATTAGAAAGTATGAAAAGATAGAAAAATTGAATTAATCTATCTTTAGTTAGTATACCACTTCATGTGCAGTTTGTTAAAATTAAATCTTAATATTTTTAATTTAATAAATAAATATTTTAGTAAGTGTGCAAATTAGATTTAAGAATAATATATATGTATAAATAATAGTATAATAATATTCTAACCAAATTAGTGCTTCAAGCATTACCAATGTATGTGATGCAATCAACCTAAACTCTATATATAACATTATTGACAAGAAGTGCAAGAACTTTATATGGAGAGATATTGATCGATTTAAAAAGATTCATATGGCATCATGGTGTTCCATATGTTCACCTAAAAGTCATGGTTGATTAGGTCTTAAAGAGATGAGTACTATTTATCAATCATCTATGGTGAAGATAGGTTGGAGGCTAGTCAATAATTGCCAAGACCTTTGGATATGTTCGAAGTATAATTGTGGCTCTAATATCCTCTCTCGTATAAATGTTAATTGACCTAGTTCTAATTTGTTGAATGAGTTGAAAGCAACTTGGCCCAATGTGAGAGATAATTGGGTTGAGGGTTCACAATGGTAAGTTGACTAACTTTTAAATTGATGTGTGGATTCCTTTTGTGGTAGGTTATCATCACTAGCGCTTCTTCCTCCCTTAGAAGTTGAAAGCATGATGCCAGTAGCTTGCTTCACCAATGAGATGAGCCAATGGGACATTTCCAAATGGAAAAGTCATCTTCCTCCTTAGGCTACTAAATGAATTTGTGCCTTGGTCCCTCCTTGCGTAGAGAATGAAAATGATATGGTGGTTTGGTTAGAGATCTAAGATGGAGAATTCTCCTCCAAGGTAACTTATTATTTGTTTTTAATGTTTCCTCCACCTCTGATGAGCCTACCTTTAAGATGATATGAAAACTTAGGATTCTAGTGCAAGTGAGTTTACATGTTTGGAAAAACATCAAAATTCAATAAGAAGAACCTCTAGAGGAAACCACAAAGAACAAGAAGAACGACCTTGAGGAATGCATTTTCTACGTCCAAGCTTCTCCATGTAAAAGGACGTGACAAATATCGCTTAGGGGTATGGGTATGATTGTGGGTAGAAGGGTTGGCCCTAGACCCTGCTTAGTGTTTGTATTTGATTGTCTCAATCAATTGAAAAAGTGTTTAGTCATTTTCTGCTTAGTCTTTGTATTTGATCGCCTCTGTCAATTAACAGAGTGATTAGTTGTTTTCCTCTTATTTTTTTATGGTTTCTTATTTCTATCATTTTGTTTGTCATTGGTGAATTGATAGAGTATAAGACTCTTAACCTTATTTTCATAGATTAAGGGTTTTCCTCTAAACCTCAAAGGTGTGTGCCTTGGGTTATCTAAAGGTATGGTTGAACTCCTTAGATTAGGACCCTCCCTTTTGTTAAAGGTATTGATAATCATATAACTGATTTTGTCAACTGTTTGTCCTTGGTCTTCTTTGAAGAGGGGATGAACTCCCTAAAGATTAAAGTTTCTTATTTATATTATTTGTTGTGGAATTGATTATGTGGAATTGGTTGTGTATGCAAAACGTAGAAAAAACATAGGTTGCCTTATTTAAATTCTAAATTATGGGCAAAATTCCAAGAAATTGATAGCAGACTATTGAGAATGGCCATGCACAAGAAAAATAGCCCGTGCAAAATCTATGCATGCCCGTGTAGACTATGCACACCCAGGTACAGTCACGTTAATTATGTATGCTCTTACTAATGGGAGCACACTTGTGCTACCCTATTTGGACTGAACAAATTTTATGTTATAATTGAATTTTTGCTTGCCTGTTAACATATGTTCTTGTGCAAAATATATTGTTGTGACTGTTGAAATTGCATGAGAATGACGATGAGACATAAAAATTACTAATAAGTAATAAGGATAAATGAGAAGGATGACCTAGTCTGTGAGAGACAAGAATGGTCTTGAGGTACATTTATCTAGTGAGTGACCTAGCATGTGAGAAGCCAGAATGGTACCTATTAATTTGTGATGGATCATGGATGAGATATCTAGGTCCAAAGGGGTGAGAATGGTCCTCATTAGCCCAATTTGTGACAAGAGAAAACAATAATTTAATAGAACTGCATCATGCATCAATTTAATGAGACAAACATGTGTAAGGAATGTAAATGCGAACTTAAGTGGTAAGGTCATTAGACCTTTTTGAGGCTACTAGGTATAGAGGTATTCCAGCAGTCATGATTGATCCCATGTGCTGAATCTAATGATGCAAATCGAGTAGTACTTGATCTGCTACCAATAGGATATCATCCCGGCGTGGCATGGCTAACCACAAATGCAAAAATTAGCAAGGTTACTCCTAACTTACTTCCTAGATTAGGGTTTGTACCACATGACATACAAAGTAGTACTGAGAGTGTACTGGTAGTAATCATGTGCATACTTGTTTGTTGTTTTCTACTAACTTTGCTTACTTATTGCCCATTAATTATGTTTTTTATATCTTGTAGCTAATGGTGTGAGTGTGTGTTACTTACAGTGTGCTCATACCATTAGCTTGAGTGAGAAGCATTTCTCACTTCCTTCTATTATGTGTTGTTTGTGTGTGTATTGAATGCCATATTGCAGGTAACATTGAGCAGGAGCATACAGGTTGAGCTGGGGCTCCTCATTTACTACTTATTCATTATTTTTGGGTCACACTCTGATAGGACACTACCAAAAATTTATTGGTTAGTACCCTAAAATTAATTGCTATTTTCCTTAAATTGGTGCTAAAACATTAGCGACTAATTGCAAATAATAGCAAAAAACCCAAGTCGCTAAGTCATTTTGCAACCAAATAATAGTCAATCGCTAACTTGCGACCGAAAACTTCTATTGCTAAGGAAACGACATAATCACTCACTTTTTTTAGTTGGATAGGATCAGTTTTAGCCACCGAATATTCCATCGCTATTTCAGTCGCTACATAAAGTTAAATTAAAAGGTCAATATATAATTAATTTATTTCGGGCTCTGTAGAAATTTTCAATTAGAAAAAATCGTTTTCGGCCACTAAATCAGTCGCTACTTAGTGACCAAAGTAATACTTGTACTTTTCTATCACTAAATTTCGTAACTTATTTTAATATATATATTTGTAATAGATAATATTTCTAATTGAATATATATATTTTTAACATGTCAAATAATTTATATATAATCAAAAGCTTAATCATACTATAAATAACAAACAATAAATAAATTCCAAAAATAGTATGTCAATAACTACAGTGAACAATTATATATAAAACCATAACTAATTAAAAGTACCAACAAAAACATAGTATTACAAGATCAAAATAAGCATCATCAAGATAATCATCCTAAGCATTGCCAATGTGGTCCTTATTATTATCTGGTGGAGTGGGGTTTGACATAAGTGATTTAAGTTGCAAGTGTGGTAAAATAAGTTGCATTTGTTGATTTTGTTATTGCATTTGCTCACTTTGCTCCTCATGATTATGCATCAATTGCACCATCTTTTCCTCAAGTGACTTCTCCTTAATTTCTTTTGCAATAAACTCATTATTCAATTTATGAATCATCTCGCACATCTCTTCTTTTGCAATAGGCGACCATTAAAGCTCTTTAATCTTCATAATTTAAAGTTCAAATTGTAA
Organism: Mucuna pruriens; assembly: GCA_025330945.1. Lineage (NCBI taxonomy): Eukaryota > Viridiplantae > Streptophyta > Magnoliopsida > Fabales > Fabaceae > Mucuna > Mucuna pruriens. The sequence continues at coordinate 5,032 of JAENHJ010000115.1, read as the reverse complement.
TATATCCAGTCAAATAAATTGAATTTAAAGCAATTACATAAAATAAAAAGCAAATAAAATTACATTTTTTTTTCATCGTGAGCTACAATAGATATAGAGCCATCACAATAGGTTGAGGCTCCCCTATCAATACCTCGATATGCCTTGGCAATAGTATTGTTCTAGAAATCTATAGAACCCCAATGTTGGTTCAAGGCTGCTCGAACATTGATCGGAATCCAAGTTGCATTATTGTCACCATTCCTAATCTTGTTCATTGCATTTTTCAAAATGCATGAACCTTTTTGCTCAAAAATAGTTCTGATACTTTGCTCCTGTTGTAGGTCCCACCCATACTCTTTCTGCATAAAAAAAATGAGTTAAGCAACAAGGATAATACAATACAAACTACAATTTAAATTGAACCATTCTTTTAATTACCTTAAACTCTCGGAATCACATGTCACGGACTTGAAGTCGTACCTTCTTCCAAGTTGGCCACGGTTCATCACATTTCATGTCCTATATAAAATAATATATATATTAATTTTCATTCCGTTTTTAATTCTTTATATTTCTTATTACTGATTCATGACTGTTTACCATGACTTATCTTTTTTTTCTTTATTTTCTTTTTATTCTGTTATTCTATTTTTATTTTCACATGTTTTTTTTTTCTTTTTCTCTTCAATAGGTTTTAATCAACATATATTCAGGTTCTTGAAATTCCTAGCTTTATTATAGATATAAAAATAGGAATTCCATTTTGTATCATCTTCATTATTTTGCTAATTATATAAAAAAGGTAGTTAATCTATGCAAAATTTATAATGTTGATTGAGTAGTGAATACTACCTTCAATGTTATTTGAAGCATTAGGGGTTTATGAATAACCTATTATTAACATAACTTTCATGCCATGCTAGATTAAAATTTTAATTCTTAAAAATAAAATAAAATTTATCCTATACGCAACAACCAATAATGTTAATTGAATATCATATACTATCTTTGACATTATTTGAATCGTGAGGGTTTAATGATTAGTCATTTGCCGCATAAATCCTTATGCAAGGATGTATTTTAGAAAATATGAAAGGATTATTTTTTATATTAAAAATATTTTTTTGTAAGTCTTTTGTCTTTTTCCTTTTTCCATGAAATAAAAAAAAATAAATATTTTTTCAAGTAAAATATATCTTTTCGAATTTAAATTTTAAAATTCTATTCTTTAAAATAAAAAAAAATAATTCAAATTCTTATTATCTTTAAAAATAAATAATAATAATAAAAATACATTCTCTTTGTTGGGGTAAAATAAATATTTATAAAGTTTTGTGCAATTAATTATAGAGGTACTGTTTTTAGGTATTGTACAGTAATAACACCTTCCAAACACGTAATCGACTTCTGAACCTATTTCTGATTTTAAAGACCATTTTTTAAAATGAATTTTTCAATGTTTTTCCATTAGAATAAAATATTGGTGGCAACTCGATTGAAATTATTTTTGTGCCATCCCTATCGTAACCCCTAGTTGTGACGGATGACAACTCTACTGGGAACATTAGAGAGTGGGGCCTTAAAGAATTAACTGTGCAAATTGTAACTTTATAAGTATTCATTTTGCCCTTTTCATTTTCTTGTGTATTATGTTATAAATGCTTTTTCTTTTCTTTTTTGTAAATATTATTTGTTTGGTCTTAACCCTAGGGTAGAAGAGTACTATTTTCTATATATTTGTGTTCTTTGTTTCTTGTGCAGATTTGGGTAGTTATTAGGGTACAAATTTGTATGGTTTCCCCATACAGTCCACAATTACATACCTCACACTTTTTGGGCTTTATACTTAAGCCTATACAAGCCTAGGAACAAAAGGTACCTCGATGGCTGTTATTGAGGGACTTGATGCTCAGTTGGAACTTGTTGAGTCACTGCTAACGTTGTTCCTAGTATCATGGGTCAGTCATATTGAGAGAGTATTTTCCCTACTTATGGCTATTTCATAGGCTCAGTCCTTGTCTATGTGATATAAGGGCAATCTAGGGATCAATAAATCTTAATGAGTGTAGATCCACCCATGAAACTGATAAACCAATATTTTATACATAAATGTTGTATCTTTTGGGGTAAATTTCTAAATATTTTATACATATATCATGCATAATTCACTTATTCTCTTAAGATTAGTGCAATACAAGACCACAAATAGAAAAAGGGAAAAATGCAACAAAAATAAGGACTTTTGGTCCAAAACAATGAAGCTCCCAAAAGGCCCACTTAGCACAATATAAAAGGAGGCAGCTTGGGTGCTGGAGAGATCACTCCCGACATATGCCATTCCACTCCATCACTCCCCAACATTCCACCCTTTATCATCTTCATCCTTCCAAGTATTCCCCTTGACCCCGAGGCTCCCTGGAAGACACCTAAAGACATTGGCTAGGTAGAAAGCGTGACACAAAGTGATGGAGTGAAACCCCAAGTTTTATGGGTTTTAGTTTTGCTTCTTTATTTGTTTTTATGTTTGTTTATCTTTTCATCATATGTACGTAGGTAATTTACTCTTAATGTTTATGGTGTAGTTGTGCTTAGAACTCTTGATTACTATTGTGAATGCAATTTTTTATTATCTACCTCTTAGTGTTTAAATTATCCTATTGCTTTGGTTATTCTTACATATTAATAAAATAATTAGGGCGACTACACATTAATTAGTTGGTAAATCTATAAGATAATTGGGTTTAGGGAAACTGTATGACCAGCCTCTTACCTTATACTTATTCAATTAGGATAATTGATGTTGAGCAGGGAGAACTAACATTAAGACTAGATAACAAAGAGGTAAACTTCACAATTTTTAACTCATAAAATTTCCTCGCCCTTTGTCTCTTGTAATTGTGTACATGCTCTTAATATCTCCGGTGGGAAACCTCGGGTAATTACCCCAATACAAAGATGCCTTGCCTTGAAACCTTGTGAAATAAATCATGCAAGGAGTCTGCCAAAATATGGCTTAAGAAGTATAAACAATAACACGAGTTCAAAGCCGGTAAAAAAATATTGATCTATGACTCATGTTTTCTCCTTGTTCTAGATAAGTTACACTCTAAATGGTATAGACCCTACATAGTAACCAAAGTCCTCCATTATGGACGGTGGAAGTCACTAAAGGTGATGGAGCCATCTTTGAAGTAAATAGGCACCAAATGAAACACTTCGAAGAAGGACTCTTCTAGGTCCTCTCTAACATGACCTTTAGAGACTAGACCTCTTAGGTCTCCATTAGGCTTAAGACGTTAAACAAGCACAAGGTAACCTGATTCATTTTCATTTTTGGTATTTCATTTGTTTTATTTTGTTAAGATTTTTTGTCTTTTCCCTTTTAGTACTTTTGAATTATTTTTTATTTTTTTATTTTTACTTTAACTTTATTTTTTGTTTTATTAAAAAGAAAGTAGCATTAATATTGTTTTAGTGCATGGTCTGCTAAAAAAGAACAAACATGATCCTTACGCATCAAAACTTTGTTGCTGAGTTAATTTTGTCTTTAAACCCTTTCTTAACAACAGAGAGAAAAACAAAAAAACCAATAAAAAAAAAACACTTGAGAATAATCAAAGAGAACCTTGAAAATAGTTTTAACTACAATTTTCGCATACAGCTATATTCAAAAACTGCCAATCAATCAGGTGCACCGCTATATTCAAAAGCTGCCAAATTTTTTTCTGATGAAGCTACGTAAAGTGCTATATTTTAAAAAGCCATTATTGGTGCAAATGATTAGTTTCTCTTAAAGAAAAAACTTATGTAATTCGTATCGTCGGTGCCAATTCCTTCATAACAACCCGCAGTGGTGTTAAAATTTTGATTTATTATTAATGGTCGGTATTTGATTTTTTTAAAATGAATGGAGATTTGACACGTAAATAGTATGGTAAGGATCCGATAACAAAATTACAATAAAATTTAATAACATTTTAATAATTTTACAATTTAATAAGTTCCAACTTAATGTATGTAGACTTTTAAAATGTCCCCCGAATGACGACCCACCCTCTGTCTCCCCTTGATCAGTCTCCACACCCTCAGGCCCATGCGCATGGGTGAAAACTGAAAGAGAGAATAATATCTCGAGAAAATCTTGTGATTCGGTAGTTATGCAGCCTCTCCTGCATCTATATAAAGCCCAGCAAGAGAAAGTGACATCAACAGTGAGAGAAAAAAGAGAGGACTAGCAGAGACCAAAGAGAAGAGCAACCGAAGACAAACCGAGAGAATTGACGACGACGCCTGTAGACGGGAGGAGGACCCCAAGGGCCAGAGAAGAAAGATCAAGCATCGGGCAAAGACAGGAAGACACGTCCCGCCATCGCCGAGCACCAGGTTAGTATTCTAATCCCCCTCTTACATCAGCCCAAGTCGTTCCCTACCACCCTCTCAAAACCCAAGTCCTCACCTACCTGTCGAAAGTCCATCTCGCCGCTGGAACCCTGACCGACGAGCCTTAGCTGCACCTTGACCCGCCTTTCTCCAAGCCGACTTGCCTCGGGCCACACCGGGATGGCCGAGATGGGCAGGCCGAGCCGACATGGTCGGGCCGAGCGACACGAGTCGGCCCGATCCCCACTACAAGCCATCACGCCCCTAATCCGACTTGGTTCCAAATGGCCGAGACCTTAACAAGTCATCCCTTATCCCCTTAGACTCACCTCCCACTAAAAGGAGAAAACCATTACAAACCTCCCCAAATAACTACGCGGACTTTCAATCCTCTGTGTCGAGGACGAGGCCCAGGGGCACACCCCTATCAAGCTCAAACCTTAAAAACCCAAAAAATCCAAAATGCCAAACACCGCCTCCTCCCATATAACTAGCCCTCGGCGTAACTATCGTCGATAGATGCAAAAGCGCCCCACGCCCCACAGAACCAACTCCCGAACCCATTACTGCCCGATCGGTACTCGCCTCGCTAAAGCTGCTGCCTTGAGACCACGCCTAGAGACCCTATCCCGTCGATTCTAAGCCACGACTCCGCCTAAACCACGCCAAT